>OX387183.1:31468852-32050874 GCA_947561395.2 Buxus sempervirens
ATTATTTAATCTGCACATCTTGAAGATTTATTAGAAGACATAATTTGTCAAACATTTGCCATAAAAGGAGTGTGAGTTTTCACACTTACAACAACTTCATTGCTTGAGGAAGCATCTCTGATTTCATCCTCTTCATCTACAACCTGCAAAAATTCACAGTCAATTCCTTCATCATCTATTAACACATTAATAGACTCCATTACAACAGATTTTTGCAAGTTAAAAACTCTGTATGCTGTACTTGAAGAGGAATATCCTAGAAAAATTCCTTCGTCACTTCTAGAATCAAATTTTCCTAGATTTTCTCTGTCCCTTAGGATATAACATTTACTTCCAAAAACTCTAAAATATTTCAAGTTTGGCTGTTTTCCTTTCCAAATTTCATAAGGAGTTTGTTTCCACCCAGATCTGACATATACTCTGTTACTTATATAACAGGCAGTATTTATTGCTTCAACCCAGAATTTTGTTGACACTTTCTTGGCTATCATCATGGTTCTAGCCATTTCTTGCAAAACTCTATCTTCCTTTCCACAACTCCATTTTGTTGTGGGGTCTTAGGAGCAAAAAATTCATGTTTAATTCCTTCTTCACAAAACTTGGAAAACATCTGATTTTCAAATTCTGTCCCATGATCAGATTTTATTCTAACAATCCTCCCTATTTGCAAGTTCTTTTCAACTTGAATTTGAAAGCACAATTGTTTAAAGCAATCAAAACATTTAGATTTTTCTCTTAGAAAATTTACCCAGGTGTATCTACTGTAGTCATCTACAGCAACAAAGATATACCTCTTTCCTCCAAGACTTTCAGTCTTTGTAGGTCCCATCAAGTCCATATGAATCAGTTCTAATGGTCTAGAGGTTCCTACAATGTTGGTTTTCTTGTGTGTGGCTTTGATTTGCTTTCGTTGATTGCAAGGACCGCACATTCCTTTCTTTTTATTGTTCCCAAACTTGGGAATTCCTCTAACCAATTCAGACTTAGAGATTTTTGACAAATCTCTATAGTTAATGTGACCAAGTCTCCTATGCCACAAATCAATTTCATTGCATATAGAGGATTTTAAAGAGCTTTCATTGTTTCCAATGATTCCATAACAATTGTCACTTGTTCTTACACCTATAAGAACTGTTCTACCAGAATTATCCAAAATTTTACATTCTTTTCTGGTAAAGTTGAAAAACAATCTTGAATCACATAACTGGCTAATAGTAATTAAGTTTGCCTTCAAACCAGATACAAATAACACATTCTTTAGACAAACTCCATTAGGACCAATTACTGTTCCTTTACCTTTGACTTGGACAGTGCTTCCATCACCAAATGTTACACTTCCACCAAAATATTCTTCAAAGGTACTAAACATAGACTTATGTCCACACATATGTCTTGAACAACCACTATCCAAGTACCACATGTTGACATCATGAACTTTCAAAGCTATATGAACCACATTAGCAACTAAGAAGTCTTTTCTAACCCAAATCTGTTTTTCATGTGTTTTTTGAGAAGTACCTTCATCAACAACTTGAGATTTTGAAGGAAGTTTCTTTGACAGATTTGTAACTTCCTTATTTAATGATTCAGTCAATTTTAACAAGGAAT
Source organism: Buxus sempervirens (assembly GCA_947561395.2). Lineage (NCBI taxonomy): Eukaryota > Viridiplantae > Streptophyta > Magnoliopsida > Buxales > Buxaceae > Buxus > Buxus sempervirens. The sequence goes on from OX387183.1 coordinate 31,470,461, forward strand.
CAAATCTGTTATGTAAATCCAAGCACTGACTTTGATTTACTTTCCTCTTACTGTCAAAATATCCCTTGGGAAAACCATGCAAAACATGACAATTTGGTCTTATATGACCTCTTTTATTACAATGATGGCACATATTACAATGATGGCACACAGGTATGAACCTATATTCAGAAGAATCAAAATTTCCAGATTTGACAGTATTTCTAAACTGTACAGATTTAGATTTTTCAGATTTTGAAGATTTACCTGTTGAGCTTACTTCTCCAGCAGAAATTTTCTGTGAAAATTCCTTATTTTGATTACTTACATCAAGCTTTTCAATCATTCTCTTTTCAGCAGAATTTGAGCTTTCAGTAACTTCCTTTGAAGTTGATTCCTCATCAACTTTTTCTTTTCCTGCAGAAAAATTTGAAGCATTAGATTTAATTGAATTTGACAATTTCTCAAGTTCAATAACTTTACCTTGAAGTGCAGAAATCTGAACTTCCTTTTCTTTTAATTTTTCAGTTTTTTCAGTCAAAGAAGTTACCAGAAAATTTTCTTTGACATGTCTTTCAAGTATCTTCTTGTTTATTGAATCTATTTCTGCAAAAGCTTTATTTTTCTCTGTTTCTGACTCCTTCAATTTTATACTCAGTTTCTTGACTTTCTTCTAAGCTCTATTGAATTCCTTATATAGCTGATTGTAGGCTTTTTGTAATTCTTCTTCATCATCTGATAAACTTTCTTTATTATCTCCTACAATGTCAGAGATTGAACTACCAGAAGAAGATGAGTAAAAGGAATTGAAAGCAGTAAAATTAGCAGAAATATCCTCATCTGATTGTGAAGAATTATCAGTATTACTGTCATCCCAAGTAACCTGATAATTTGTCTTTTTCTTTTTATCCTTTGAGGGACATTCAGAAGCAACATGTCCAAATCCTCTACATTTATAGCATTGAACTTCATCGTTCTGAGAAAATTTCTTCTTCTTTCTTAGATCAGAAATTTTCTTATCAGATCTTCTATTAGATCTGTCCATGGATAATAAAGGATTAGATTGTCTCTTTTTAAACATTCTCTTGAACTTTTTAGCTAAGAGAACTAATTCATCCAGATCTACTTCAGAATTATTTGACTCTTCATTATTTACAGATTTTAGAGCTATTCCTTTACTCCTTTTAGGAATATTCAGATCTAGCTCATAAGTCTGTAAAGATCCTACAAGATCTTCAATTCTCATGGTATCTACATCTTTTGCCTCTTGAATGGCAGTAACTTTTGGTCTTAATTTTTCAGGCAAAGATCTCAAGATATTTCTAATAACCTTGGATGTAGAGATCTTTTCTCCAAGGTTAAAGCTCGAATTAACAATATCCGAAAGTCTAGCATAAAATTCATCAAAGGACTCATCATCTTTCATGTATAGAGTTTCGAAAGATGTTGTAAGTCTTTGAAGTCTAGACAGCTTGACAGCTGAGGTTCCTTCATGAGTGACCTCCAAAATGTCCCAAGCTTCCTTACCTACTTCACATGAGGAAATTCTCCTAAATTCCTCAACACTTACAGCACAAAATAAGGCATTCGTTGCCTTGTTGTTCCATCCACATAGATCAGATTCAGCTTTACTCCAGTGATCATGAGGTTTAGGCATCACAACACCTCCTTCTGTTGTGATTTCTGGTGGATGATAACCATTACATACCGAGAGCCAGACACGCTCATCGATAGATTTCAGGTAAACTCTCATCCTTGCTTTCCAGTAAGGATAATTGTTACCTTCGAATAATGGAGGTCTAGAGGCAGATCCTCCTTCTTTTCCAAAGTCCATGCTACAGATCTAGATCTCACTTTGTATAACAATTCAAAGTGAATAGGCTTTGATACCAATTAAAAGAGTAGGAGACTACTCTACAGGTCCTCGATCTACAACAATTATGATCTTAACAATACGGAAACATACACACAGAATTTATACGAGGAAACCTGAATCCAGATCCAGGAAAAACCTCGAGTCTATATGAGGCGACTAACCCTTAGAATCTCCACTATTAAATGAAAAGCAATTACAAAGGAAAACACACTGAACCTTTACAATTGAACTCACTTAACAACAATCCACAGCTCGAATCCACGAACTGTAACACAACTTGAATCCACAAGCTGCAATTCACGATCAATCCAGATCCACAGCTCAAATCCACGAACTGTAACACAACTTGAATCCACAAGCTGCAATTCACGATCAATCCAGATCCACAGCTCAAATCCACGAACTGTAACACAACTTGAATCCACAAGCTGCAATTCACGATCAATCCAGATCCACAGCTCGAATCCACGAACTGTAACACAACTTGAATCCACAAGCTGCAATTCACGATCAATCCAGATCGTAAAAATCACCTCAGAGCCCACTGAGATGATCCAATGCAATAGGAATCCACCTATGCATCCATCAAGCTCAATCACCAATCTAGGAGATCATACGATCATATGAAGTTCCGAAATGAAGAAGAATCCTCAAACTTCAATTCCAGGAGATCTCTCTCAGATCTCCCCCTCACTTGATCACCGACTCTCTAAAGATGAATTGATTGAATCTTGAACACCTCAAGATCCAAATCGAATTGATCAAAAGAAAAAAGTCATTTCTAAAAAATACAGCTCCTCTATTTAAAGAAGAAAAACTCAGATCGCATCGAGCGCTGGTGGCATCGCCTTGCGATCGGGGTAGACGGCTGGAAGTGAACTCAAGTCCCGCTCAAATCCAAATTGACCCAGTTAAGGCGCGCTGCCAGCGCGCTGCTAGCAAGCTGCTAGCGGGAGGGAACGCGGCATGATCACAACTGATTTTTAGATTCTTCAATCTTGCTCTGTGCTACCAGCGGCATGTCGGCATCGCCTTACGACGCAGGTGTGCGTTCTTTACTTTCAAAGCACTGCATGACTCATGCGCTGTCAGCGGCGTATCAGCATCACCTTACGACACAGATGCACGCTCTTTATTTTCAATGCGCTATTTCACTTATGCGCTGCCAGCGGAGTGGTAGCGGCGTTGTTCCTCGCAAGTGCCTTTACGAAGTATTCTTTATTTAGAAAACCTTACATTTCCTTAAGCTACCAGCGAAGTGGTAGCTGTGTGGTAGCATCACCTTCCTTTTTTTTTAAATTCACAGAACTTACAATTTGATTCTGCACATCTTGAAGATTATTAGAAGATATAATTTGTCAAACATTTGCCATATAAGGAGTGTGAGTTTTCACACTTACAAATTACAAATAACCTAAACTTAACCTTGGAAGCCTTTAAACATTTCCACTAAATTTTCCTCTAGTAATTGAATAGGTAGTGTAGGTTCCAAAGTCCCAAACAAGTGATTGGTTAAGTGGTTTAACCCTCAAGTCATCAAAAACCTCTTAGTTTAGTCAAAATTTCATTTCGGCAAGTGTATTTGACTATGCGCTCACCTCCTGAAGTGAGCGCCAGGTCGGCGGATGGATTCTAGGTTAAAATTTTAGTATGCGCTCACTCGATTTCAAGTGAGCGCGAAGTGGGCGGGAAGTGAGCAGGAAATGAGCGCGAGATTCGCGCATGGTTTTTAAGTGCGCGCGAGCTCAGCGGCAAGTGGGGGCGAGCTCGGCGGATAGTATATATTTAAGGTGTGCCTACTACCCAAAGTGAGCGCCAAGTGAGCGGATGCTCACTACGTTTTTCAAGTCTCTGTTATTTTTAGATCTCCAACTCTGGCCGATCTTTTTCGGTCTGTAACTACTTATTTAGACTCCTAATCTTCCCAGAACACTTTCAAACTAGTTTTGAATTTAATCTAAACATATTTCTATTTATCATTCATTCTGTCATAATAACTCATGCTCGGACGAAGGTTTTCAGAAACTGATATCACACATGCTTCATCCAGAAACTCAGAAACATTCATGCATCCGGATAAACTCGTGACTAAACACAAAACCTCAGTTTTAAAACGATGCTACTCACCTCTTGCACGCTTATCCCAACAACAATATTTCTCGAACCACGGCCGATCACCCACATAGTCCGTGTGCTTGCTAACTCCGCCCAGATGATCCTCTGGTCGCAAGGGCAAAAACCTTCCGGATCCTTGATCACCAACACCACAAAACCAGCAGCTGATCCCTTCTCTCCCCAACGAAACCAGCGAAACCCTAAATTGCCAACTGAGAGCCGCAATCGCCAATCTTCGTCAGTTACGATAGAGAGTAAAAACGAGTATTTCCAAAACTAAACCTAATTTTTCCTTAACCATTTATACCTTCCATATTCGTTTTCCGCTCGACAACCTTTAAACTTCTTTGATTCCATGTGTGCTCGCCCACCGAATTCCTACGTACACCCATAGCTAATTAAGTAAATATGCACGCGTAATTAATTTTAAATAAAAAAAATTCTTAACAAAAATCGGGGTCTTACAAGCGCACACACTAAAAATCTACCGAAAGTGGTTCTGACCAATCCAAGCCAATTTTTGATAATTTGAGACTTCAACCTCTTACCCAAAGACTGGATTAGGATATTAGAAATAATATATCTGTTAAAAACAATTGGGAGAGCCTTAAATCAAAATTTGGGTATATCTATAAGTGTCCGAAGTGGGAATTGAAGGAATCTGGGTAAGTTATTGGTTGTTCCTGACACTATAAGATAATGAGTTAGTTTTCATTATGTATTATATTTGTTATCTGATTATGAATCTGTTTAATCTGGATTTGATTGATATAAAAGGGCTGAATAGTATTGTAAATTTTCTTGTGTGAGTAAAAGAATTTTACTGCTAAAGAGGTTTGTTTGTTTTGGGGTTGGGATACCTATTGAAATTTACATGAGTTGCTATTCTGGTTGGAATGACTTGTGATGAGTGTATTGGGATACATATGATTGGTAATCAGTGTGGGTTTATTGCTTTACAAATATTGAGTTTTGTGAACTTGTTAATTTGGTTTTGGGTTTAGCTTCCCTTGGATCCATGTTAAGCTTAGTAATGTGATGGTATTGTTTGTTGGGGTAATTGCATGGCCTTGTGTGTTGCCATGACTGGTGTAGAGCAGCCAGATACCCTGAGTAGGCCTGGTTGTCAATGCCGATACCCTGAGTAGGCAGTCATTTCAGAGTGTCTAATACCCTGAGTAGGCCGGAACTGTGTACATGGAGGTGTGGAGTGTCTCATTGGCATGTGAATTAACCAATTTAAGCAATATGCATGACATTGACCTATCGTTGTTTTATCTGTACTGTGGTTGATATTTGATGTGAACAAATATTAGACTCTTGGATTTCCATCTCGTATTTATCTCGATTGACGTATTGGTGATTGTTATTTGTCGGTGCATATTTATAAACTGTGGTTAACTATTTTTGCATGCGTATGCTACTCGCTAAGATATTCGTATCTCATTCCTTTGTTTTTGTTTTTGTTTTTCAGATATTCGTGGTGAGGCGCCTACGGGGGTAGATTCGACTGACACATATAGGGAGGAAGATTATTACTACAATCCATAGACTAGTAGGTTTATTTTAGATTGGAACTTTGATTCATTTGATTTTGGAAAATGTAATAAAGTAGTTGATGTGGATTCGTTTGATTTTAGATTATTTTGGACTTCTGAGATAAGAGTTTAATTGTGCACTCTGATATGGTATTAATTGCGTCATTATCCAGTGATCACATTTATTTTGAATCATTACCTAACCCTTTGTGAGATGTGTTATATCTTTAATGAACAACACGGATCCAGGGCGTTGCAGAGATGGTATCAGAGACCAAAAGCTGGAATTAGAAGTTCCTAGGTAGTATGACCATAGGAAACCCTAGGGGAATATTGTGTTTACATTAGATAGAACCATGAGGATTAGAAGAGAGTTACTAACGAATGTGGTGTTTTGTGTTTACAGGTATACATGGCTGGTAGAGGCAGACGAACGAGGGCTGTAGAATATCTAGAGGAGGATATACCGTAGGAGCAGCCACCTGCACCACCACGAGGAGCTCCACCATCAGTGGAGGATATTTGGGTTGTTGTCGGCTCACTTGCCAACCTCCTTGCATTGGAAAGGGAGGAGAGGATGAGTCACACTGGAAATGGAAATGGCCACCGGAATGGTCATGGAGCTACCGTGGATCAGCAGTAGATGGGAGAGGAGTTGTCCTTGAGGGACATCAATCAGTTCAGGAAGTTGACCACCCCATCCTTCCATGTAGTCCCAGTTCCATTAGAGGCGGAGAGTTGGGTGGCCTAAGTGGAGCGTATTGTAATGCCCCGAACCCGGGTCAATGCAAAACCAACATCCGACTCGAACCCGGTTCGCTACTGTAAAAGCTCGAATTCAATTCAACAACCAAATCCGAGATGTTACTGGCCCATATCAAATAAACATCAAGAATATACTAAACTAAAGAAATAAATAATCCATTCAATTAATTAACTATCAGAGTGCGGAACATGTATATGCAGAAGTATAGTCTAAAATCCTCATGAAACTAATATAGTTAACCATCAAAATCAATATCTAAGTCTGGTAAAATAAAAGGGTCACTAATCTCTCATCTCTCTAGTACATCCGACCAAAATGAATATAATAATCTGATAAAATAACTAAATCCATGACAATCCACAACCTCAGACAAAATCCAGGTAATAATACTCCTCCGGTGAATAATCAGCTAGCTTTCCTTGGAAATCAATATTATGATCCCCCTCTCGCGTATCAGCTGAAAAAATGAAATAAAGGTAGGGTGAGATATGAATATCCCAGTAGGTAACACATGCATGTTTAAACAGTTCATATAAATAAAATAACAGTTCATGCATGATTAAGCAATCTCGACTAAGCAGGCTCGTATAATCATTTGTATCTATCATGAATACAAAACAGTATAATAAACAGTTCTAAATATAAGTTTCAGCAAGTTCTATTATAGGAATCCAATATCAGAAATCAATAGCATAATCCATACGTTACTAGGATGCACTAAACAGTCACATCCAAGCAATATACCAATTACATGCCTCCAGCATGTATGCAACAGTAACAACAAGTGTTTGTGATTTTAGTGTCATTGTAGGACTCACAAAGATAGATAAACCTTTTGAGATGACTCTCGACCAATCACTATACCACCGTGCGTCTTAGGAGCAATGCTACTAATGATACTCAAGTCCCATGCAGCGCAGCTTAGACAAGAACCGTAGTCACCGACTTATTGCATACGTACTCATCAAAGTTTGTATATACCACCATCATGCAGCACCAGAATCAATACATGGAGATGGTCGCTTATCCACATGTACAGGGAATCACCAGCGGCTCACCGGGGTGTCCCTTTAGACATAGGACCTTCCCAAACAAACCAACTTGCAAAGGAAGCGCGCTCGTACAAGGGAGAAATTCAACCCAAATGAAATATCCCTTAGCTATCTAGCCACAACTATGGATCCATAACCAGCGATGCCCACTAGACTCCAAAAATTCCCTAAAGTATAATATTTCTATAAGGGTTGGTGCCTAGCGGCATATAAAGGGTAAATCTGACATTTCCTTCAATATTCGGGTTAACTGAGTTGAACTTATGATCTGAAATCTCTTTATGTAATTATCTGGATTATAGTGTAATTTAGAGATGTTCTGGTAATCAAATAATAGGTCAAGTTTTCCAAATACTAGATTTCCCAGTTTCATACAAAGTTTGGCAACTAGTGTCCTAAATATCTCCCTAATTTATTTTTCTGTAAAACAGGAAATTTTATAAATTATTTTGGTCTTAAAACATCTTAATTAAGGATTAAAATTGACTAAAAATAGTTTGGAATTGAATCAGGGTTTGAAATTACGAAATTCTGCATTTTCTGCACAGAGCACCTAGGATCGCCCCGGCAGTCTAAGGTAAGCGGTAGTTCAATTTAGGTCGCCGACGATAAGTCATCTCGCGGTCTCGGGCAGTCTCGAATTTTACACTAACGCCTAAGAGCACTGAGGATCGCCGAGCACAGTAAGGTCGGCGGTCCCTCGAAAACGTTCGGAAACAGTTCAAAAATGTGATTTTTCCTATTCTAAGCATTTCCACAATACATATAACAATTATATCATGATTTATACATATATTTACATCGTAAAAACATGGTTTGGAGATTAAGCACACGTAAATACACAATGAACAATCAAACGGTGTCACCTACCTCTATTTACATTGTTTCTTCTTCTCTTCTTGAAAAACTACGATCACTATCACCCAGCAATGCTCTGGACGATGAAGAGCACAAGACATGAGTCCTCTCTTCCTCCTCCTCCTTCTTCTTCTCTTCCAGTCGCACAGTCGCTCTCGGTCTCTTTCTTGCGGCTGTTGAATACGAGCAAGTATTCCAAGCGTATAAGATTAGGGTATTAAACTAATATTTATCCCTCTGATCCCATGTAGCTCACTTACAAGTTTTCCTATGCAAACTGCCCAATCAGAACACAACAAACTTAAAATATGAATCATACCTTGATAACTCAGGATCGGACGGTCAGATCTGCATCCAACTCGGGATCTCCACTATTTATATTATTCCCTACATTAATAAAATATTTCCATCAATTAAAATTCCCAAAGATATTATTTATTAATTTATTATATTATTTAAGGAAAGTTCGGGGTTTTACACGTATGTTTGATATGATGGACTGCCCAGAGGATAGGAAGGTGCGATTAGCTACCTTCACACTAGAGGGCGAGGCCTAACACTGGTGGCAGTCTTTGAGGAGACGGACTGTAGAGGGGATTCAGATGACTTGGGACCAATTCAGGCAGGTCTTCTACGAGCAATATTTCTCTGCCGAGGTGAGGCTGCAGAAGGAGAGAGAGTTCATGGAAATCTCTCAAGGGTCTCTGACCGTGGCGCAGTACGAGGCCCGGTTCGCAGTTCTTTCTCATTTTGCTCACCATATCGTACACGATGAGCAGAGACGCACTCGGCATTTCGAGAGAGGGTTGAGGGCAGATATTAGACGCATGGTCTCAGTGTTTATGTGCACTGAGTATTCCGATCTGGTGGGGAGAGCCCTTAGATTCGAGAGAGAGATTCGAGATTCAGGGGTTGAGTAGAGCAGAGGGAGAGTACAGCCGAGTTTCGCAGAGTCGCGAAGGGTCCCAGATAGGGACAAGAGGGCGAGGATTGATACCAGAGGTTTTGGGCCTTATGGAGAGCGAGACAGGAGGGGTTATGGAGGTTGTTTCAGCTGTGGCAGATTCCATATTCTGGGTCCCTGTGTAGCACCGCCGGGGACATGTTTCAGATGCGGTTAGCACGGTCACCGGGTGGCAGGATGCCCACATTCGGCCACATATCAGCTATTGAAGATGGTTAATACAGCTTCTTTGGACAACCGATAGGCCGAGGCTCCTCGATTCTATTTTTCTAGACCAGCAACGGCGTTATCAGCACCACAAAAGTCGCAAGGTCAGGGCAGTGGTGGATATCAGGGCAGACAGGCACCGCGGAGGCAGCAGGCACCACCCCCACACCCTCAGCAGCAAACGAGGGTGTATGCCGTAGTAGCTCGAGAGGATGAGCCAGAGGGGGGACTTACTGAGGAGGCTCGTGAGGAGGAGCCGAATGCACCGCAGCTTGTTGGAGGTATTATTTTCATACATGATAGATCAACTATATGCTTGTTTGATTCGGGTGCTTCTAGATCTTTTATTACTCCTCCTTGTGCTCTTCGTATTGGTCTGATCCCTGCCACACTTGAGTCTGAGTTACTTGTACACACACCATTGGGGGAGGCCACTAGAGTACAAACCGTATTTAGAGATTGCATGATCCGGTTAGGTTCTTTGGAGTTTCCAGGAGACTTGGTGGAGTTGAAATTTGGGGAGTTTGATGTAATCTTAGGCATTGATTGGCTGTTTAGGCATCATGTGAGCATAGACTGCCATAGGGGTACCATTGTGGTGTGTCAGCCAGATCAGCCTATGCACTGTTTCCGTTGTGAGGGATTGAGTACATGGATTAGTTTGGTAGCTTCCATTGAAGTTGAGGAGGCAAAGTCTGAGGCACCTAGTCTCGAGTGTGCCTGTGGCATCGGAGTTTGAGGACATATTTCCTGAGGATTTGCCGGGATTACCACCATCTAGAGAGGTCGAGTTCAGTATACGACTCTTACCTGGTACGGCACCTGTGTCCAAACCTCCTTACAGGATGTCACAACCTGAAAATCAAGAGATGAAAAAGCAGTTGGATGAGCTAGAAGCAAAGGGCTTTATTAGACCCAGCGTGTCACCATGAGGTGCACCGATCCTGTTTGTTCAAAAGAAGGGCGGGTCGATGCGGATGTGTATAGACTACCGCCAGTTGAACCAAGTCACCATTAAGAACAAATATCCGTTACCTCGGATTGATGACTTGTTCGACCAGTTGAGGGGAGCGTCTTGGTTTTCTAAGATCGACCTGAGATTTGGATACCACCAGTTGAGAGTAGCACCTGAGGATATAGAGAAGACGTCTTTCCGCACTCGATATGGACACTACGAGTTTCTGGTTATGCCATTTGGGCTGACTAATTCCCCGGCTGTCTTCATGAACCTGATGAATCGGGTATTCCGTACTTACTTGGACAGCTTCATGGTTGTGTTTATTGATGACATTCTGGTGTACTCCCAGAGTAGAGAGGATCACATTCAGCACCTCAGGTCAGTATTGCAAACATTGAAAGAACACATATTGTATGCAAAGTTCAGTAAGTGCCAGTTTTGGTTGAGAGAGGTGAGTTTCTTGGGGCATGTGATTTCTGGGAAGGGAATAGCAGTGGATCCAGCTAAGGTGCAGGCTGTTGCAGATTGGCCTAGACCTTCGTCGGTGACAGAGATTCGGAGTTTCTTAGGGATGGCATGATATTACAGGAGGTTCATAGAGAACTTTTCCAAAGTGGCAACACCTTTATTCAATCTCACTAAGAAGGCAATGAAGTTTGAATGGAATGACAAGTGTGAGACCAGCTTTCAGGAGTTGAAAAGTAAACTGTCTACAGCCCCAGTTCTGATTGTTCCTTCAGTGAGTGAGGGATTTTCGATTTATTGTGATGCTTCACGAGTAGGATTGGGCTATGTTTTGATGCAGTAGAGGCGGGTGTAGCATATTCTTCAAGGTTGCTACGTCCTCATGAAGGGAATTATCCTACACACGATCTGGAGTTGGTAGCGATTGTGTTTGCACTCAAGTTATGGAGGCACTACTTGATGGGAGCCCAATTCGAGATATTCTCAGATCATAAAAGCTTGAGGTATATATTTTCCCAGTGAGAGCTAAATATGAGACAAAGGAGATTGATGGACCTTTTGAAGGATTATGATTTCACTCTTCATTACCACCTTGGCAAGACAAATGTGGTGGCAGATGCTTTGAGCCGTAGGGGGTGTTTCTCAGGAGGAGGTGACCACATTAGCTACTTTCATGGCTAGCCAATGCACTTTAGTTGATATAGTGGTAGACTGGCCAAGAGAGTTTAGCACCCACAGACATGGTTTGATTTTGTCACGAGTTCAGGTAGAGCCTGAGTTGATACAGCGGATTCATGACAGGCAGTTGACTGATGCAGATTTGACTCGTACCAGGGAGCTCGTATCGAAGGGTGATGAGGCCGCTAAAGAGTTTGAGATCAGGGATGGCTTGCTGAAATTTAGGGATCGGATTTGTGTCCCGAATGATGATGAGATCAGAGGATTGATACTTGATGAGCATCACAGGTCTAGATATGCAGTTCACCCGGGTGATACCAAGATGTATCGAAATTTGAAGGGGGCATATTGGTGGTCGGGTATGAAGAAAGACATTGCCGAATTTGTAGCTAAATGTCTCACATGTCAGCAAGTAAAATCGGAACATCAGAGACCTCCAGGTTTGATGAGACCGTTATCCGTGCCCGAGTGGAAATGGGAACATATCACAATGGATTTTGTGAATGGGCTACTGCCTACAGCTAAGAATCACAATGGTGTATGGGTAATTGTTGATAGGCTGACAAAATCAGCTCACTTCTTGCCTTATTCGACTACTCAGAATTTAGCATCATTGGTTGAGCTATGTACACGGGAGATAGTCAAGTTGCATGGGGTCCCAGTGTCTATTGTATCGGACAAGGATCCCCGTTTCACATCTCACTTTTGGCAGTGCTTTCAGGAAGCCATGGGTACCAAGTTGAGTTTTAGTACCAGTTTTCATCCGCAAACTGATGGTCAGTCCAAGAGGACTATACAGACCTTGGAGGACATGTTGAGGTGTTGTGTCTTGGATTGGGGTGGCAGTTGGAGTAAGTATTTGCATCTAGTAGAGTTTGCCTACAATAATAGCTACCAAGCTAGCATCCAGATGGCACCGTACGAGGCTTTATATGGTAGGGTGTGTAGATCTCCAGTATGTTGGGTGGAGATTGGGGAGAAACAGTATTTTGGGCCAGAAATTATTCAAGACAGTATGGAAAAGGTAAAATTGATCAGGCAGCGGATATTGACTGCACAGAGTCATTAGAAGAGTTATGCAGATACTAGACGGCGGGAGCTGAAATTTGAAGTGGGAGATATGGTCTTTCTAAAGATTTCACCATCCATGGGCATTAGGATATTTGGGAAGAAAGGGAAATTATCACCTAGGTTCATTGGTCCCTATGAAATAGTGAAGGAGATTAACCTAGCAGCATATCATTTGGCTTTACTGGGCCACTTGGAAGGGGTGCATGACGTATTCCACATCTCTATGTTACGTAAATATATCTCCGATCCCAGTCATGTGATAGATTCCGAACCCTTGGTGATTCGGGAGGATTTGACATATGAAGAGAAGCCAGTTTAGATCTTGGACCGACGCGAGCAGATCCTTTGCACCAAAGTGATACCCTTGTGTAGAAACCCGATAATTTTTCTCTCTTTAAGAATTATTTTGTTGTTATTAATTATGTGGGGAATTAAAGTTAAGGAGTTTTGTGTAAATATGTAGGAGTTTCGGTGGGCGAGCACACACCAGATCAGAGGTTTTCAAAAGTTTGTCGAGCGGCAAATTACTTATGGAAGGTATATATATCTACTTTAGGAAAATTACGTTTGGGTTTTTCTTAATACGCGTATACTCGTACTGAGAGGATTTGGGGATTGTGGCTGCGGCGATTTGTCCTAGGTTTCTTTGGGAGAGAAGAAGAAGTCGGGGTTTTCCTGCCGATCGAGGTGTTCCGTATTGAGGGTACTCGGATATACTCTTGCGATTGAAGGAGTCTTAGCGGAGATCGACTGTTGGTGTTGGTCTTGGTCGGTGTTTTGCTCTACGAAGGGGTTGCTGTTGTGAAGACTTGGAAGCGTATAAGGTGAGTGGCACTGTTTTAAAACCTGGGTTTTCGTATTATTCGTATGTTTAATTTGAATGCATATGTTTTCTGGAAGGAGATAGTCATATGTTTTCTGGACGGAGGTAGTCCGAGTGTGGTTTCTTTAGAACTGAATGATGATAAATAAAAATGTGTTGGAATAATTTCAAAACTAGTTTGAATGTGTTCTAGGGAGATTAGGAGACTAAAGAAATTGCTACAGACCGAAAAAGTTTGGCCAGAGTTGTAGATCTAGAAATAACAGAGAGTCGAAAACACAGTTTACTATCCGCCCAATTGGCGCTGACTAGCGCCGACTTCAGGTAGTGGGTGCAAGGTCTATTTTTCCCATCCGCCGATCTTGTGCCTAGTTCGCGCTCAACTCGCGCAAACTCATACGATATACGCGCATTTCGCGCGAACCTCACGCTCACCTCACGCCTAGCTCGCGCTCACTCGATGTTAAGTAGGCGCATACTCAATTTTTGACCAGCGACCTATCCGCCGACCTCGCGCCTAGCGCAGGAGGTCAGCGCATGGTCCAATATCTTGCCGAAGTGCATGTTTGACTAAACCAAACTGGGTTTTGATGATTTGAGGGTTCAAGCACTTAACCAATCACTTGTTTAGGACTTTAGAAACAATATTACCTATTCAATTACTATGAGAATGTTAAGAGTAAATTCTGGAAATTCTTAGAAGCTCCCAAGGTAAATTTTAGGGCTATCTGTAGGTGATGTTTTGTTCCAAACACTAGGAGTTCCTATTTTAGTTTTCTCTTTGGTTAAACACTGTACTTGTTTGAGAATTTATTAAATCTTGGTTTTACTTGTTGGCAAGTTCTGAAATGTATTGTAAAGATTATTTTTCTTGGTGTGAGTAAGAGGAATTTATTGCATGAAAATGTTGTTGTGAGGTTGGGAACCTTCAAATTATATGAGTTGCTGTTCTGGTTGGAACGATTTTTTGATGAGTTGCTGTTCTGGTTGGAACGACTTGTGATAAGTGTATCGGGATATACAGGTTTGAAATAAATGTGGGTTTACCGAATGCGGAGTTTATTTGGTTATTTATCGGTTTTGGGTTTAGCTTCCCTTGGATCCTTGTTAAGCTTAGTAATGTGATGATATGTGTTTGTTGGTATAATTGCATGGCCTTGTGTGTTGCCACGACCAGTGTAGAGCAGCCAGATACCCTGAGTAGGCCTGGTTGTCAGTGCCGATACCCGGAGTAGGCCGGCATTGGATGACGATACCCTGAGTAGGCCGTCATTTCAGAGTGTCCGATACCCTGAGTATGCCAGAACTGTGTACATGGAGGTGTGGAGTGTCTACTTGGCATGTAAATTAATCAATGTAACAATATGCATGACATTGACCTTTTTGTGTTGTTATCGGAAATCCGTTGCTTAAATTGTTGGTTATTTATCGAAGCATGTTTTATAACTGTGTTTAACTATTTCTGCATGCACGTGTCACTCGCTGAGATATTCGTATCTCATCCGTCGTTGTTGTTTTTTTTTTCAGATCTTCGTGGTGAGGCGCCTACTGGGGTAGATCCGACTGACACCTATAGGGCGGAGGATTATTACTACAATCCTTAGACTAGTATGTTATTTTAGTTTTTAAACTTTGTTTCAATTGACTTGGTGGGAAATGTAATAAGGTAGTAAATTGGAACCATTTCATGTTATTTGAAGATTCTATAGACTTATTAGATGAGAATTTTAATTGTGCACTCTGATATGGTATAGAAAATGTGATTATCCAGTGATCATTGTTAATGAGATCCTTACCTAACCCTCTGTGAGACATGTTATACCTTTAATGAACAACACGGATCTGAGGCGTTACACCTTGGTAAAGGTTTTGTGGCAAAACCATTCCACCAAAGAAGCCACTTGGGAAGGTGAAGAAGAGATGAGGAAGAAGTATCCAGAGTTATTCGTTTCCTCTTGAGGTAAATTTTCAGGATGAAATTTTTGTAGGGGGGAGAATGTAAAACCCCGAATTTTCTACATGATTTTTATTGGAAAAATAAAATTTATAAGCTGTGTATGTAGGGAAACTTGGTGGGCGAGCGTTGTACCGAATCAAGTTGATTTAAATCTTGTTGAGCTGCAAAGTATATAGGGTAAGTATAAATACATAAGGTAGTTAGATTCGTAGGTTTCTTTCTCTCGCATACCTTGTGTTGAATGAGTTGTCGGCTGCTGATCTAGGGTTTTTGGAGAGAAGTAAACCGTTCCTGCCGATTAAGGGTTCAGAATCAAGGTGTTCAGAAGAAAACCTCTTACGAACAGAGGGAAACTGGGTGGCGATCGACTGTGGGACTTGCTGTTCAAGGAGTTGCTGTTGCAAGACTTTGGAGTGTATAACAGTAAGTAGCATCATTTTGATTTCTAGTTGGTTTGATCTCTAAGATTGCCGAAAGCATGGTTTTTGAATAAGTTATGTTTGAGTGTGAGTTGTTTGATGGGCTTTATAGTAGTGATTATAAAGTTGTTTAGATTAAATCCGAATCATGTTTAAAGGTGGTTTGGTAATGGTAGAAGCATAGATGAGTGGTTACAGAGGTCAAAAATACGGTCAGTCATGGAGTTCTGAGAATAACAGAGAGTCACGAGTCGGAAATAGTATCCGCCGACTTGGCGCCTACCTAGCGCCAAGTGGTAGAGTCAGCGCAAGCTTTGGTTGGTTGTTCTCACCGAGTTCACGCTCAGCTCGCGCCAACGGCGCGAGAAGCATTTTCTTGTATCGCCAAGTTCATGCTTGTCTCGCGCCAAGTAAATTTTAGTCCTTGCGAGACGCTGATTTAGTATGCACCGAGTCCACGCCGACCTCGCTCCAAGCGCCAGAGGTCAGCGCACACACTAAAAATCTGCCAAAAGTGGTTCTTACCAATCCAAGCCAACTTTTGATAATTTAAGACTTCAACCTCTTACCCAAAGACTGGATTAGGATATTAGAAATAATATATCTGTTCAAAACAATTGGGAGAGCCTTAAATCAAATTCTGGGTATTTCTATAAGTGTCTGAAGTGCGAATTGAAGGAATCTGGGTAGGTTATTGGTTGTTCCTGACACTATAAGATAATGAGTTAGTTTTCATTATGTATTATATTTGTTATCTGATTATGAATCTGTTTAATCTAGATTTGATTGATATAAAAGGGCTGAATAGTATTGTAAATTTTCTTGTGTGAGTAAAAGAATTTTACTGCTAAAGAGGTTTGTTTGTTTTGGGGTTGGGATACCTATTGAAATTTACATGAGTTGCTATTCTGGTTGGAATGACTTGTGATGAGTGTATTGGGATACACATGATTGGTAATCAGTATGGGTTTATTGCTTTACAAATATTGAGTTTTGTGAACTTGTTAATTTGGTTTTGGGTTTAGCTTCCCTTGGATCCATGTTAAGCTTAGTAATGTGATGGTATTGTTTGTTGGGGTAATTGCATGGCCTTGTGTGTTGCCACGACTGGTGTAGAGCAGCCAGATACCCGGAGTAAGTCAGCATTGGATGACGATACCCTGAGTAGGTCGGAACTGTGTACATGGAGGTGTGGAGTGTCTCCTTGGCATGTGAATTAACCAATTTAAGCAATATGCATGACATTGACCTATCGTTGTTTTATCGGTGTGGTTGATATTTGATGTAAACAAATATTAGACTCTTGGATTTCCATCTCGTATTTATCTCGATTGACGTATTGGTGTTGGTTATTTGTCGGTGCATATTTATAAATTGTGGTTAACTATTTTTGCATGCGTATGCTACTCGCTGAGATATTCGTATCTCATCCCTTTGTTTTTGTTTTTGTTTTTCAGATATTCGTGGTGAAGCGTCTACGGGGGTAGATTCAACTGACACATATAGGGAGGAAGATTATTACTACAATCCATATACTTGTAGGTTTATTTTAGATTGGAACTTTGACTCATTTGATTTTGGAAAATGTAATAAAGTAGTTGATGTGGATTCATTTGATTTTAGATTATTTTGGATTCTTAGATAAGAATTTAAATTGTGCACTCTGATATGGTATTGATTGCGTGATTATCCAGCGATCACATTTATTTTGGATCCTTACCTAACCCTCTGTGAGACGTGTTATATCTTTAATGAACACCACGGATCCGGAGCGTTACAATAGGGCTATTGTTTTGAGGATTTTTCTTAATGTTTTGCTTGTCATGAAAAGAGGAGCATATTCCTCCTTGAATCTCAATGTAACCCAGGCGTAAGCCCCCTCTTCTTCCTTTCCTCAGATATCATCATCTTTTTTAGGTTACACAAATACCCCTATTTGCATGTGTTTTCCATGAGGTTTTTATCATACTTTTAATCACTGTTTTGTGACCACGAAATGCATGAAGCATGCCTAGGTTAGTCTTTGCTTGTTTTTTCGTCTTTGTGTAAGCATGCTAGTTTTTTTTGGGAACAAAGGAAAACAAACCAGGGATACTCAGACCCCTGGTGAGTCCTTGCTTTGGTTTGGGAAAGGGGGAAGAAACCCTTTGATCCCCTTGGTGTTTGATCTTGAAAACCCCAAAGAGGTGAGCCGAATGGCCTCATTCGTACCACTGTGGGCCCCCACAGAGGCCCACAGAAGCTTCATACATGCTCACAAGTGTCTTAGACTGGTTCTCTGCTAAAAAATGCAAAAAACTAATTTCGGTAGGTTAACCGAAAACTCAGATCGGTTACAGGGGCTTTCTGGCTTAACCGAAATTTAATTTCAGTTAAACCAGAAAGACAGTGTAACCGAAATGCATTTTCGGTTACACTGTATGTTGTGTTTGACCGAAAGTAAATTTCGGTTGCTCTTAGGATTTTCCAAATGCCTAATTTTTGCATGTTTGCTGATTTGCTAGGTTGTTTGAACCATATCGATTAGACCAGCAGGGTTTCCGGGTCAGCCGGAAACCCAAAATGGTGCATGGGCTCCCAAGCCCAATTGGATCCTTTTGTGGGCCTTCCAACGGGGCCCACCCAGTCCAAGATTACCTTTGTGAATAAAAGAAGATAATTAAAATGAACTAAATGGGCCAAACCCTATGAGGCCCACTAAAGCCCCAAAACGAAGCATGATGGCCAGTGTAAGCATGGTTTGGCCGTGACGGTGGGTGCGGGCCTATCAGGCCCACTAAGCCCTTTAACCTAACTGGGTAGGATCCAACACCCTGACCCATTGAACCACGAACCACCCAGTCCAAGTCTAGGCTAATGGGGCCCAAGCCTAATGTCTAGCACACTTTTGGAATAAAAATGAGATAAAACCGAATAAATCATTGGCATCCACTGTGGGCCCACCCAATGGGCCCATAAACAAATTCCGGCCCATCTTTGCATGCAAAATCACCTTAAATTCAACTTGAACCCTAAAAGTAAAATCAATTGAAATCGCCAAAGCCCAAAGGGCCTCTTAGAGTGAGACCGAGGCCCACCAAAGGCATGTGGGCTTAACCAAGCCCACCAAAGATATCGTGGGCCTTCCAACAGGGCCCTCCCAATTAGACTCAGAGCATTTAAATAAACAAGATAAAAGCAATCAAAGGGACCTACACCACTCAGGCGGTCCCACCAGACTTAACCAAAATACATATCGGATTAGGAATCGGGTGAGAACCAAAGTAAGTTGACTCAAACCAAGGAACCCACGGGACCCGTCATCTGACGGAGTGGTCTCGGGTGTCTACGGACTTCCCCAGACCGCAACCGAGACCCTACTTAGAATCTCAAAGCCGCATACCAAGCCCAATAGACCAAATTAGGCACCCAAGTGTCCACCTGCACCCAATCAGGCGATAGAGCCCCTTGTTAGATGAGTCAACCCAAGAGGGATTAGTCGGTTTTAGGGTTCTTACTATCTCATTTAGTAAGGTACAGAATAAGCATAATTACGCATTCTGGGGAGTCCTGTCAAAGGGACGCGATAATTGCCCAAGGCAATTGGAATTTAAGCGGACCATTGTGCCCCTCCAATTACCTGGGGACTCTCCCGGAACCTCGTATTGCGTGCCACTTCTGCACCTTACTATACGAGACGGTGAAAACTCCTTTATCAACCAAATCCAGATGAAAATCACCCGATTAGACACAGCATGCAGCCCAACTGCACACACGGGCACACCACTGCAACGTGGATGGATTTTTTTTATTTTCAGTTTTTTTGTAATAAACTGTGTGGGGTGACACACACGAGAGAGGCTGCGTGAATGATCCCACCCTGAATGAATGAGTGAAAGCGGATACTGCATCTTCTTTACCAAGACTTAGACCTCTCTAGCAGCCTACCCTTCTGATTCCTATAAACTGATCTTTGGGATGGTATTAGCAACTATGCTTCCGTGGTGTGCGCACGTCAGAAATGCGGCACGGGAAAATTCGGAGTCGCCACCGCCTGATGGGGTGCAGGCGGACACCTGGGTGCCTAAGTTAGTCTATAAGGATTGGTCTGCGGCTTGAGATTCTAAGTAGGGTCTCGGTTGTGGTCTGGGGAAGTCCGTAAACACTCCAGTCCACCCCGTCGAATGACGGGTCCCGTGGGTTCCCTGGTTTGAGTCAGCTTACTTTGGTTCTCACCCGATTCCTAATCTGATATGCAACTTGGTTAAGTCTGGCAGGACCACCTAAGTGGTGTGGGTCCCTTTAATTTGGTTTTATCTTGCTTAATTTAGGTGATCTGAGTCTGCCTTGGTGGGCCCCGTTGGAAGGCCCACGGTTCCCTTGGTGGGCTTTGGGTAAGCCCGTATGTCCCCTGTGGGCCTCTGTCTAAGCCTAAGAGGCCCTTCGGGTTTAGGTTTAGTGAATTGATTTTATTTTAAGATTTAATTCAAGAATTTAAGTGGCTTCCATGCAAAAGTAGGTCGGCCTCGGTTTGCAGGCCCTTGGGCGGGCCCCCATGATGGTTGCCAAAGGGATTTCATCTTTACTTAAATTCTCCAAGGTGTTTTCGACCTTGGGCTTGGGGCCCGTAGTCCAGTTCCGGGCTTGAAAGCCCATGTTCCAGAAGTGTAGGGTTTTGAACCCTCACTTGGTTTATTAGTGGGCTTTGATGGGCCCGATAGGCCCTAGCCCAGGGTCTCAGCCAAACCATGCAATTCACATCATTCCACACATTAGGGTTCGGGTGGGCCGCATTGGGTTTGGCCTGCCCGGTTCAATTAGTTCACTTTACTTAACTTACTTATTTGCATGATTTTTGGATTTATCGGGCTTTGGTGGGCCCCGTTGGAAGGCCCACGGGTATTCCGAGTTAGATTGGCAGTCCATGTCCCAAGTTGGTTTTCGGGTGACCCGGAAACCCTATTGGTTCATTTGGTTTTGTTGAAAATAGCATGAAAATTCGGCAAGGATAAAAAAAGACATCAAAATTGCATTTCTGTCGTGTATCCGGCCTTAGTTGCCGGATACACACAGGCCATAGGTGATCCGGCCTGAGTTGCCGGATCACCTTGAAATGGCCTTTTTTAGGGGTTTGGTCATTGGGGTTGTTTCCAGGGGTTCTTAGGGGTTTCTGAGGTTCTGTGGGCCCTTGGGAAGGCCCACACAGGTCAGGAGATGGGGAACCCCCCATCCTTTGTCTCTTTTGGTGGTCCTTTAGCAAAGACAAGGGGGAGGGCAGGGGAGCTTGCCTTCTCCCATCTAAGCTTCATACAACAATTTGAATGGGGACCCTGAGATCCCTGTCTTGGTCTCACAGTCCTCACCAATCAATAAGGGCAAGGGTCACCTATGATACAATCAATAAGAACATGTACATGATAACAAAAAAAAAAGGCAGGGATAGCAGCTTTACATAAAAAGAAACACTCAACATGCATGGGGGGATGTGGCTTGCATGCATGGGTTAGCAAACAACATGGGGGGATAAGCATGCATCCATGGATCGATGGGCTAGGCTTGGCCGTGGGCTTAAGGCTACTGGGATAGCAGCAAATAGTGAAGGTTTGCTGCTGTCCCCAGCAGCAGCTTACCTGGGTCATGATAAATGGCACATGGCAATGGCCCCCCGCATGCTATGTATGTAAAAAAACATGGAGCAACAACTATCTATGATTACTAAAGAACGAAAAGGAAAGACTCATGCTTGATCGCACAAACCAGCAACTTGATGGGGGCTGGGGTCATGCTCATCACACAACCTAAAAGCATGGTAATACAAGGGAATAGGGAGCATACCTCTACTCATGAAAATAGCAAGTGACAAGGGTGCGACCAGCAGCCAAATACCCAGAAAAATCACAAGAAAAAGTGAAAAAAAAGAAGAAATAAGAAAGGATATGGGGGGGGGGGGGGGGGGGGGGGGGGGGGGGGGGGGGGCTGTTATGGGGGTACATTGGATAACCAAGTATGAGGAGACATGCCTCCTCTCGAAATAAACCGAACAAGCCCAAAACAGTGGCTGCAGTGGTCGAAAATGGGCTGAAAAATCTCACTTCCTCCTCTTTAAAACTAACTACATACCTCTCCCTTACTTGGAGATCCTCATATGGTGAGATGAGAGCACATGCTTGCTTAAAATATCATGGAGATGAGCTCATGCGAGAGAAGAATACATGCTTGGGAAAGGCTTTAGAAAATTCTGGTTTTAATATATATGAAACACAATATATTGAGGAACCTTACCTGGTGGTTCTTCACTCTCTAGTAGAGGTGTATGACCCCTTTGAAGCAAAACATCAGCTGGGAGTTCCACCTCTTGACAGCAGCAGCAGTGGCTCTTTCTTATATTGGGGTGAGAGTGAAGAGAAGGAAGGTGGAAGGAGGGTGAAGTGACTTGGGGTGGTGTGGGAGGTGGTGTAGAGCAAAAGGGAATTGAAGGAGGTAGGATTCGGGTGGGAAAAAGTGGAGAAAGAAGGTTGAAAACCAGCAAGAGAAGCCAACCCCCCGCCAGAGGTGGCTGCTGTGCTTATATAGGCAACTTTAATGTATCCGACATTATATGCCGGATACACTGTCCCTTGTTCATAGCCGAAAATTAAATGCCACCGCGAATTTGTCGGGCGTCCGGCTCGAATCGCGCTGATTGATCTTCTTGTATCCGATGAATAGTGTCAGATATACACTGAGGTATGTGTATCCGACATATTTGGTCGGATACAAATTGAAAAATTACGGATTTGCCCTCGACTTGACCGATTTGACACTTTTGGATATCTACGGATTGCCCCCCTGCGAATTTGGTTTAGTCCTTGAGATATTTGATGATTTTTGGATATTCAAGATTTAGTCCTTGAGATATTTTGCTGCATTGGCTGCCACGTGTGCAGTTTCCGGTTTTTCTGCTCGGAAACTTCGACAGCTCATATCTCCTTCATCCGGACTCCGATTTGAGCAAACTCAGTTGCGTTAGACTCGTATCGGAGCCCTCTATCCAATGATATAGAGCTAAGCACCTGGCTCGGGGTTCAAAAAAAGTCAACTTTCGGCTCCCCCTTTAAGTTTGACCAGCTTGCAGAACCAATTCCAGCAAACTCAGTTGCGTTGGACTTGTGTCGGGATTCACTATCCATTGAGATAAAGCAAGGTGGCCAATTATCACTTGATCAAAAGGTCAAATTTTGACCCCTCAGGGTTTGACTTTTTAGCAGGGTTTTGCATTTCCGGCTCTTCTGGGAGCGCAAAAATGAGGTACTTACACGTGGCTTGCCGGGGAAAGCAGGGTAAACCCATCCCCCCAGTTTTTTGGAGTCCATTAGCACCACAGGTTTCTTGTTGTGGCACGCGAGGATCCAGTACTGATCTAGACCCTTGTAGGCATATGTCTCGGGCTGGGTATCCTTCCCCACCTAACGTTTTTGAATAAACCACGCATTGTGCATGTGAGGGTGATTGTGTTGTGGATGATGAATACAAGAGGAGTAAAATTGGAATAAAATCCAAAGTCCATTAGGGGCAGCAACCCCCGCTTTTTTGCATCAAATTGAGTAAACCCTAGATTTTGGGCTACCTTAGCCCTAATTTAGGAAACTAAACTAACTTTGATCAGGGGAACCACCCCAGATCCATGCAAACATGCCAAAATAAGATTTAAGAAAATCAATCATTTGTTTTCTCAATAATTATGACAGCTTTTTACTAATTTGGAGTATCCTTGGTTGTGCTATTTCACCTATGTCAATTGGCTCAATTTCCTCAATGTTGGCCTGGGGACCCTTTTCATGTCTTTCCAATGCGAGTTGGATTTCAAGCGGGGTCTCCCATGATTCATCGTCGTCCTCATGCTCGAAACGCTCATAGGGGACGATGTCTGAATCTTCTTGCTGCGATGGGTAGGTGCCCCTATCTGACTTATCGAGTTCTTGCTCATTTTCAAGATTGGGCACTGGCTCATGCATTTCATTTACTATTGCCATCTGCACTGGCTTTCAACTTCTTTTTGTTCTTTTTGTTCAATTACGGCAACCTTATTATATATCCCGTGCCCCGGTTCTTCCAAGTGTGCGTCGGGATTGACACTAAGATCGCAATGCTCAAGTTGCTTTTTTTGTTAATTTTGTTTTTAGACAAGTGCAAGTAGTAGGAAGCATTCAGGTATTCATTGAAAATCTTAGCAGTAGCTACAACAAAAATTTCAGAGGTGACAGAAACCCCCTTTCGAACAGTAGCATTGCTGATTGCAAAAGGCATGGTGTGCGCGCGTTGGAAACGCGGCACGGAAAAGTTCGAAGTCGCCACCGCCTGATGGGGTGCAGGCGGACACCTGGGTGCCTAATCTTGTCTATTTTAGGCTTTGGTCTGCGGCTTGAGATTCTAAGTAGGGTCTCGGTTGTGGCCTGGGGAAGTCCGTGGACACCCCAGTCCACACCCCATCGGATGACGGGTCCCGTGGGTTCCCTGGTTTGAGTCAGCTTACTTTGGTTTCTCACCAAATTCCTAATCCGATATGCAATTTGGTTAAGTCTGGCGGGACCACCTGAGTGGTGTGGGTCCCTTTAATTGCTTTTATCTTGCTTAACTTAGGTGATTTGAGTCGGATTGGGTAGGCCCCGTTGGAAGGCCCACGGTGTTCTTGGTGGGCTTGTGTGAGCCCATGTGCCTATGTGGGCCTCTGTCTAAGCCTAGGAGGCCCTGTGGGCTTTGGTGAGGTGACTTGATTCTATTTAGTTTGTTCAAGTTTGGAGCCTTATGTGATTTTCATGCAATAGGTGAGTTTGCATTGGTTTGTGGGCCCTGAGTGGGCCCCCATGTTGGTTGCCAAAAAGTGTTTTAATTTATCTTTATCTATCTTTAGCAAAAATGGGCTAGCCACTGGGCTTGGGGTCCGTGATCCAGATTTGGGCTTGAAAGCCTGGTTCTTTGAAGTATGGGGCTTGCACCCTAACTTGGTTCGATTAGCTGGCTTTAGCGGGCCCAATAGGCCCTTGCCCTTGGTCTCGGCCAAACCATGCGATTTCAATCATTAATCCACAGAACAAGGTTTGGGTGGGCCGCATTGGGTTTGGCCCACCCGATTCAATTGGTTCATTTTACTTAACTTATTCATTTGCATGATTTTGGGTTTACCGGGCTTGGTGGGCCCCATTGGAAGGCCCACTAGTGTTTCCAAGTTGGACCATGGTCCAAGTCCCAAATTGGGTTCCCAGGTGGCCCGGGAACCCTGCTGGTTTGCTTGGTTTAGTAAAAATTATCATAACAAGAGCACAAAAAAGGGTAGAAATCATATTTCTGTGTGTATCCGATCTTAGTTGCCGGATACACACAAGCTGTAGGTGATCCGGCCTGAGTTGCCGGATCACCTCAACGATGGCTTTTTTCGGGCCTTGCCATTGGGGTGGTTTCCAGGGGCTTCCTAGGGGTTTTTACAAGTCATGTGGGCCTCTGGGATGGCCCACCTTGGTTCAAGTTTGGGAGAAGCCTCATTTGGTCTCCTTTGGGGCTTTTCGACAAAGGCTAAAAGGAAAGAAGCAGGGCATGGGGTTGCCACCTCTCTCCGCTCTTCCCAATGACTCCAGCAGCATTGAGGGGGGGCTGGGCGACCCCACCCTTGGGCATTCTATTCCATATGACGACGGGCAATACCGAGTCTATGACTAGGCTCTCAATCCATATCAAATAATCACAAAGCAATGCATGGTTAAACGGGGGACAGCACCTCAAATGAGCCCTTTGCAAGGAGGTTGGAGGGGGGGGGGGGATGGGATCATGTTGGTGAGTCCCACTTGCATGCAAGCACATGGGCTAACTAAACCCCCAAACCAGCCATTCATGCACTAATAAAGAAACAACTAAAGGGGGGGCTTGCTGCAAATGCTAGGAACAGACACTGTTTGGGGGGATTAAGGGGCTTCCAGGGGCTGGAACTGATGGGCAAGTGGGGTGAGGAAGAGCATGCAGGTGGCTCGCATGGGCATCCCTATACATGTGAAAACCTCAAGCTAAATAACATGCTGTAAATATTAAGGACAGCAGCAAACTTCAGGGGGGCTCATCCATGCGAAAAGTGTGGGAAGGTAGCATGCATGGCATCATGAAACAACAAACACATAGGGGGATCCCGGGTGCCTACGCAACCCATTATGAGCCTCTCACCTTTGGAGGTCCTCATGATGCGAATGAACAACAAATGCATGCCATATGGGCACTCAAATAGACTTACAACAGAAATGGGGAGCCATGCATCTTAACATGTCTAGAATGACCCCATTTTTTTATATATGTAGTAAAAGTTGGTGAGAAGCAATACCTGGGGGTTCTTAGACCCTGGAGCAAAGTGGAGAGCTCTTCTTTGATGAGGGACAGAAGCTGGAAGCCTTTGGGTATGCAGCCTTGCTCCTTCAGCAACTAGCCTCCTCTAACTTGCTTGAGGAAGTGAAGGAGGAGAAGAAAGAAACAAGGGTTAATGTACTTTAGGTGGTGTGGTAAGGTGGTGGAGGGCAAAGAGAGTAGAATGTGGATGGTTTCGGATGAGGAAAAGTGGTGGAAGGAAACTCGGAAAATCGCAAAAGAAGCCAACCCCCGGAAATGAGCTGCTGTTTGCCTTTTATAGGCAAACTTAATGTATCCGGCAACTCAGGCCGGATACACTAAGCCCTCCCCATAGCCGGCCTCCATGGCCGGTTACCCAGGTGTCTCTTTGTATCCAGCATTCAATGCCGGATACAAAACACAATTATGCGAAAATTAAATGCCGCCGCGAATTTGTCGGGGAATCAGCACGAATCTCGCCGAGCAAATCTTTGTATCCGACATTTGAGTCCGGATATGAAGAGGGGCAAGTGTATCCGGCATTAAATGCAGGATACAAATCGAAAAATTACGGATTTGCCCCTCGACTTGACTGATTCGACCGATTTGACACTTTTGGATATCTACGGATTGCCCCCTGCGAATTTTGGTTTAGTCCTTGAGATTTTTGGATATTTAAGATTTAGTCCCCGAGATATTTTTCTGCGTTCATCGCCATGTGCGCAGTTTCTTCGCCACGTGTGCAGTTTCTGGTTTTGCTGCGCGGAAACTTTGACAGCTTATCTCTCCCTCACCTGAACTCCGATTTGAGCAAACTCAATTGCGTTAGACTCGTATCGAAGCCCTCTATCCAATGACATAGGGTTAAGCACCTGGTTTGGGGTTCGAAAAAAGTCAACTTTCGGCTCACCCTCAAGTTTGACCAGCCCACAGAACCTTCATCCGGACTCCGATTCCAGCAAACTCAATTGCGTTGGACTCGTGTTGGGATTCGCTATCCAATGGCATAAAGTGAGGTGACCAATTTTCACTTGATCAAGAGGTCAAATTTCGACCCCTTAGGGTTTAACTTTTGGCTTAGGGTTTGCATTTCCGGCTCCTTCGAGAGCGCAAAAATGAGGTGCTTACAGCTGCCCCTCTTTACCGGAGTCACCTTGCGGATGAACGGCAAAGAGAAAAAGAATCTCGTTTTTGTGCCTGGCATTTCTGTCGACATGGTCGACTAGCTTAGTCCTTTGAAGTTTTCACTTTGAGGGGGAAGCGGCCAATGATGTCGCGTCGCTTCCTGGCTTCGGAGTTTCCTTACCCTTT
This sequence comes from Buxus sempervirens, assembly GCA_947561395.2. Classification (NCBI taxonomy): domain Eukaryota; kingdom Viridiplantae; phylum Streptophyta; class Magnoliopsida; order Buxales; family Buxaceae; genus Buxus; species Buxus sempervirens. The sequence goes on from OX387183.1 coordinate 31,497,821, forward strand.
GCTTTTCGGGTTTTTGTAGGGCAACTCTTCAACAATTAGATTTATGTTTGAAAGGGATTATATTGGACTTGAGCTCGCCAACCTGTTTTGGCGTTGATGCCAGACATTTGACAATATTCTTTTCTTCTTGTTTGTTCCATTAAAGCTTTTAGGTGACTTCAGACTTTTGACTCTTTTTGTGTCTTTTACTTGAGGCTTTTAATAGTTTTTTTTTCTTTTTTAGGGATTTGATGGCCAAGGGTTGGTTTAGGATGCGGGATGGCTGGAGAAAGGAGGAAAGAGCGGAGGGGGAGCTGCTGTTGGTGAGGAGGTGCTTCCAGTGCTGTCCAGTGCCTCAAGGGAGCTCACACACCTGCTCTATTCTATTTACAAAAGTGTAAAAATCAAAAATTACAAAAGGGGCCATCTTGCCCGATGATATCTTCATTTATGCTCATTCTTCATCATGTCTCGTCATTCCTTCTTCTGCAGCGCTTTCTGGTTGGCTTTCCCTTTTGTAGAGGCTTCCTAGCTTGGAGTGACTATTGTTGGGGATTGGGCAGGAATCTTTTCCTTATTGCCTCTTTTTTTGGGTCGAGCCTTGTTTCTGACAAGCGTGGGAGTTCCCTGGGGAAGGATGCTCCGCTGGGGATAAGTGGGGGTTCCTCACGCTGTCATTATTTCTTTGTAATGCCTTTTCCTTCCGCTTGGGTGTGAGTTCTTCATGCTCGTCTGCGCTCTTGTTGAGCGCGAGAGACTCCACCAGGGATTGATGCGAGCTTGCTTGCCTTCTTTCCGCTCTTCTTTTCAAAGCCGGCCTCTTCAGACTGGGCGAGGCTTGAGAAGTCTACATCATCAGGTATCACTTTCTTATTGCTTGAGAGGACTCCACTGGGGATGTAAGGGTGTTGTCCCTTGTTTGCTGAAGGCCTTCCACTGGGGATTTTGGGGGGTATTATTCTCCGTTTACTGAAGGAACTCCACTGGGGATTTGGAGAAGACGTCCGTTATCCCATTCTTGCTGTACCTGTGTTTGCAATATCAAAGAACTTTTCCAAGGTCAGACGGGACTTGGAGTGCTTGGTATTTTTCGTAGCATTGTCATCATAGGCCACTGTGGAGTCTTTGACTCGGGCGCAACCTATCGGTCTGGACCTCTCAGATCTGTGCAATTTTCTTAGTTTACTGTCTGCCACTGTCACCGCTCTCCTCTGTTTCTGGCTCTGCTCAATTCAAATGTGACCAGTTCTTTCTTTCTCTCTCTCTCTCTCTCTCTCTCTCTCTCTCTCTCTCTCTTTACACTAACCACACAACGCCCTTTTTCGGGTTTTCGCTGTGTCCAGCCTTTCTAAGAAACTCTGAATTCCGTCATTGCTGACGAATGCTGACTTAACTGTTTGCCCTGATCATTCCTTTCGGGATCCGAGAGGTCTTAGAGATAGGACGAAATGTAGGCTGGGTCTTGTTTATGAAAGAAAGGATAGATGGCTCGAAAAAGCTTAATTATTTGGGTTTGCAAAGTGTGCTACTCTTATTGTTGGTGGGACTTACATCCTGGCTTATTTGTATCTTTATTTTTGGCGGGGCAAACATTTCCCCATTTTTTCTTTCTCTTCTTTTTTTTCTTTCTTTTTCTATTGTATTTTCTCTTTCTTTTTTTTTTGGGCGGTTTTTCTGGGCAAGAATGCCTTGTTTCTTTTTGCTTTGCCAGGAATGCCCTGTTTGATGTGTAGAACACTTGCAATGGGTTGAAAGAATTTTAAGGCTCAAAATTGTCTAACTAGGGGGGAATTTAAGGTATTGGGAAGGATTTACAGTCTAGAGAGTCAAAGATGGCCTCTCTTCATTTCCCAATCTGAATGATCTTAGGCGTAGTACAGTTTGACAGTGTCCGCATTTATCGACTCAGGAAAAATTGCCCCATCCATTTCTTGCAAGATAAGTGCTCCTCGATATAGTACCTTGTGGACTACGAATGGCTATTCGTAGTTTGGCTTGAATTTTCCTCTGTTGTCCTCTTGATGAGGAAAGATTTTCTTCAGTACCAGGTCTCCCACTTTGAAATGCCGTGGCTTCACTTTCTTGTTGTAGGCTCGCGCCACTCTTTGTTGGTAGAGTTGGCCATGGCGCAAAGCCTTGATCCTTTTTTCTTCCAACGATTGCAGCTGGTCCAATCTGGATTCTTCAATTGTGGGGGACATCTTGCTCCTCTCCTCTCTTTCCTTTTCGGGTTCCCTATGCCGATCTTTGACTCCTCCATCAGCGGCTTTGACCTCATAAACTTTGAGCTTTTGTTTTTGTCAATTCCTTTCTCTTTTATTTGGGGCTTCCTCTACCAATCTCTGATTCATCCGTCGGCGGCTTTGGCTTCACAAACTCTTGTCAGCCAACGCATGAATACACTGTGATGGCTTTTCCCGTCTGTTTCAGGTTTTGTCAGTATCTGCAGAAGTTCGAGTGAAATTCAATCAACTCAAAATTATGTGCAAATTCAAGCAGTCTCTCTTTGACTGATATCTTTTGGGAATTCACCAGTTGTTCGGATTTTTCCCTTTGAAGTGGCTCCATGGCAAGACCAGTAATCTTTGGGTCGGTTACCTGACATTCTCAGTTAGACTTAGGAAAATGTGCCTCCCGGCACTCCTTGTAAGCGTCTCAACATTTTGGCCATCAATGGCATGCCCCAGGTTGAAATGAGGGGAATTGTTTTTGGTTCAGGAGGGTTTCTTTGGCACTGCCCTGCCTTGGTTTTTCTTTGATGTTCTCTCCTTTGTATTTCTTTCCCTGCCCTTGTCTGGGGGTTGTGAAACGGTTTTTCTCTCATTCGGGTTTAGTGCCTTGCCCAGTCTAAGGGCCCTGACAATTTCCATGGATCATGACACAATGATCAGAGAGGACTTATCCTTAGGACGGAATGGAGGCCTTGGTTCCAGGGTTTAGAAATGAAGGATAAACAGGCTGAAACCCTATATAACTTCATTCTATGGGTGACCTTTATGCCTAGCCAAAGTACTTCTCTGTCTTTTTTGGTTCTGTCATTGCCAGCTTGTCCAAGATTCGATGTTACATTCTCTATAATCAGAAAGGACTTCACGGAAGGACGAAATGTAGGCTGGGCTCAAGGGTCAAGAAGAAATGATATGTAGGCTGGAAAGCGACTGGGAAAGAGAACCTGGTGACTGAATCTATTTTAGCTACCCACAGGTAACTAGGAGAGAGAACCCTAACGAATTTGGAAAGCTGATCTATTTTGGCTGTCCTGGGACGACCGGGGAAGAGAACCCTGATGACCGAATCTATTTTAGCCACCCGTAGGTAACTGGGAGAGAGAACCCTAACGAATTTGGAAGGCTGATGTATTTTGGCTGTCCTGGGACGACCGGGGAAGAGAACCCTGATGACCAAATCTATTTTAGCCACCCGTAGGTAACTGGGACAAAGAACCCTGCTCTTTTTTCTGAAAGCTGATCTATTTTAGCCATTTGGGAGTGGCTGGGAAAGAGAACCCGGTTTAACTGGTCTATTTTAGTCGCTTTTGAGCAACTGGGGGAGAGAACCCTAAATAACTGATCTATTTTAGCCACTTGGCAAGGGAAGAGAACCTGGTTTCTGAAAGTTGATCTATTTTAGATACCCACAGGCACCTGGGAAAGAGAACCCTAGTGAGTTTTGAAGACTGATCTATTTTAGCCGCTTGGAAGCGACTGGGAAAGAGAACCCTATATTTTTTTTTGAAAGCTGATCTATTTTAGTCGCTCGGAAGCGACTGGGAAAGAGAACCCTGATGAATTTGGAAGACCGATCTATTTTGGCTGTCCTAAGACAACCGGGGAAGAGAACCCTATTGAATTTGGAAGACTGATCTATTTTGGCCGCCCTAAGACGACCGGGGAAGAGAACCCTAGAGACCGAATCTATTTTAGCCACCCGCAGGTAACTGGGAGAGAGAACCCTAAGGAATTTTGAAAACTGATCTGTTTTAGTCGCTCGGAAGCGACTGGGAAAGAGAACCCTAATGACCTAATCTATTTTAGCCACCCGTAGGTAACTGGGACAAAGAACCCTGCTCTTTTTTCTGAAAGCTGATCTATTTTAGCCATTTGGGAGTGGCTGGGAAAGAGAACCCAGTTTAACTGGTCTATTTTAGTCGCTTTTGAGCAACTGGGGGAGAGAACCCTAAATCACTGATCTATTTTAGCCACTTGGCAAGGGAAGAGAACCTTCAATTTAAGGGGTTTTTTTTTAGCTCAGAATCACAGGGTTAGACCAATGCAGGGTCTCCGCAGGGGGTGAGCTGAAAAGCCGCATCCAGGCGTACCTCAGCCAATCTCCAGTTTATTCACTAGCAGCGTCGGCGCCTAAATTCAGCTAGTAGTTGGTTTAATCACCATTGACTTCGGCGCCTCACAAAGGGGAAGGCTATGCCAGGACGCTCCTCCACCAATATCCGACTCATCCGTCGGCGGTTTCGGTGCCCTAAGATTTCGGCTAGTAGTTCCCGGGCGTGCCTTAGCTAGTCGTTGGTTTAATCACCATTGACTTCGGCACCTCACAAAGGGGAAGGCTATGCCAGGACGCTCCTTCACCAATATCCGACTCATCCGTCGGCGGTTTCGGTGCCCTAAGATTTCGGCTAGTAGTTCTGGGGTGTGCCTTAGCTAGTCGTTGGTTTAATCACCATGGACTTCGGCGCCTCACAAAGGGGAAGGCTATGCCAGGACGCTCCTCGACCAATATCCGACTCATCCGTCGGCGGTTTCGGTGCCCTAAGATTTCGGCTAGTAGTTCCCGGGCGTGCCTTAGCTAGTCATTGGTTTAATCACCATTGACTTCGGCGCCTCACAAAGGGGAAGGCTATGCCAGGACGTTCATCCACCAAACTCCGATTTAATCACCGGCGGCTTCAGTGCCCCACAGGCTTGACCAAATGATCTTGGAAAGATACAGACAGGTGCGATCTAAGCTCAAGGTCTTGGGTGTTTTTTAACACTTGCTGGGTTTTGCGATCTCAATGAGAGAGATGCAATTAAAGGAAATTAGGTGGTCGCAACGACCAGGAATATTGCAATTATCTGAGAAGAGGTGGTCTGTCAGAGACCGAGTTGCCCTATTGGAGGGAATTAATTCTTTTATTTCAAATTCTTGTTTTGTTAAGTTTGAACAATATGGCAGAGTGACAGTAAATTCATGCTTCAATCAAAAAGTGCCGCCGTGGCACAAAGTACATCATCATGCTTATCAAAAATACAAAAAAGCCAAATTCTAGCTAGGTTGGTCATCATCATAGTGGGAGGACACGTCTTGCCTCCTCAAGGCTCGCAGAAGCTTGTTCCGCAGATGTCGGTCCTCCTCAGTGCGCTTGCGCACTAATTCCATTTCATGTTGCAAGGCCGCATTGGCCTGCTACTCTCCCGTTCGGAATCCACATAAGCTGAATGGATACGGGAGTGGGTCTCCTGCATTTCGGCCATCCTGTCCCTATATGTGTTAGGGGGCGGAACTGGAATGTCGCTTGAAGCGACAGGCTGAAGGGGGTGGGGGGCCATCGTGGCCAAATTCCTGAGCTATCCACTGCTCGTAGTCTCGAAAGTGCGATTCGACGAAGACATCTTCTCAATATACGCACACCGTCTTCCACTCCATTAGCAATTGGGTCCTTAGTCCCTTGGTGAGTGGACCAACCAAATTTCCCAAGTCGTCCTTGACCGGGATTCCCTGCGGTTTCCCAAACTGTCTTAGAACCCGAATCGGATAGTACGGCACGGCATGGGTGAGTCCTATCAGGGAGAGGCCCTCTCTTTTCTTGAAAGCTATGATGGGGGTGTAGGGGATGTTGTATGTGCCCCACCATCGAATGTCTGTTTCTCCTTTCAGGTGGAGAAAGTGGTTAAACCAATCCTCACGAGCGGGTAGGTCTGGTTTGATCTCTCTTTGAGCCAACCAATGAATTTTGTCACGAGCTAAACCATAATGTGCACTGACAGGTGTTGACACCGTCAGGTGGTCTTGCAGCCAAATATGGAGAAGGGGAGCGCACCCTTGAAACCTCTGGGTTCCATTTTTGGACAAAGTTAGGGAATGGAACAGTTGAGCTAGGATCAATGGCATGATTCGGTACCCTACCCTGAGTTGATCCACAATTTCCATGAGGGCCAAATTAATGGTGTCTCCCCCAGTTGGAAAGAAGACTTGCGACAGAACCACAAGGGTGAAGGGGTCAAACCAAACCCGAGGTCTTTCCTGCTTTTTGTTTCTTATCTTTTCAGCAAGGAATGTTTTGGAGACCCTAGTGAATGATTTGTCACCTCCTAAGGTCTAGAATTCTCCCCTTGAGAAGCCAAAGAAAGCGCAAGCTTCATTCTTGTAGCTTTCTTTGAGGCTTGGCCTAGCAGGTTCTCCTAAGTCGCGAAATCGGAGGAGCAGGTCACGTTCCTCAATCGTGGGAGTCAACTCATTAATCCCAAATCGAAACACTGAAAGCTGGGGATCCCAGAAAAGCAATGCTGCTTGGATCATGCCCCAGTTGATCGGCACATTTAACAGGGACAAAGTCTGTCCCATGTGGTATTTGTGCTCCCATTCAATCTACTCACTCCCTTGGAGCTGCCTTGTCCAAGAATGGATCCAGGGGGTATCCCAGGTGCACTTCTCTATTCTAGGGAAAAGGGTTCTCTCAGATGAGGATGAAGATGCCATGCCAACTATCCGATCGAAATTCCAAATCAGTTTAAGGTTCCACACCAAACTCTTAAATCAGTCCTAAGACATGCATAATTTCAAGCAAAAGACTAATCACTAGCAGTTCTAACATGCTTCACAAAATAAAGCAAAAGACAAAACCAGTGAGGAATTTAACTCAGGCACACATGGTGTGTGGTCCTAAGGGTTGGGGCCAATGAAGGCGCGACTCCTAGACATACTTGTGTAGAGGAGCACATTCAAGTCCCGATCAGTCTTTCTGTATTTCATCTGTTCTTTCATCTGCTTTCTGTGTCGGACCATAGCAAAATTACAACTTGCCATCGAGGGCGAATTTTTACAAGATATTTACAAAAGCTGCAAAGAATTCATCCTTACGGCTGTTGGGAGCCAAAAGGGAGGATACAAATTGCTTTCAAAGTGGGTAGGCTAAAAATCCCTAGATCTAGGGTTTAGTGCCTATGTTCTGATCTGGCATGCTTTCATCTGTTTGTCTGATCTGGCCGGCTTTCGTCTGCTCTAAAAGACCTATCTGGACTTAAAGTACTCCCAGCGGACTCTAATGGGTCAAGACCCATAGCATGCAGGACCCCATGCATGGATCTGGGGTGGTTCCCCTGATCAAAATTAGGTGAGCTTCCTAAATTAGGGCTGAGGTCGCCCGTGATCTAGGGTTTACTCAATTTGATGCAAAAAGCGGGGGTTGCTGCCCCTAATGGACTTTGGATTTTATTCCGATTTTACTCCTCTTATATTCATCATTCACAACATTCTCACCCTCGCATTCTCAACGCAAAGTTTACTCAGAAACATTAGGTGGGGAAAGATACCCAGCCCGAGACATAAGCCTACAAGGGTCTGGACCAGTACTGGATCCTCGCGTGCCACGGCAAGAAACCAGTGGTGCTAATGGACTCCAGAAAACTGGGGGGATGGGTTTACCCTGCTTTCCCTGGCAAGCCACGGGAGCGTAGGTGCTAATACCATCCCAAAGATTAGTTCATAGGAATCAGAAGGGTAAGCTGCTAGAGAGGTCTAGGTTTTGGTAAAGAAGTTGCAATATCCGATTCACTCATTCATTCGGGGTTGGATCATCCACGCAGCCCCCCTCGTGATTGTCACCCCACGCAGTTTATCACACAAGAACGGAAAATAAAAATCCATCCACGGTGTGGTGGTGTGCCCGTGTGTGCAGTTGGGCTGTGTGCTGTGTCTACACAGGTGAGTTTTGTCTGGATTTTGTTGGTACAGGGATTGTTACCATCTCGTATAGTAAGGTGCAGAATTGGTACGCAATACGAGGCTCCAAGAGAGTCCCCAGGTAAGTGGGGGGTCACAAGGGATCGCTTAAATCCCACTTGCCTTAGGCAATTATTGCGTCCCTTTGACAGGACTCCCCAGAACGCGTATTTTGCATCTTACTAAACGAGGTAGTAAAAAACCCTAAATATCGACTAAATCCCTCTTAAGCTGACTCAATCTAACCAGGGTCCTACTGGGCTGAGACTGTCCCTAGTGGAGTCGCCAGGCTGTGCGCGTGTCGGAAACGCGGCACGGGAAAGTTTGGAGTCGCCACCGCCTGATGGGGTGCAGGCGGACACCTGGGTGCCTAATCTTGTCTATTTTGGGCTTTGGTTTACGACTTGAGATTCTAAGTAGGGTCTCTGTTATGGTCTGGGGAATTCCGTAGACACCCCAGTCCACCCCGTCGGATGACGGGTCCCGTGGGTTCCTTGGTTTGAGTCATCTTACTTTGGTTTCTCACCAAATTCCTAATCCGATATGCAATTTGGTTAAGTCTGGCGGGACCACCTGAGTGGTGTGGGTCCCTTTAATTGCTTTTATCTTGCTTAACTTAGGTGATTTGAGTCGGATTGGGTGGGCCCCGTTGGAAGGCCCACGGTGTTCTTGGTGGGCTTGTGTGAGCCCATGTGCCTATGTGGGCCTCTGTCTAAGCCTAGGAGGCCCTGTGGGCATTGGTGAGGTGACTTGATTTTATTTAGTTCGTTCAAGTTTGGAGACTTATGTGATTTTCATGCAATAGGTGAGTTTGCATTGGTTTACGGGCCCTGAGTGGGCCCCCATGTTGGTTGCCAAAAAGTGTTTTAATTTATCATTATCTATCTTTAGCAAAAATGGGCTGGCCACTGGGCTTGGGGTCCGTGATCCAGATTTGGGCTTGAAAGCCCGGTTCTTTGAAGTCTGGGGCTTGCACCCTAACTTGGTTCGATTAGCGGGCTTTAGCGGGCCTGATAGGCCCTTGCCCTTGGTCTCGGCCAAACCATGCGATTTCAATCATTAATCCACAGAACAAGGTTTGTGTGGGCCGCATTGGGTTTGGCCCACCCGATTCAATTGGTTCATTTTACTTAACTTATTCATTTGCATGATTTTGGGTTTACCGGGCTTGGTGGGCCCCGTTGGAAGGCCCACTAGTGTTTCCAAGTTGGACCATGGTCCAAGTCCCAAATTAGGTTCCCAGGTGGCCCAGGAACCCTGCTGGTTTGCTTGGTTTAGTAAAAATTATCATAACAAGAGCACAAAAAAGGCTAGAAATCATATTTCTGTGTGTATCCGGTCTTAGTTACTGGATACACACAAGCTATAGGTGATCCGGCCTGAGTTGCCGGATCACCTCAAAGATGGCTTTTTTCGGGCCTTGCCATTGGGGTGGTTTCCAGGGGCTTCCTAGGGGTTTTTACAAGTCATGTGGGCCTCTGGGAGGGCCCACATTGGTTCAGGTTTGGGAGAAGCCTCATTTGGTCTCCTTTGGGGCTTTTCGACAAAGGCTAAAGGGAAAGAAGGAGGGCATGGGGTTGCCACCTCTCTCCACTCTTCCCAATGACTCCAGCAGCATTGAGGGCGGGGGGGGGGGGGGGGGGGGGGGGGGGGCGACCCCACCCTTGGGCATTCTGTTCCATATGACAACAGGCAATACCGAGTCTATGACTAGGCTCTCAATCCATATCAAATAATCACAAAGCAATGCATGGTTAAACGGGGGACAGCACCTCAAATGAGCCCTTTGCAAGGAGGTTGGAGGGGGGGGGGGGGGGGGTGGGATCATGTTGGTGAGTCGCACTTGCATGCAAGCACATGGGCTAACTAAACCCCCAAACCAGCCATGCATGCACTAATAAAGAAACAACTAAAGGGGGGGCTTGCTGCAAATGCTAGGAACAACCACTGTTTGGGGGGGATTAAGGGGCTTCCAGGGGTTGGAACTGATGGGCAAGTGGGGTGAGGAGGAGCATGCAGGTGACTCGCATGGGCATCCCTATACATGTGAAACCCTCAAGCTAAATAACATGCTGTAAATATTAAGGACAGCAGCAAACTTCCGGGGGGCTCATCCATGCGAAAAGTGTGGGAAGGTAGCATGCATGGCATCATGAAACAACAAACACATAGGGGGATCATGGAGCATATTATGTTATAACCAAAACAATAAGCAAGGAAAGGATACGGCCAGCAAAAATAAGAAGAGAAAACAGCTGAAAAATTAGGAGCAAAAGTGAGAGAAGGAGAAAAATCAAGAAGGGAATCTGGAGGGTTATTCATAGGGGTACATTGGATTGAAAATGGGAGGAACAGACTCCTCCTAGAAATTCTAAAAATGAAAACCAGCACAGCAGCCTATAACCACCAAAAGTGTGCGAAAAAAATGACCTCCCGGGTGCCTACGCAACCCATTATGAGCCTCTCACCTTTGGAGGTCCTCATGATGCGAATGAACAACAAATGCATGCCATATGGGCACTCAAATAGACTTACAACAGAAATGGGGAACCATGCATCTTAACATGTCTAGAAAGACCCCATTTTTATATATATGTAGTAAAAGTTGGTTAGAAGCAATACCTGGGGGTTCTTAGACCCTGGAGCAAAGTGGAGAGCTCTTCTTTGATGAGGGACAGCTGCTGGAAGCCTTTGGGTATGCAGCCTTGCTCCTTCAGCAACTAGCCTCCTCTAACTTGCTTGAGGAAGTGAAGGAGGAGAAGAAAGAAACAAGGGTTAATGCACTTTAGGTGGTGTGGTAAGGTGGTGGAGGGCAAAGAGAGTAGAATGTGGATGGTTTCGGATGAGGAAAAGTGGTGGAAGGAAACTCGGAAAATCGCAAAAGAAGCCAACCCCCGGAAATGAGCTGCTGTTTGCCTTTTATAGGCAAACTTAATGTATCCGGCAACTCAGGCGAGATACACTAAGCCCTCCCCATAGCCGGCCTCCATGGCCGGTTACCCAGGTGTCTCTTTGTATCCGGCATTCAATGCCGGATACAAAACACAATTATGCGAAAATTAAATGCCGCCGCGAATTTGTGGGGGAATCAGCACGAATCTCGCCGAGCAAATCTTTGTATCCGACATTTGAGTCCGGATATGAAGAGGGGCAAGTGTATCCGGCATTAAATGCAGGATACAAATCGAAAAATTACGGATTTGCCCCTCGACTTGACTGATTCGACCGATTTGACACTTTTGGATATCTACGGATTGCCCCCTGCGAATTTTGGTTTAGTCCTTGAGATTTTTGGATATTTAAGATTTAGTCCCCGAGATATTTTTCTGCGTTCATCGCCATGTGCGCAGTTTCTTCGCCACGTGTGCAGTTTCTGGTTTTGCTGCACGGAAACTTTGACAGCTTATCTCTCCCTCACCTGAACTCCGATTTGAGCAAACTCAATTGCGTTAGACTCGTATCGAAGCCCTCTATCCAATGACATAGGGTTAAGCACCTGGTTTGGGGTTCGAAAAAAGTCAACTTTCGGCTCACCCTCAAGTTTGACCAGCCCACAGAACCTTCATCCGAACTCCGATTCCAGCAAACTCAGTTGCGTTGGACTCGTGTCGGGATTCGCTATCCAATGTCATAAAGCGAGGTGGCCAATTATCACTTGATCAAAAGGTCAAATTTCGACCCCTTAGGGTTTAACTTTCTGCTTAGGATTTGCATTTCCGGCTCCTTCGGGAGCACGAAAATGAGGTGCTTACACATGGCGCTCCAGTTCTTCAACGGTGCTTTGTCTTCCTTGTTAGTGACAGCCGTCACCTCTTGTTCTCAAGCTAGCACCATGTTGGCGCTATCATCAAATGAGATGCAGATGGGATCGTGTGCCGCGCCTGCCGCCGGCTTGTTCTGGCTTCTCTCTGATCGGGGAGCACTCTTTGATGATATGTAAACAATGGTGGCTTCGTTGGATAGGTCAACTCTGGGTGGCGCAACAGCTATGGGTATTCGGGTTGGTATCCCAAGCACAGTAAAGGAGTAAGCTGGTGGTGCCCATTTGCCGTAAGTTGCATGGTACATCTCTTCTGGCACTGGCCCTAACACTTGGGGCATGCTACGGAACATTCGGTTCAATCTGTCACGAGTTCCAGGGTGCGGGATGTAGGGATACAGGGGAGGAGACCTCGGCCTGCAGCTTAGCGTTCCTGAGCTATCTTGACCCTCCATCATGCAGACATACATGGCTGGGTTCTCTTCTTCCTTGGGTTCTTCAACAGGAGCAGGTGGCGGCGCTTCTATCATGATCGCAGGGTGGATCGGTATCCCTTCGGGGATGAATGGTTTGTCTGGTGGAGCGAAGGCCATGGTGACCTCGTCGGCGGATTCCAAGGCAAACAGTGCTGGCAAGTCGTCAGGTGACCCTTCAGGAGCCAGTGGGTCTATTTCTACTGCGTTTCCAATCATCTCTAGAGACAGCGGCTCCTCCCAGAGCATCTAAGCTAAGCCTTGCAGATAGTCTTCATTTGAGGCAGGGGAATCCAGAAACTCATCTCCCCACCCTTGGGGAACTATGTTCTCGATAGCTTGGGCTGCTTCACGCTCCATGTTAGTGAAGCAGTGGTACAAGTTCCCATGCATGCATATGGGCCAGTGGGGGTCTCTCCCTTCGGCCCTAGCTCTTTTCCTCTCGGCACAGTTCCCGAGGAGTCGGGAGTAGTCTTCCAGTTGTGGCTTGAACCCCAGCTCGAACCCAGTGGTCTGCTCATAGGGTTGGACGACTGCTTTGATCCCTTGCTTGTACTTGCCCAGTCCTTCACCGGCTCTAAGGCCCCAGTCTGCGCATACAGCTGCACCAAACATGTTCCTTCTTTTCTTCTTCGGGAGTTGTTGCCCTCTTTCAGATTCAGGGATATGATTCACCTGCACCATCTCTATGGCCTGGAAGTTGAGGGTAGTGGGCAATTCATAATCCACATACTCCGACCCTTTCAAACTCCCAATGATCTTCAGCATGTACTGTTATCAGCTCATTGCTCGATATAAGTTGAACCATTCTGTGTAGTGAGGAAGACATCGCTCCTGCCTGATGCAGCCAAGGCCTCCCAATCAACAAATTAAAGGAGGCATTGATATCCATTAGCTCAAAATCCATGGTGAAAGGCCTGTCTGCAATTATGATCACCAAGGTGACCTCCCCCAGAGAATCTCTTTTGGCATTGTTGAAGCCTCGGACATTATGCACACTTGGCTTGATCATCGAAAGACTCAACTGCAAGCTGTGAAATGTCCTTATCGGGCATATGTTCAAGGCCGACCCATTGTCAATCATTGCCCGCATCACGATGAGATCGACGCATTTCATAGTAATGTAAAGCGGCTCAGTATGGTTGCAACCCTAGGATGGCAGATCTGCGGCAAAGAAAGAGATGGCCTGTGGTGCCATGATTACTGACACAGCTACTTCCAGCTGCTTAGGGTCAATATCGGCCGGCACATGTGCGTCACCCAAAACCTTCATCAGTGTTGCCCTGTGCTTCTTTGAGTCAATCAAGAGTTGCATTATGGAGATCTGGGCAGGCACCTTGTTTAACTGCTGGAGGAGGTCGTATTCGGGTGTGTAAACACTGTGGTGCAAGTCTGTGACTTCCTCCTCTGTGGCCTTCCCTTTTCTCTTGAGGGTCTGTGGCATTTCTGTAGCCACTTCCTTCCCTTTTTCCTTTCTTTTTGCTTCTGCTTCTGCTCCCTCCTCTGGTGCGGACGGGGGGTCTATGTTTACGTATCGACCGGATCGAGTGATTCGATCGATTTCTACTTCAGTGGTGGCAGTAGTGGCTTGATGGTAAAAGGACTGGGTTGCATAAGGTGGGGGTACAGCATTGTAAGATGGTGGTTCGAGGTTGAGTTTTGAGAGGTTGAAGGTGGTGGGTTCAAATGAGAGGGAAAAAGGGTCTTATGGAGGGAAATCCATGATATCGTAGATGCTGAGGGTGGAAGGGCTGGGGTCAGAGATGGGAGTTGGGTAGAAGAATTCATGTTCTTCGGACGGGTGGAAGTGCACCAGAGGGAAGCTTGTGGGGGATCCTTCGTCATCTTCTCCAATGGCATTCACCACTTGTTGTTTAGCTTCTTCCTGAGGGTATAACCGTACTACTTGCCCTGGTTGCCCAATCAATGTTGATGGGTCGAACTGCCCAATGCCATGATCATAGCTCACCTAATTTGCTGGTGGAGGCTTTAGAGTGATCGGGCAGAGGGTTTGTGGTTACACCAGCTGCTGGGGTATGAGCAGGTGGTGCCGGGGGGGTCGACCGTGATGCGCTTGCTATCGATCAGGGCTTGGATATCGTGCCTTAGGTCCCAACACCGATTAGTGTGATGCCCTGGAGCACCGGAATGGTACTAGCATCGCTCTGCTGCGTTGTAACTTCTGGCGTTGACTAATCGGGGGTTAGGTGGTTTGATCTGCACGTATCCGTTCTTTAGCAAGGTCGACAGTAATTCTTCTGACGCATACGGTAGTGGGGTGAACACAAGCCTCATACAGGCTTCCATTTCTTCCTTACTCCTTCTCACTCCTTGGTAAGTTGCCTGCCCAGTCCCCTGAGGTGCCACTACCTCTGGTCCCTAAGAGAAATGGTAGGGTTGTGCTGGGTGCACATAGTTAACTACTTGTGGCTCTTGCCACTGATTTCTGCTCGCCTGCCCGGTCATTGGCCTCCTTGGTGCAAAACTCTGCCCACTGCCATCTATCTTTCCTACTCTTACTGCATCTTTGATCCGATCCACCATCAGGACTAAGTCGTTAAAATTGGATGTACTCTGCCCTAGCAGCAAAGTGAAAAAGGGCTGTCCTAAAGAAGCAATGAACAACGCATCATCTCCTGTTCTAGTAGTGGTGGCTGTACCAGTGTTGCCAACTATTTCCATCGTTTGGCATACTCTCTTACTGACTCTTGGCTCTTTTTAGCCAACCTCTGCAGTTTTGCCCTGGTTTGCACAATCTGACTGTTCAACCTATACTGCTGGATGAACACAACTGCCAAGTCGTTCCATGTCTTGATCTTGGTTTTATCCAGACTCAGAAACCAAGAGTAGGCCACACCAGTCAACGACTTCTGAAAGAACTGCACCATGATTCGTTCCTCCTTGGCATACCGGCACATGTCGCCAGAATATGATCTCAGGTGGTTTAAGGGGCAACCTGTGCCATCAAACTGGTGCAACTCCAGGCATTTGAACTTAGCCGGGAGCTGGATGTCAGAAAAGAAGCAAAGGCTTTCCAGGGTGGCCTCTCTCTGTACTGTGCTGGGTTGGGGCTGTTTGAGTAGCTCTCTCATGGGGGCCATCTCGGCTTTGTTCTCTTCTTGCACTGCCGTCAGTTTCTCTTGAAACTGAGCCTCCTGGGTTCTGTACCAGTCTTCGTCATCCTGCCTCGGTTGAGTAGGTACAAACTGATCCCACTGTGGAATGTGGAAGGGGACCACTGGTGGTGGCAGTGGTGGTGCCATGGGAGGAGGATGCACTGGATATGGTGGTGGTGCCATCTCTGCTTGTGGTGGGAACTGTGGCTGCGGCTGATGGGTGGCCGGCACTGCTGGGGGGGACTTGCTTCAATTCCCTTAGTTCGGTCATTAGCTCCTGGATGATGGACCCCATACTATCGATTTTCTGTTGCATCTCATTGACCACTTGCGCATGGCTAGATTCTTCTGGATGCTGACCCGGTGGTGTCTGCTCTCCTTGTTGGTCCATATCGAGCCTTTTCCTCAATATTAGCAGGTACGAACTTCTAGAAGCAATTTTGGTACCTGTTAGACAATTGACAGGCATTAGTGCAATTTTACACAAATTGGTTATGCAACTTCATCTGATTGAACTTGTTCATTTTCTTTTTCTTTTCTGATATGATTTGACTACTGATCTATTTTAGCTGCCAAGAGGCAACAAGGGAAGAGAACCTGATTTCTAAAAGCTAATCTATTTTAGATGCCCGCAGGCAACTAAGAAAGAGAACCCTAACGAATTTTGAAGACTGATCTATTTTGGCTACCTTAAGACGACAGGGGAAGAGAACCCTAATGACCGAATCTATTTTAGCTACTCGCAGGTAACCGAGAGAGAGAACCTTATGAGCCTGATCTATTTTAGCCATTTGGCAAGGGGAGATAACCTGGGGTTATTCTGATCTATTTTAGCCACCTTGGCAAGGGAAGAGAACCTGGGGTTAAGCTGGTCTATTTTAGCCGCCTTGGAGAAGGAAGAGAACCTGAGGTTATTTTGATCTATTATAGTCGTCTTGGCAAGGGAAGAGAACCTGGGGTTATTCTGATCTATTTTAACCACCTTGGCAAGGGAAGAGAACCTGGGGTTAAGCTGGTCTATTTTAGCCACTTTGGCAAGGGAAGAGAACCTGGGGTTAAGCTGGTCTATTTTAGCCGCCTTGGCAAGGGAAGAGAACCTTCAAATCAGGGGGATTTTTCTGAGCTCAGTATCATAAGGTTGGACCATGCATAGTCGCAAAGGGGGCTGAAAAACAGCATTCAGGGTTGCCTTAACCAATTTCTGACTCACCCATCAGTGGTCTTGGCGATACAAAGATTTCGGCTAGTAGTACCCAGACATTCCGCAGCCAATATCCGATTCAGCCATCGGCAACTTTGGTGTCGCTATCTAGGGTAAGCTATGCCAGGACGCTCCTCCACCAATATCCGACTCATCCGTCGGCGGCTTCGATGCCCTAAGATTTCGACTAGTAGTACCAGGACGTTCTGCAGCCAATATCCGATTCAACCATCGGTGGCTTTGGTGTCGCTATTTGGGGTAGGCTATGCCAAGACGCTCCTCCACCAATATCTGGCTCATCCCTCTGCAGCTTCGGTGCCCTACAGGTTTCAGCTAGTAATACTCGGACGTTCCTCAGCCAATATCCGATTCAACCATCGGCGGCTTTGGTGTCGCTATCTGGGGTAGGCTATGACAGGACGCTCCTCCACCAATATCCGACTCATCCGTCAGCGGCTTCGGTGCCCTACAGGTTGGACCAAATGATCTCGAGAAGATGTAGACAGGTGTGATCTGAGCTCAAAGTCTTGGGTGTTTTAAACACTTGCTGGGTTTCACGACCTCAATGAGGGAGATGCAATTAAAGGAATGGGGTGGTCGCAGCGACCAGGAATATTGCAATTAACTTAAAAGAGGTGGTCTGTCGAAGACCGAGTTGCCCTATTTGGAGGGAATTAATTCTTTTATTTCAGATTCTTGTCTTGTTAAGTCCAAACAACATATCATAATGAAAGAAAATTCATGCTTAATCAGAAAGAGCCGCCATGGCACATAGTACATCATCATGCTTATCAAAAATACAACAAAGCCCAAGTCTAGCTAGGTTGGTCATCATCATAGTGAGAAGACACGTCTTGCCTCCTCAAGGCACGCAGAAGCTTGTTCCGCAAACATCGGTCCTCCTCTATGCGCTTGGCACTAATTCCATTTCATGTTGCAAGGTCATATTGGCCTGCCTATTCTCCCGTTCCGAATCCACATAAGCTAAATGGATACGGGAGTGGGTCTCCTGCAGTTCGGCCACCCTGTCCCTATATGTGTTAGGGGGCGGAACTGGAATGTCACTTGAAGTGACGGGTTGAAGAGGCGGGGGGCCATCGTGACCGAATTCCTGAGCTATCCACTGTTCATAATCACGAAAGTGGGCCATGGTGAAAATGTCCTCCCAATACACGCACACCGTCTTCCATTTTATCAGTAGCTGATTTCTCGGTTCTTTGGTGAGCGGACCAATCAAACCACTCACATCGTCCTTGATCGGGATTCCCTGCGGCTTCCCAAACTGCCTCATAACTCGAATCGAATAGTACGGCACATCACGGGTAAGGCCTATTAAGGCAAGGCACTCTATGCTTTTGAAAGCCAGGATGGGGGTGTAGGGGAAGTTGAATGTACCCCACCATCTGATATTTGTTCCTCCATTTAGATGGAGGAAGTGGTCTAGCCAAGCCTCATGAGTGGGTAAGTCAGGGCGGATCTCTCTTTGGGCCATCCATGTGATATTGTCGCGGGCTAGCCCATACTTATAGGTCCTGAAACCATCAGGTGGTCTTTCAGCCAAATGTGGAGGAGGGGAGCGCACCCTTGAAACCTCTGGGTTCCATTTTTGGACAAGGTGAGGGAATGAAACAATTGAGCTAGGATCAGTGGCATGATTCGATACGCTACCCAGAGTTGATCCACAATTTCCATGAGGACCAAATTAATGGTGTCTCCCCCAGTTGGAAAGAAGATTTGAGACAGAACCACAAGGGTGAAGGTGTCAAACCAAACACGGGGTCTTTCCTGCTTTTTGTTTCTTATCTTTTCAGCTAGGAATGTTTTGATGACCCTTGTGAATGATTTTTCACCCCCTAAAGTCTGGAATTCTCCCCTTGAGAGGCCAAAGAAAGTGCAAGCTTCATTCTTGTAGCTTTCTTTGAGACTTGGCCGGGTGGGTTCTCTAAGATTTCCAAATAGGAGTAATAGGTCAAATTCCTCAATTGTGGGAGTCAACTCATTGGTCCCGAATCGAAACACTGAAAGCTGGGGATCCCAGAAAAGCAGGGCTGCTTGGATCATATCCCAGTTAATTGGCACGTTTAACAAGGACAAGGTATGCCCCATATGGTATCGTGCATCCCATTCAATCTGCTCATCCCCTTGGAGTTGTCTTGTCCAGGAGTGGATCCAGGGGTATCCCAGGTGCACTTCTCTATCATAGGGAATCGAACTCTCTCAGACGCGGGTGACGATGCCATGCCAACTATCCGACCGAAATTCCAAATCAATTTAGTGTTTCACACCAGACTCTAAATTAGTTCTAAAACATGCATAATTTCAAGCAAACGGGATGAACCAATCTCCACAATCTTTCACAGAATAACAGCAATAAAAACTAAAACAGTGTAGAATTTAAATTCAGGCACACATGGTGTGTGGTCCTAAGGGTTGGCGCTAGTTGAGGCGCGACTCCTAGACATTCTTGTGTAAGGGAGCACGTCTAAGTGGATCAGTCTTTTGTCTTTCATCCGCTTTTGGTATCGGACCACAACAAAATTACAACTTGCCATAAAGGGCAAAAATTTACAAGTTATTTACAAAAACTTCAAAGGATTCATCTTTAGAGCTATCGGGAGCTCAAAATAAGGGTACAAACTGCATCCAAGGCAAGTAGGCTAAAATTCATAGATCTAGGGTTTTCTACCCATGTTCTGATCTGGCCTGCTTTCATCTGTTTGTCTGATCTAGCCGGCTTTCATCTGCTCTAAAAGACCAATCCGACTCAAAGTGCTCCCAGCAGACTCAATGGGTCAAGGCCTACGGCTCACGGGACTCAATGAATGGATCTGGGGTGGTTCCCCTAATCAAAGTTAGGTTAGCTTCGTAAATTAGGGCTGAGGTAGCCCAGAATCTAGGGTTTACTCAATTTGATGCAAAAAAGTGGGGGTTGCTGCTCCTAGTGGACTCTTGGGTTTTAGATTGATTTTACTCCTCTTGTATTCATTATTCACATCACAATCGCAATCACAAAGCGCGGTTTACTCAGAAGTGTTAGGTGGGGAAGGATACCCAGCCCGAGACATACGCCTACAAGGGTCTGGACCAGTACTAGATCCTCGCATACCATGGCAAGAAACTTGTGGCGCTAATGGACTCCAGAAAACTAGGGAGATGGGTTTACCTTGCTTTCCCCGGCAAGCCATGGGAGCGTATGTGCTAATACCATTCAAAAAGTCAGTTCATAGGAATCAGAAGGGTGGCTACTAGAGAGGTCTAAGTTTTTGTAAAGAAGATGCAATATCCGCACTCATTCATTCATTTAGAGTTGGATCATTCACGCATCTTCCCTCGTGCGTGTCACCCATGCAGTTCATCACAAAAACCAAGAAATGAAATCCATCCACGGTATGGTGGCGTGCCCGTGTGTCCAGTTGGGCTGCATGCTGTGTCTAATCTGGTGAGTTTTGTTTAGATTTTGTTGCTAAAGGAATTTTTATCGTCTCATATAATAAGGTGCAGAATTGGCACGCAATACGAGGTTCCGGGAAAGTCCCCAGGTAAGTGGAGGGTCGCAGGGAACCACTTAAATTCAACTTTCCTTAGGCAATTATCTCGTCTTTTCGACAGGACTCCCCAAAACACATAGTTGCGTGATAAACACATTTTAATCTAACCATTAAGTTTTTCAAATAAATCTTAAAGTCCTTTCCATTTCCAAAATAGAAGCTCTAACACTCTCTTTCTTCTCATCATTTTCCTCAACTTAGGTTAATCATTGCCCTTTTCATAAGAGTTACTCAATAGCCTCAACATAGCATGCTAAAAATCAGAATTCAGTCCTACTAATAAACTTAGATTAGTTCCACTCATTTTAATCTCAAACAATAGATTTCCCTATTTGAATTATCCTTTAGTCTTCTCCCTCAAAAATGAGCCACCACTACTTCCCTCAAATACATTTAACTTAACTAAAAGAACCTCAAATCCTCACTTTTACTTAACTTTATCCTTGCACAGATTACTTTAAACAACTTCTATTAATTCCACACATGTACAGCATATGAAAGAATTGCTATAACCCTTACTCTTAACAAAATCATTCACTTATAAAACTTATACATGATCTAATACTTGCACCAGATCTCTTTATGTTAAAACACTTTACTTATAAAATTTACTTTCAGCATCTATATATTCACTCCAAATTCATTGATCATCTCTTATTTAATTTCCCTAAAGTAACTCTCCAATTGGAATTTACCAACAAGAACAAATAAATTCATTCTTATGCTAGACGCCAACCTCAAGTAGGTAGGCTGTCCTTAGCGCCCCTTTTAATTACCCAATTTTGTAGAGAGCGCCAACCCTAGGGAGGTAGGCTGTCCTCAGCCTTCCTCAACGCCCATTCAAATTATGCCCACATGAGCTGCGGCTAATGACAACTACCCAAGACTGAATTAACTTCTTTCATCCAAACTAACTCCAGCATTATCGTCATTCTCTAAACAATACTTTAACCTACAATTGGATTTAATTTACACATGGAACCTATCCTATGTTGTACTAGACGCACATGCTAACTCCTAGTAAAACTTCAGCAAAAACAAAAGTAAATTCAAATTATATATGTCACTTGATCTGTTTTTCTCCACCATTTCATTTGCAGCAGATTACTAATCAATCTATTATCAAGCATTTAACTTAATTGCAATCACAAATTTCATACCATTCAAGTCTAGGCACCAAAAACTTACAATAATAGGGTGTGACAGAATTCTTGCTCAAGATTATACGAAAATTCAGTTTAAATCATCCAAATTGAAAACAGTTGTGCTACTCACCTAAAGACCTTTAATAACCCTTAACTAGATTTCCCAAAGTAGATGATAACTATAGTCACAAAAGTGTTGAAATTTAGGCTGGTTTCAACAATAATCTAATTTAATCCGCCCATTATCTGATTCTGTAAAATCTTTAGCTCATAATCACATTAAACTAATGCTAACTTCTAGTTTAATCTCCTAATCAAGTTGGAAACATTCAAACCAAAGCAAACAGCTTCTAGTGGATTAGTCGCACCTAGCTAGTAAGGAATGAATGGGCATTCTCCAAAATATAGCTACCACCAACCAACGCCAACCCCAGGGAAGGTAGGCAATGGTTGGCACTCAACACAATTTGCTGAATTGACATGCGGCAGCTCAAATTTCACCAAGGCTGACTTTACATTTTATTTTCAATCTTCTTCCTGATTATTTATACTTCTTTAACTATTGATTCGGTGCAAGTTTGGATTTAATACAATAGATATATCACCTTCTACAAATTTCAAGCGCCAATTCCATGTTTTAAACAAAGTTTCGACCAACATTCACATGAACACTTCACTACAATTTATTCATCCAAAACAAAAGTAATCGGTGCTACTTACTAGATTGAAAGCTAACCACAGATCAGCACCTCTTACTTCCTCCCGGATTCTCCAAAATTTTCTTCCCGAATTGCATTCATGAACAGATCATGAACATGCCTCTGCAAAAATCTAGATCCTGGTTAGATCTACTTAGATCTGCACTTCTCTTGATAACATTCAACTAGACATCACCAAATCAACTAATCTTTACCTAAGACTCGAATTGAATCACTGAATTCGCAGCTCTAGAACAGATCTGAGTGCTACCGCCAAAAGAAATTCAAACTTTCTCCAACAGAAACTCAAAATGCCACCAAATAACCTCTCTGATCACCTCTAATTCACCAACCTGATTTTCCAAACCCTAGATCACCACGTTCCCTCTCTCAGATCTCAGTTCGATGGTTCAAGCGCTAAAATGAACTAATGACCAAAACCTCTTCATATTTATAGTTGCCGCCTTCAGACAACAAAAATCACAATCCACCACTGCGCCACTCCACAGAAAACCCTATACCAGCAACCTAATTTAATTTATATCCCCCATTTACCACATCATTAAACCAATTTAAATCTCCCGAATAATATTAATTAATTTTACTCACCTTTATTAAATAAAATTTCCCAAATTGATTCACCCGAGAACTTCGATCGACCTTTTCCCATATCCGAATATACATAATTTTGCCAATTGCTATTAATTAATTACTATAAATAATAAATTTTAATCTCATTAAAATTTGGGATTTTACAGGATGCTCACCTACCCGAGGTAGGCGCTCGTGCGAAAATGGCAAACCAGTGTGTGAAAATCCGATTTTTTGTGTTCTGATCATTTCTAACATATATATATCATCATAAACAAACTAAATACATGTAAATACATCAAGAAATCATGCAATACGAGCCGTTTAACCATGAATACAAAATGAACGATAAACCGAGTGTCACCTACCTCTTACGCTCGTTCTTCTTCTTCCTCCTCTAGCTAGCAATGATCACAGATGCAAGACACTCTCAAGATGACGAAGAACCCAAGATAGATTCTCTCTCTCTCCCCCCCTTCTTCTTCCTTTTCTTCTTCTCTTTCTCCTCTTCTTCCTCGGTTTTTCTCCTTCTGTCGCTCCTTTACTCCAGCCGCAATACGAATAGACAATATATGATTGGAATACTGATCGTATTCCTTAGGGTATAAACCCTATTCCTTTTATACACCATGATCCTACGCATCGCACTACTATCCTGTTCTATACCTATTCACCAACCAAGTTTAATAATGACCTTTAATCCACTCTTACCTTGATAACTCGTGATCCAACGGTCAGATTTGCGCCCAACTCCGGATCTCCGCTAACCATGATATCACCTACGGTTATAAATTATTTCCGTCAATTAAACCTCAGTTAAATATTAATTATTAATTTAATTTAAAACTTGGGAAAATTTCGGGATTTTACAGTGGGCCCCGTTGGAAGGCCCACATGAGATCAAATTGGACCCAATGGGTCCAAGGCCCACATTGGGTTTTCGGTTGACCTGGAAACCCTACTATTTATTTGGTTCACTAGAAAGTGGGCCAAATTTGGCAAAGGGGGCTTAAAAACAGATTTTGAGGGTTTATAGGGTGTAACCGAAATTAGATTTTGGTTACACCAATATCTAGTATGACCAAAATATGATTTCAGTCACACTGTATACACACTTAACCGAAATTAATTTCGGTTAAGTGTGACAACAAGCTTGCCTGACCTGAGTGTTCGGGCAAGGACAGAAAAATGCATTTTTGGGGTTTTTGATGGGGGACTGATTTCCAGGGTTCTTGGGGTGGCCTAGGGCTATGTGGGCCCACAGTGGTCCAAAGAAAGGGAGAGTGCCTCATTTGGCTCTTTCTTTGGATTTTTCGGAAACCGAAGGGAAGGGGAACGGGGCTAGGGGCCTCTCCCCTTTCTTCTTGAGTTTCTACTCAAGGAACAAAATAGGGACCTAGGGTGTCCCTGTTCTTGTGTTCAATACGCCCTCTCTTCTCCTTGAGGGGAGCAAGAGAGATGGCCCGAGAGGCCGGTATGCAGGTCTACGGCCAAACCACACACTCAAATGGCATATGTATTAATCAAACATTACAAAAAAACTAACTTAAATAGGTATTAGAATATGCTTGAAATCAGTGATGGGGGATACGTGAGTGATCACGTCAATGTGCATGTAAGAGGCCTAGAGCAAGGGGAGGGGGGAACCTAGCATACCTTCTAGGTGAGCCTAGGCATGCATGTGTGTCTAGGACCTGTGAAAATAGGGAGGGGGGCATACAAATCATGCCCAAACAGTAGCCAAAGCAAAGGGGAACATGGCATTGGAGGTGGGGAGCATGCTACTTGAATATTGAAAACCTAACTACATCATGCCAACATTCTTCATGGTGAGATCCCGATCTATGATACTATCGGAGTGAAACAAGGGATCTAAAGAAGAACAGGGGCTAGACTATATTAGTAACATATGATGACAAGCATGATCATGGCATAGAAATCATTAAAAGAAAGGACTTGGGGGTTTAAAGGGTACAAAAGATTGAAAGAGGGGAAGGATAACATGCTCTCCTTACACTTTATAACGCATGTAAGTGCATGAAACGGGGACTTGAACATGGCTTGGACAAGGATAAGCTCTCTTTCCTTCCCGTGAAGTTCACCCACCTCTCCTTACCATGAGAGTTCTTTCATTTGAAGGGAAGAGGGAAGTGAGAGAATAAGCAAGCAACAACAAAGGGGAAACAACATGCATATAGTGCAAAAGTGACAAAAATGCTCATATCTCATTCATCTTCAAGTATGTTAAATAAAAAACACTAGAGAGCTTACCTTGGGGGTTTTGAGACCCTTGAGTAGTATTTTGAGTTTCCTTCGGGGCACAACAGTAGCTAGAGCCCTCTTCTCCAAGCACCAAACTCCCCCCAAGCTTCTCCTAAGCCTTAAAAAGTGAAGAAAGAAAGGGTGGAAAGGGTCTTGAATGGTTTAAAAGGGGGTTTGGGGGTGTTAAGGAAGGGTTGAGAGGGTAGAGGAGGAGGTCTTGAGCAGGGTAAAGTGGGGGAAAAATTCAGGAACCAGCAACCCCCAGCCAAATGGCTAGTGCTGCTATTTATAGACAAAACAAAAATAACCGAAATTAGATTTCAGTTATTTTTGTTTTGGGTATAACTAAAATATCATTTCGGCTATACCACTTTTAGGTGTAACCAAAATTTAATTTCGTTTACACCTATTTCCAACATACAATCATGAGTTTACAGGGATTCTATCGAGGGATCTGACACCAAAATCTGGATTTTTTACTTTATGAACCAAAATTAAATTTCAGTTATGCACATTTTGTGTATAACCGAAATTTAATTTTGGTTATTTTATAAAAAAAGATTTTCTTCTAGATTTGACCAATGTGACCTGATATTATCTTTATTTTTTTATTTATTTTAATTCATAAAATCGAGATATTTTGAAAAGAAACATTATTATATTCCCGATATTTTCATTGGCTATCCTTTCTATCCTTTGCTCTCCACGTGGCGGGTTTCCGCCCATTTGCCACGTGGGCAGCCTCCGACAATTTTGCCTTAGGGCATGAACTGCTCATAACTCTCTTATCCAAGCTCTGATTCTAGCAAACTCAGTTGCACTGGAACTAGGTCGAGATCCTCTATCCATTGGGATAGGGTTTTGCAGTAAATTCAAGTTTTTAGTAGAAAGCCGAAGCCATGTCCGGAATCTTAATCTGCTCATATCTCCTTGATCTGGACCCTGATTCTGGCAAATTCAATTGCATCGGAATTGGTGACTGTCGTACACAACCAAAAATAAACCACTACTTAAAAATATGCATATAGCAAGGTGAGTAGGGATCGTTCCACCGAGAGTTTCTATCTCTTTTTATGCTTTATAAAACATAATTAAGAGGGGGTTTTGTCACAATGAGATCAGAAAATAACAGATTACTAAAAAGACTTTAATAAATCAATCAAGAAAACAAACCTTGGTCTAATTAACATCCACCATCGGAATATCAAAGCTGATCATAGATGCTAGAATATATCAATTCACACATTGAACATTCACCCTTGGAAATACTTTCTAAACTCTTTCAATTATAGTTAATCAGAAAACAAGCGATCTAATTAACCATAACTACTAAACAACCTCACACAAGCGGTAAAGATTTAATCCAGTAGCAGCTTTAGGGACTAGAAAGATTGATGAATCTAAACAATACAATCACAAGCGGCTGTATTTAATCTAGCAGAAAATTCTTCCTAAAGTCTAACAATTCCTGACGCAGCAAATTATTAAACCTTAGTTGCTTCACAGATTATAGGGATCAAACAATTACGGATTTGATATCTAGCCTAGCAATAAATTGCAACGAATAATGAACTAGTAGGCCTCCTAGCAATTAGACGGGACAATCATGAGAATAAACATAGAAGAATATTCAATGCTCAAGTATAAACTGAACAATTAAAACATTAAGATCTCACAGCTTTATTAATTCCGAGGTTTCAGCCTCCTTTGACCAAGAATAAAAGTTTAGCCACACATGGCCATGGATCACAAACTCAGAAGATAAATAGAAGAAGAAAGGAAGAAGAGGAAGAGAAAGAGGACGTCCAGAACTCAGAAAAGCTCCCTAGCCAAAAACCTCTCCCCTTCACGTTTCAACTCCTCCTTTATATAAATCACATAAACTTGCCCAAAAATCCCTTGAAAAGAAAATAGAAACTTTCCTTCCAAGACTCCTAAGGAAGAGAGAACTTCCTTTCCTTGTATATCCACGACTTAGAAGTCCAAAAACGACCTAATCTTCTTAATTAGAAACCCCTTAAAGTCCTCCTAAAAACTAGAAGAAGATCCCCAAGAAAAAGGAAACAAATCCGCAAAGTTCGGAATTTTATAACAGGTTTTAATACTTGATCGTTCGAACGTTCATCGAACACGGGTCGAACGTTCAGGTCAAAAAGTTGTTTCCTCTTCTCTTGTTCGAACGTTCATCGAACGCTGCTCATAACTTCTCTATTTTTTCACCAACGTTTGAACGTCAATCGAACGTTCAGCTCACGCTGCTCTCAGGTTTCTCTGCAGAACACCAACGTTCGAACGACAGGCGAACGGCCAGCGAACGTTGATCATATCTTCTACAATTTGATTCCGAATTTTACGCCATTTGAACCGTGACTTCTATAATCACCGAGAGTATCTCAGTTTAGCTTCATTTTGCCTACATGCTGCCAATTGTAACCTAAATCAAAATATGAGCATAATCAGTATATTTAGGCACAAAAATAAATTCAGAAGGTTAAACATTAGTAGAGAAAAATATAACAAATTAAGTTCTTATCAGGAATCGTGTCAGAATCTTCTTTATTCTGCTCCCCCTGGACTTGATTTGCCCATAAATCCTTCATTTGGACTCCGATTCCAGCAAACTTAGTTGCGTTGGAACCGTGTCGGAAATCTCTATCCATCGAGATAAGGCAAGGTAGCTAACTAGCATTTGATCAAAAAGTCAACTTTTGTCCTCTTAGGGTTTGACTTTTCAATTAAGGTTTGCACTTCCAGCACTTCCGGGGGTGCAAAAATGAGGTGCTTACAATATCATTTTAATATTTTCTTTCAAAACCTTTCTTATTAAGACATAGCTAAACTGATAAATCAATCTCTTTTTCTTTTCAAAATGAAATTATGTCATTCATAATTAATAAATAAATCTCACCATCCGATGGTAGCATACCTCTACTACAGGATGTAAATACATAGTACCTACATCTCCCCCGCAGGAGATAGCTTATCGCACCCTCAGGAGGAAATTCACACTCATCTCCCATGTAGGATGCAATCACATAGTAATCACATCTCCCCCACATGAGGTAACACTTCTCTCCCACAGGAGGTCACATCTCACTCGTAGGTGGTAATCACATATCTTGCATGTGGGATGTAATCCAATCTGGATTACATCTCCCCCAACAGGAGGTCACATATCTCATCCGCAGATGGTAAAAAATTCTCCCATTGCCATCATGGCATTTAATCCATTCTTTGATTCATGAAAGAGTATAAATCCACAATCCAATTTCGTATATAAAGTAGTTTGTTCATGTTTAATTAATAATCCAAAACCTCTTGTAAATACGTATTTTATTTCAAAACATAGCTCAACGTACTCAAATTTGTTATAAAAGTATTTTGTTCAACTCCAGGACTTGAATCATGTCTAAAACAATGTGTTACATGTGTAAAAGACAACCAAATCAATTCTAAACCAAGTTAAGACCTATTCTTGCAAAGCGTACCCAAATTATTTATTAAATTATTTTTAATCAAACAATCAGTGGAAATAGTTCGTAAATACTTAATAATTGTTGGTTCAGATATTTAACATCATTTAAAATCATTTTGTTTTGGAATAATTCTTCAATTTGAGAAAAATCAAGATTCTAAGTTGGTCGCTCAACCCTATCGCTTAGGCGATCAAATGTTTTAAAACAAAATTTTAAACTAAACAAGCGCTCAAGGTGGGCGCCCAGGCGATCCCCGTAGGCGACGTACCCAAACTCTAATTTTTTTAACTATCGCTTAGCCCATGGCTCAGGCGATCGGTTGGGCAACCTATTTATGTATTTCTAAAACAGACAAGTGAGACGCTCGTCTAGATCGTTCAGGCAATCGTGCCAACTGCTCGACAAACAACGGCTAATCCGACTTCCAAAAACTAGTTTTTATGCACCAAACAATAATATACGTATTCAAATCAACTCTAATAACTTCAAAACATATACATCATACTTCCAAATCATGTAGAAACATATATACCATACTTTCAGATCATGTAGAAAGATTAAACTGTAAGAAAACTAAGTATCGACTAAACGGGTGTGCTACCTATCTCTGATTGCTTAAGGCTTCCCTCCTCCTCTTCTATTTTCTTCGTTTGGGAATCATATCTCTTCTCTATCAGCAACCCAACTCTTTCGGGGATGTAGATCTCCTCAAGATCAGCAAGACTCCACAACTTTTCCTTCTCCTCTCTTGGTTTCTCCCCTTTTCCTTCAACCGCCAGAGACTTCAATGTAGACTTCAATGTATGCGTAGGTATACGATTAGTTGTATAAAACCCTATTTTAATCCATGTTATCCCATGCATCTCCCCTCTACCAACTTCCATACCACTAACCAATCAGATTAAAGGTAACTCTTAAATTAGTACTTAATTCACTATCTCAGGATCCAACGGTCAGATTTGCTTCATCTTCTAGATCTCCTTCTTCCACTTGATCATCTTTTTAACCCAATCATAGATTTAACAAAATTCGCATTAAATTTTAGATTTTAATTAACTTAAAAATTCTGGAAATTTTGTGGTTTTACAATAACATCAGGGGTAATCCTAAGAGTAGTGTCCCTCAAGAAAGTGGAGAAAAAGGTTTCATTCCAATTGATGTCATGAATTGTAAAATCCTGAATTTTAATATAATTAAAATTCTTATTTTAGTATTTAAAATAAATTAAGTATTAATTGCTACACGAGTTATGATGATATGGAGTTTTGAGGCTTCAGATTTCATAAAGTTGGAAATAAAGATGTAAGTTAGTCACTTAAATTTAATTGGTTGAGTATATCTGATTTGGTGGAGTGGCAAGCATGTGAATAAGTGATTTTAAGTGTGCTCATGCAGGGAACTTGAGTGGTGTGACAAACACCACATGAGTATTCAATTTAAGTGTTTGGCGGCAAGATGAGACAACTATAAATAGTTGTTGTTTCGAAGGGGGTTGGTTTGGCCGATTGTTTCCAGAGAGCTCTGGAGAATTTGAGAAGGAGAAGGTGATCTAGGGTTTGAAGAAGAGAAGGGAGAAGAGAAGGCAAGTTTTGAAGTGTATTCTCGCCAGATCTGGAAGGAGATTTTGAAGTGATCCATAGAAGAGAAGATCTCTCACGGCTATGGATCATTGGGGAAATTCGGAGGAATTTGTTCATCTTGGTTGCAGATCAGGTAAGGTACGTTTGATTTGTGAATTGAGTTTCAAATTCAGTAAGGATTCATCAGAGATAATATCAATAGATCGGATCTAGAGTTTTAAAGAACATTTATATGAATTTTAGAGGATTTGAAGAGAGAATTTGCCGTGGAATTCCAAATCTGAAGCTTAGTGATTGTAGGGCTGGATTTGAGCGTAAACAAGTAAGTAGCACCTTTCTATCATTGATTTGCAAATGAATTTTTGTTTGAATGATGCATATTCTGGTTTTGAAGAGAAGATGAACATCCGTATGTGTGTTTGAGAGTTTACGTGAATATTGTGATAATCGCTTTTAATTAAATCCAAAAGTGTTTAATCAAGTTCTTAGGTTACTATAGAAGTGAATGAGTGTTCTTAATGTTAACCTGTAGAACAGAGGGTTTGCTTTTGGAAGTTACAGAGGATCATACAATTGCCGGAATCTGGAATTTGGACAGGTCGCTCACTGAGTCGCCTAAGCGACTATGATAAAATGTATGGTCGCCCAGGGGACCAGGGTAAATTTTTAAAGGGGCACCCAGGCGACCAGGTCAGTCGCCCAAGAGACCCATGATGTTTTTATTTAAAAGATGCTTAACGACCAGGTTAGATTTGTAGTGGTCACCCGGGCAACCAGAGAATCGCCCAGGCGAACTACTTCCACCATGTTCAATGTAATGCGATTAGTAGTTTCTTGAGCATATTTTCATAATTATACTTTCAAATAACATTAAATTGGTGTTAAATAAGTGTTAAAATTATTTAGCAATAGTTTCTAGTAGGAGATTATATACGAAATTTATTTGTAGAAATTAAGTATTTTATGGAATGGATATTAGTTGGTGAAATTAGCAATATAGGAGTCCTATTTTCTGATTTATGTTTAATCGAAAGTCCCTACACTGGTTTGACTTCCTTATAAACGTGTTTACCATCTGAAACAACAGATTTGAGATAATAATTGATTTGGCTAGATTTAGCTTAACTTAATGTTTTGGGATAGATTTAAATAAAATGTGATTTCACGAATGAGTTGTTTTGAATATTATTCTGTTATTGGAAATTTGCTTTGAAAACGTGTATTTGAGAGCCTCCATGATGGAGTGGATTGGTCATGAGTGACCCATGTTAGGTACTTGATCACCATGGTTTATAAGTTGGTTACTTGATGGCTTTGGTTTTACTTGCTTGGTCTAGCTTGCCTTGGATCCATGTCTTAAGCTTAGTAATGTAATGTGTTGAATTTATTGATGTAATTGCATGACCATGAGTGTTGCCACGACCAGCGTAGAGCAGCCTATATCCTTGTATAAGCCGGGTTGTCAATACCGAAACCCGGAGTAGGCCAGCATTAGATGACAAAACCCTGAGTAGGCCGTCATTTCAGAATCCGAAATCATGAGTAGGACGGATTGTGTACATGGAGGTTTGGATGTCGCTCTGGCATGCGAATTACCCAATTAAAGTGAACTACATGACATTGGCCATAATGTTATTTGACTTCCAATACTTGGATTATTACTTGATTATCTGTGTTAACGTGATTATATTGGTTTAACGGAATTCTTTTGTATTGGAATTGGTTTCTAATGGAATATCTTTATCGTGGCATGATTTTAGAAATGTGATAAAATGTTTTAGCATGCATGTGCTACTTGCTGGGATATTTGTATCTCATTACATTTTATTTTGTTTTGTTTTCAGATACTCTTGAAGAGGTTCCGACTGTGGGGTTAGAGCCGGAGGATTATAGGGAGGAAGATTATTTCCCTCATTAGATATTGTGGGTTTTACTTTGTGGATTGATAGTTCCATTGATTCATGTATTTTGTTTGGGATTGATTTGGTATTAGATTGATTTGAGATATTCATTGGTTTATGTAACGCTCCAAACCCGGGTCAATGCAAACCGACACCTGACCCGAATCCGGTTCGCTACTGTAACAACCTGAATCTAGCTCAACAACCGAATTCGAGATGCTACTCGCCCATATCAAATAATCATCAATAATTAACCAGACTGAAGAATTTAAAAAATCCATTTAATATTAATAATCATAGTGCAAAATCATCAATGTGCGGAAGTGTAGTCTAACATCCTCATAAAGAAATAAATAACCATCCAATCCAAGTGATCAAGTCTGGTAATAATGAAGGATCACTAAAACTCTCAATTTCTCTAGTACATCAAAAACCAAATAAATAATAAAATCAAATTGTCAAAGTACTCAAAAAGTCCTCTCTCCTCGACCTCAGATCAAGTCAGGA
Source organism: Buxus sempervirens (assembly GCA_947561395.2). Classification (NCBI taxonomy): domain Eukaryota; kingdom Viridiplantae; phylum Streptophyta; class Magnoliopsida; order Buxales; family Buxaceae; genus Buxus; species Buxus sempervirens. The sequence goes on from OX387183.1 coordinate 31,529,996, forward strand.
TAATAATAATCCTCCGGCGAAAAATTAGCAAGCTCACTCTGATAATTCCCACTAGGATCCCCCTCTCGCGTATCAGCTGAAAAATAACATAAAGAAGTAGGGTGAGATACAAATATCTCAATAGGCAACACAAGCATGCTATAAACAGTTCATAAATATTAAAATAGATGTTCATGCACGAATAAGCAGTCTCGAGGAAATAGGCTTGTATAAACATTCATATCGATCATGGAATAAAAATCAGCATATAAAACAGTTTAAGTATTAATGAACAGTATCAGGTATATCAAAGTTCATGATTCAGAAATCAATAACAGAATCCAATATAAAACCGGGATATACTAAACAGTCACATCCAACCTTAAGTATCATTTACATGCTTCCAGCATGTGAACAATATCAATAGTAAGTATTTGTAATCTCAGTATCATTGTATGACTCACAAAGAAAGATACACGTTTGAGATGACTCTCAACCATATGCTATACCACCGTGCGGCTTATGGGCGATGCTACTAATGATACTCAAACCCATGAACATCACCTTAGATAAGAGCCGTAGTCATCGAATTATTGCACACGACTCAACCAAGTTGGCATGAACCACCAGCATGCAGCACTGAAATCAATACATGGAGATGGTCGCTTATCCATATGTACAGGGAATCACCAGTGAAGCACCAGGGTGTCCCTCCAGACATAGGACCCTCCAGAGCAAACCAACTTGCAAAGGAAGCGCGTTCGCACTAGGGAGTAACTCAACCCAAATGAAATATCCCTTAGCTATCTAGCCAAAACTATGGATCCATAACCAGCTATGCCCACTAGACACCAAAAATCCCTAAGGACTAATATTTCTGTACGTAATAGTGCCTAGCGGCATATAATGGTTAAATTTGTAATTTCTTTCATTATCGGGTTAACTGAGTTCAAAATCTGATCTAGAAAATCCTTTATGTAATAATCTGGTTGATATTATAATTTAAGATTTCACTTAGTTGAATATCTCAATCTATAGGTCTTTTTACCATGAAAACACAATTTCACTAATTAACTACAAAACTCGACTACTAATACCCTAAATATCTTCCTATTTTTATTTCTTTGTAAACCAGGTATTTCATAAGTTAATTTAGTCTTAGAACATCTTAATTAAAGATTAAAATTGGTTAAAAATAGTTTGGAATTGAATCAGGGGTTAAATTTTGTAAAATTTGGATTTTTTGCACTGAGTGCTCAGGATCGCCTAGGATCGCTCAGGCGGTCTAGGGTAGGCAGTAGTTCAAAATTGAGCGCCAAGGTCTCATCAGTTAGCAGTATTGAGCAGTCAATTTTTTTCAACAAGCGCCTAGGATCGCTGAGCACAGTAAGCTCGGCGGTCTCCCAAAAACGTCTAAACAGTGTTTCGAAATCCGATTTTTCTCATTCAAAGTGATTCTAACATACATATAAGATTGATATCAAGCTAAATACATATTTCTACAACACAAAAACATGCATAGAGATTAAACAAGTCATGATCACAAAACCATTCGTGAAAAACAGTGCTACCTACCTCTCTATCGTGCGACTTCTCTCCTTCTCTTTTGAACAGTCCAAGCACAGACATGAAATAGTGCTATTGGGATGAAGAAACACCAGAGCAAACTCTCTTTCTTCTTCTTCTCTGGTCACCTACAGTCTCTCTCGGTCGTTTCTCTCTTGCGGTTAACGAATATGAGACAAATACGTTTAGGTATTTCCCTTGTATTCCATTAGGGTATTTAACATGTACATATATACCCTCTGATCCCATGCAACTCACACACAATAATTTCCATGCACATCGCAATTAAAATATATCTAAATAAAAGTATTGATCTTACTGCAATATCCTATGATCAGATGGTTGGATCTGCGCCCAACTCTGGATCTCCACTTATTACGATATCACCTACAACCATAAATTATTTCCATCTATTAAAACCCTCAATAATATTAATTATTAATTTACTTTTATATTTAGGAAAATTCGGGGTCTTACAGTTTAATTTCCACGCTTAATAGAAGATTTAAATTTCCGCACTCTGATGTATATACCCATGTTATGAATTGAATTAGAATATGAAATGTGGGTCCATACATAACACCCTGTGAGACGTGTTATATCTTAAATGAACAATACGGATCTAGGGCATTACATGAATATTAGAATAAAACTCTCGAATCAGCTCAACGGATGGGAGGGTGAAGTGGTCAAACATGCAATCACATCCTCTCCCTATGTGACAGTCAATAATCTCAGGTGGAAGCTTAGTAAGCTTCACCACCCTCTTAATAACGAGAGGTCTCTGACAAAAGAAGTCTTAAAATTTTTCTTAGCCCTCTCATCAAAGAAGGCGGACTCCTCAACCCTAGGTCTCTTGTTCGTGTTTGGCCCATTCTAGGCATCTAAGAGTAGGCAATAGGACAATGGAGAAGAAAAATAATAAGACAAAAGAGAAAAAGAAGAAACACGTATGAGAATGAATCTAAAAAATGTAAATCTAAAAATTAAACCTAACTACATGCATAAGAAGTGTAAAATGCATGAAAGAAACGAAGAAAATAAAGAAAAAATCAATTTTGGTTGAAAAAATGACAAGTTCTTGAAGAACAGTGGATGAACGTTCGAACGACGGCTTGAACGTTATCTAACGTTCAAGAACAAAAACCAAGATATGGGGATTTTTGGGGAAAACACCAAACCGCAAGAAACTCAACACAAAATCACTCGAAAATGAAAATAAAACATGATTAGAACACATTCGAAGTGATTTGAAACCAAATAATCTTGAAAACAAGCACGAATCAAAGATAAACGAAAGAAAATCCTAGAAAACTCATGAAACTGAAAACCGAGGATGAAAAACGAAAAGAAATGCATGATAATCATGATTTCTTACCTTGAAAAGCAAGATCCTCGAGTTTAGAAGGCAACAAAGCGATGGAGATGAAGGAAATCCACAATCGCCAGATGATCAAAGGGTTTGAAAGAACAGAATGTTCAAACCCTTTCGCACACGACTTTAAAAATAAAAAGGTTTTTAATTAAACGTTCGAACGCCAGGTTTAACACAAGTCTCACATTCAACTTAACTTGGTTTTTAAACTTAACATGCGAATGCCGGTCAAACAAAAGGTGTCGTTCGCATGGTAAAATAGAACTAAAACCAATGTTTGACAGCATGACATTAACGTTTGAGGCAATGATAAACAATTTTTTATATATCGGTCGAACATTCTTATATAGTTTAGAAAAGATTTTCAAATTTTGCTCAGAAAACTCAACCTTTTTCAACCATATTGTTTCTAACAAACTTAAAAACATCCAAGTAAAGTAAAATATAAAACAAGTATAAAATCATGAAAACTTAAAATTTTGAACATTTTGAGAACCTTTTTACTCTAAAATTCAGGTTTTAACAATACCAACTTCAATATGCCCAAATAACTACACAAAAAATCAACCAAATTCCCAATTGTGCTTTTGTGCATGTGCAAAATCAAACACAACAAAGTTTGCTTAAATAGGAACCTGGTGAAGGGGATTTGGCTATTTATCAAGAAATCACATATATTACTCAAGTCTCTCTATGAATTAAAAATAAACCCTTCATGTATTTTTGAGACCTAAAATATGTTGTTTTTAAACTTTCTCCCCTGTCTTTGATAATCTCTTTTTGCATAAGAAGTATTGTTCCTTAGAATATCTGGGTTTACAGCTTATTCCATGGTGGTACTCCTTTTATTTCTTTTTGAACTCTAGATGTCTGGGATTTACAGCTCTTCCCAGAGTTCTTCACATATTGCTTTTTTCTTTTAGCACAATGGAGAATAGCCAAGGTTATATGCTAGGATCATTTTAACTTAAGATAAACAAGAGTAAATCAATGATTGCCCATCCACATACTCACTAAAACAAAAAAATTAAGCTTGCTTAATTGTATTTGTTGTGTATAAGTGATATACAAAACACAAAAAGAAATAAGTTAAATGCTTGTGTCTTTATATGAAACCATTGAAGAAGATTTTGTAAAACAATCTTTTAAGAGCTATAGGTTCTCAAAATATAAAAAATTTATTGTTTTACAAAATATACCTATCCTATATGTGACAAATGTCAAGGCAAAAAAAAAAAAAAAAACACATGCAAAAAACAAAAACAAAACTCAACAAAAAAATAGACAAAAATAAACAAAAATAAGCATGCTTAAGAAAAAAAAATATGCATGAAACACCCTAAAGCATGCTACAAGGTCCTTAAGGAAGATGACCAATACCTATAGCTTTCCTAAGAGACTCAAACCTAAGAGCATTTAAAGGTTTAGTAAATAGGTCAACTAATTGGTTTTCATATGGGATGTGTTATAACGATATCATATGATCTTCAACCAACTCTCGAATAAAGTGATGTCTTATATCAATGTGCTTTGTTCAAAAGTGCTGAATATGTAAAACCCCAATTTTGAGTAAAAATAATAATAATAATATAAATATATATATATATATATATATATATATATATAGATACACACACACATGGATTAATTAGTAGGTTTAATCAAAAATTTATTTCAAACTGGAGATTTGTGGTCATTAGTTGGCAAAGAAAATAAGAAGAATGCTATTAAGTAATTAAGTGCGAACTTAAAAATTTGTAGTGAATAGGAACTTAGCAAATAAATAATTCGGGTAACCTCAACTTTAATGAGGGGTAGATATGGAATCCCGAGGGTTAAGTTAATGCTGGGGATAAATTAGGTTAAACCTTGCGAGTTCTATTAATAGATTTCTATGATAAAAATTTTCAGAGGTTGGGGAAAAGTCACTGCCTGGTGCCTATGGCGTCCGCTGAAAAGCTTGGATCTATGGAGGAGTCTATCAAAAGCTTTGATCTTTGGAAGCTAGAAGAAAATCCTCAAATACATGTGAGTAGCATCGTTTTAAAACTGGGTTTTCGTATTGATTCGTGAGTTTAATTTGAATGCATGTGTGTTTTCTGGAAGAAGATAGTCAGAGTGTGGGTTTCTTTAGGACTGAATGAGATAAATAAAAATGTGTTTAGAATAATTTCAAAAGTGTTTTAAATGTCTTCTGGAGATATGAGGAGACTAAGAAAATTGTTACAGAGAGAAAAATTTCGGCCAATGGTGTAGATCTAGAAATAACAGAGAGTCGAAGAAACAGGGTAGCATCCGCTGAGTGGCGCTGACCTAGCGCCAACTAACCGTAGTCGGCGAACAGACATTTTCCCCTAGCACGCCTAGCTCACGCGGACCCCTTTTCTTTCCGCCCATCTTGCGCTAGTCTCGCGCGTAACGTGTGCCTAGCTCGCGCCTACCTTATTTAAGTAAGTGTGACTTAGTTTTTTTAACCAATGACCTATCCGCCGACCTCGCGCCTAGCGCTGGAGGTCAGCGCAAGGCCCAATATCTTGCCGAAGAGAATTTTTGACCAAACTAAGCTGGGTTTGATGATTTTGAGGGTTCAAGCACTTGACTAATGAGTTGTTTAAGACTTTAGAAACATTTTTCCCTATTAAGTTTTCTCTGAGAATATAAGTGGACATTCTGGAAATTCTTAGGAGTATTCAAGGTTAATTCTAAAGGGCTTAAGATAGATGATCTCATTGTACCTAACATTAGGAGTTCTTGATTTAGTTTCCTGTTGTTATATACTGTACTTGAGTTGCGAATTTATTTGATTTGGTTTTACTTGATTGCAAGTTCTGAAACGTATTGTAAAGATTATTTTGGTGTGAGTAAATGAGTTTATTACCAACGGGCATGTCTTATGAGTTTGAGGAAATACTGAAGATACATGAGGTACCGTTTTGGTCCAGAGGAACATGTGGTGAATTGGTTGGGTTATACATGATGTTGAACGTATTGTTTTATTGTGAAGTCAGAGTTGTGATTTTACATTGGTTTACTGTTTTTGTTTAGCTTGTCCTGGATCCAGAGTTTAAGCTTAGTAATGTGATGTATTCGTTTTATTGGGGTAATGGCATGGCCATGGAGTGTTGCCACGACCGGTGTAAAGCAGCCAGAAACCCTGAGTAGGCCTAGTTGTCAATGCCGAAACCCTGAGTAGGCCGGCATTGGATGACGATACCTTGAGTAGGCCGTCATTTCAGAGTATCCGATACCCTGAGTAGGCCGGAACTGTGTACATGGAGGTGTGGATGTCGATCTGGCGTGTTGATTAACCAATCAAATAATTACATGACATTGACCAATGTGGGGTTTTTCTTATCTAGTTTAAGACATATTATTGGATTGTTGTAGAAATTGGTTATCTCGAGATGTGGATATAATGATATTGTTTCTTTTTCAATCAATTGGAAATTTTGTTGACAAAGTATTCAGATTTAAATACGTACTGATTTTCATTATCTATATCTTTGTGTCAAATAAATTACTAGGGGTTTTCGTCGGTTTCATCGAATTATTGCCTACTTTACTCATGTGATTATTCGATTCATATTTTACAACTAGTAAATTGTATTTGTGCATGCATGTGCTGCTCGCTAAGATATTCGTATCTCATTCCTTTGCTTCTGTTTTGTTTTTCAGATACGTATGGAGAGCCGATACTTGCTGGTTGTTTATTGGGCCATGTGAGTTATTACTTTGGGGTTATTATGTATAGCGATCCTGCTATACATAATAAACTCTGGAGACGAGTTACGAGTTTTCTACGTGACTCGGATCTGGGGCGTTACAGAATAAGATTTTTGGAAATGTTGATTGCACTTATATTATCACAATACAAGACAATAGTCCCCTGTTCTATCCCATAGTCACTCAACATTTGCTTCATCCAAAGCAATTGAGTGCAACAACTACAAGTAGCAATATACTCAGCTTCAGTTATGGACAAAGATATAGAATTTTGTTTTTTTGCTCATCCAAGACACTAAATTGTTTCCAACATAGAAGCAACCTCCAGTGGTGCTTTTCCTATCATCTGAATTTCCAACCCAATCGACATCAGAATAGCCTGCTAGAATTTCAGAAGTGTCTCTAGAGAACCAAATACCATGATCAACTGTGTTATTAACATATCATATGATACGTTTAATGGCAAACAAGTGAGACTCTCTAGGATCTACTTGAAACCTAGCACAAACACCTACACTAAAGGCAATATCAGGCCTACTAGCTGTAAGGTAGAAAAGACTACCTATCATGCTTCTATAGAGAGTGTGTTCTACACTCTTTTCAGACAAATCAGCACTCAACTTCAAAGTAGTGCTCATGGGTGTTCTTGTATGTTTCTTGCTATCCAACCCAAAACTCTTCACAAGGTCTTTGGCATACTTAGATTGAGATATAAATATCCCATCTAAAGATTGTGAAATCTGAAGACCTAAGAAGAAATTAAGCTTACCTACTATACTCATCTCAATTTCATGTTTCATTGCATCTGCAAAATTTAAAGTAAGAAATTCAATAGGTGAACCAAACACAATATCATCAACATAGATTTGTGCAACAGTAAAACTATCCTCATCATTTCTAATGAAAAGAGTTCTATCAACTCCTCCCCTTGTAAAATTGTGATTTAAGAGATAAGCTGTAAGTCTCTCATACCAAGCTCTAGGAGCTTGTTTCAATCCATACAAGGCTTTCTTAAGCCTAAACACATGATAAGGAAGCTTGGGATCAACAAACCCCTTGGGTTGTTCAACATATACTTCTTTATGAAGTATCCCATTCAGAAAAGCACTTTTCACATCTATTTGATACAATTTAAAGCCAAAGTGATAAGCAATAGCTAGCAAAATCCTAATTGATTCAAGCCTAGCTATAGAAGCAAAGGTCTCATCAAAATCAATACCCTCAACTTGGGTATATTCCTGTGCCACCAATCTAGCCTTATTTCTCACAATAATACCATGTTCATCTGATTTATTTTTGAAAATCCATTTGGTACCAATGAAATTGTGATTGTCAGGTCTAGGAACAAGATACCACACATCATTCCTAATGAACTGATTTAGTTCATCATGCATGGAATTAATCCAGCACTCATCAATAAGTGCTTCCTTTATCTTCTTGGGTTCAAGTTTTGACACATAGAAAGTATAAGACATTTGATTTAACACTTTTCTACGTAGTCTCATTCCCTCATTCAAATCACCAATTAAAAGCTCTTTGGGATGATTTAACTTGACTCTAGAAGAAGGTTCTTTTGTAGGAACAAGTGAAGAAGGTGAACTCTCTACAGACGTGGAAGAAATGGTTCCTATAGATTTGGAAGGTGTGGAACCTCCAAATTTAGGAGCAGACTCAAAAAACTTAGGAGTTTGAGTTTCAATATTCTTGTCATGTTCATTCAACTCAAAGATTGACTCCCCCTCAACATATGATTCACCAAAATTTTCATCCACCACAACATTGATGGATTCCATAACAATATATGTATGTAAATTGTACACATGGTATGCACTACTATTTCTAGAGTAACCTAGAAAGATTCCTTCATCACTCTTAGCATCAAACTTGGCTAAATTTTTCCTATCTCTTTGAATAAAAAACTTACTCCCAAAGACACAGAAATATTTAACAGTGGGCTTTCTACCAAACCAAAGTTCATAAGGAGTCTCAGTACTCCCTAGTCTCAAATACACTTTATTAATCACATAACAAGCTGTATTAATAGCTTCAGCCCAGAAATACATGGTCACACTCTTAGCACGAATCATTACTCAGGCCACCTCTTAAAGTACCCTGTTTTTCCTCTCAACTACTCCATTTTGTTTTGTAGTTATGGGTGCTGAGAACTCTTGATGAATTCCCTCTTCAAGCCAAAAATTTTCTAGGATTGAGTTCTCAAACTCTTTCCCATGGTCACTCCTAATCCTTCCAACTTTAGACTCTTTTTCATTTGAGAGTCTCCTACATAAAGACTTGATCAACTTAGCTGCTTCTTATTTTTCTCTTAATAATTCAACCCATGTGAATCTAGAGAAATCATCTACAACTACCAAAATGTACCTCCTACCCCCTAGACTTTCTATCCTAGAAGTTCCCATAAGGTCCACATGCAAAAATTCAAGAATCTATGGGTTAAACATTCAGAAGTCTTTTTGTGACTTATCCTAATTTGTTTTCCCAATCAGTCAAGTTCTTGTAATTCAAATTTCCTAACCTTTGATGCCACAAATCATGCAAAACAATTTTTGTACTATTGCAAACAAAATCAAAGTTAGGAACAACACGATAGCAATTATCATGAGTTCTTTTACCTTGAAGCACATACAAGCCATTTGAATCAAACACAGAACACATGTTTTTAACAAATTTAACCTCCATGTTTGAATTACACAATTGACTTATGCTAATCAGATTGGCTTTCAAACCATAAACAAATAACACATCATTCAAAGCAGGTAACCCATGAATTTCAATAACACCCTTACCTACTATTGGGCCTTTGCCACCATCACCAAAAGTAACAGTTCCACAAGAATAATCCTCAAGTGATTTAAACAAAGACTTGTCACCACACATGTGACATGAACAAGCACTATCCAAGTACCACATAAGACTATTTCTAGCCTTCAAAGCAACATGAACCACATTACAAATCAAATCACTTTTTCTTGCCCAAAATTGCTTGGGTTTAGAGGATTTCGTAGTCAAGGAGGCTAATTGTTGACTTAAGAGTTTTGTCTGATTTGAAAGTTCTTTGACTTCACTAGCCAAATTCTCTTGAGGTTTTCTAGGAAAGGTTTTCCTAGAATTTTGAATTAAATCCCGACAATTTGGCCTAATATGTCCTTTAATACCACAAAAGTGACAAATGGGAATAAAGTTATTAGATTGAAATCCCTTTTTGATTTGACCCTTGGGTTTTGACCAATTAGACTGTTGAACTTGGTTCCTAGATTTATTTGTCTTACCTTTGGGTGAAGTAGACTTACTCTTTCCTCTGGTAGGTAAAGATGTAGTCTTAGAAGAGGAAGGTGCAAGCATCCTTGTAGCCTAATCCTCTTTTATCAGTCTCTAATTGACAAATCCCTAACATAATTCCAAGTTGGTTGAACTTGTAGAAAAGTTCTGAAGTTGGGTTTTTGTTTTTTACAAGCTCTACCTTAAGAGACTTATTTTCAGACTCAAGGAATTCAATCTTTAACTTGTATCACTACAAAACGAAGAGGAATAGAAGGCGACCTTTTAGCGGCGGTAAGAGAATTCTGCCCCTAAAAGTACTTTTACCGATGGTACAGACACTTTCCGCCCCTAAAAGTTAGAAAAGACACTTTCCGCCCCTAAAAGTTAAAAAAGACACTTTCCACCCCTAAAAGTTAACATATCATTTTTTCCGCATGAAAACCCTATGGCGCGAGTTTTTTGCACGTGAAATAGCCTTTAGCGGCGGTAGTTCCCACCGGAATATTGGGTCTTACCGGCAGTAATAAAGCTACTGCCGATAAAAAGTTGGCGGGGCTAACCCGCCAAATAACAAATTGTTTCCGACAGTAAGGGGCCATCGATAATAATACTTTTAGTGGCTGTAGGGTCCCTACTGCCCCTAAAAGGTAGAAAAATAAAAATAATTTGTATTTTAGGCAATTTCAAAAAAAAAGGGTCATTTTAACTGGCGGCTTCCAAAACCACCGATAATAATCAAATAATGCAATGTTTACTGGCATTTAAACCGTCGGTCAAGATCTTCTTTGTTTTTTTTTTTTAATAAAAAACAACCATTTTACTTGAGAAAAATGGTTAGAAGAAGTAATTAGGAAAGAAAGAAAACTTGACTTTTATGGGCAGTAAGCTACTGCCGCTAAAAGTAAAAGCACGAATTTAAAATTTAATTCTACTTTTAGGGGCGGCAGCTCCCGTCGGTAAAAGTGGAGGCGGAAATTTTCCTGTGTATCTAATGGATTTAATTTTGACTTGACTTTTATGGGCGGTAAGCTACCGCCGCTAAAAGGGGAAGCGGGAATTTTCCCGCGTGCATAATGGGTTGAACTTTGGCTTGACTTTTAGGGGCAGTAAGCTATCACCGCTAAAAGTAAAAGCGCGAATTTTCAAATTTAATTCGACTTTTAGGGGTAGTATGCTACCGCCGGTAAAAGTCTCCTCTACATATAACATCGGAGTCTTTTCTTCTTCAACTTGTCTCTTCTTTCTCTCTAATCTTCTTCAACTTGTCTTTTTCTCTTTGCAATCTACCTAAAGGTATGTTTTGTTTTAATTTATCTTTGCATTTCTTTTTTCCCCCATCATCTCTATCTACTTTTCTTCTTTAAAACTTTACTCTCTCACTAACATTTTGGTATTTCTCTCTCTACAGATTTCTTCCCTCATATTTTTGTCTCATGATTTTGGCAAAGAGAATAGTCTCACTCTCTCACTCTCTATCACTCTTTCTCTATCTCTCTCTCTCTCTCTCTCTCTCTCTCTTTCTCTCTCTATCTCTCTTTATTTCTCTATCTCTCTTTCTCTCACTCTCTTTCTCCCTCTCTCTCTCTCTCTCTAAATCTCTGTTTGTTTGCTGCCTTCCGGCAACTGCCCAATGACGGCAGCAAATTTTTTTTTAATTTTACTTTTAGCGGCGGTAATTCTCGCCGGTAAAAGTCATTTTGTTATTTTTTAAAAGCGTATTTACCGGTGGTTATTACTGTCGGTAAAAGTGAAAAGGACTTAATTGAAAATAACTTTTAGTGGTGGTCAGCTTCAGCTGGTAATGATAGAGCAATAGCGGCGGTACAACTGTAGCTTTTTGTACCGCCGCTAAAACCTTTAGCGTCAGCATCTTTTGGGGTGGGAAGCCTTACCACCGGTAATACTCTTCAAATTTTGCCTAGAGATCTTCTTTCTTGAGTTCTACTTTATTAAGCCTTTTAAGAGTGGATATCAATTGTTTCGTTACCTTCAAACACTCTTTAAAAAGCTTATCATATGCTTCTTGCATATTTTCCTCATCATGAGAATCTATTGCATTCTCACTCGGTATAGAGTCTTCATGATTGTTAGCATCTTTACTTCCCACAATAGAAGTGAATGCCATGTAGTTTGGTCTTTCCTTAGTAGAGGAGTCCTCACTATCTTGGTCAAAAGCACTCTCATCATTAGATAGGGTAGCATTCATAACTTTCCCTTGAAGTTTTTTGAAAGTAGGACACTCAGACCTAATGTGACCAAAACCCTGACACTCATGGCATCTAATCTGCTGAAGTTTCTTCAACCGGGTGTCCTTAGGATTTTGTATTCCTTATTCTCAAATTTGATCTTATACTTCTTGTCATTGCCATTAGAACTCCCTCTAAACTTAGGTCTTTCATTGCCTCTCTTTGGTTTCTTTATTTTGAAATGTTTTTTGAAATTTTTTACAAAGAGAGCAATATCTTCATTTGCCATAGATTCCCCACTAGAATCATCATAAGTCTCCTCTTTTATTGTTTTAAGAGCAATAGACTTATTCTTCTTAGTTGGAGGAAGAGTAAGTTCATAAGTCTGGATTGAACCTATAAGGTCTTCTATTCTAATACCATTAATGTCCTTACTCTCTTCAATGGCAGTGACTTTGGGTGTATACTTTTCAGGAAGAGCCCTGAGAATTTTTCTCACCACTCTATTGGGAGGAATTATATTACCAAGGTTGAAACTGGAGTTTACTATATCACTGGGTTTGGCATAAAATACATCAAAGGGTTCATCCTCACCCATCTTTAATTCTTCAAACCTAGTGAAGAGCATCTGCAATTTGGAATTCTTCACAAGGACAATTCTCTTATAAGTGGTTTCTAAAATATCCCAAATTTCTTTACTAGTTTGACATGTGGACACCCGTTTGAATTCATTAGCAGATATATGCAATAAAAAGTGCATTGACACCTTTAATGTTGTGGTTTACATCAATCAACTCTTCTCTGGTCCATTAAGTTGGATCTTTGGGTTTAACTTCACCATCTATAATAATAGTGGGTGGAGTCCATCCTCTCTCAACACTTCCCAATACCTTTTCATCAATAGCCTTAAGATAGGCTCTCATACGGACTTTCCAATAGGCATAATTACTGCCATAAAAGAAGGGTAGGGCAGTGGAAGACTTGTCCATGACTAACAGAGTCAAGGATCTGGTTAACCTCTCTGATACCAATTGAAAAATATGGTTTAGATTCTAACTACACCTAGAGGGGGTGAATAGGTGTAAACGATTGCGGAATAAAATTTCTACTAATTAAAGACAAGTCCTTAATTAATAGGCATGCACAAGCCTTAGACAAATAGCAACAATATGATATCTAGAGTCACTCAAAATTGCAAATAAGAATAATTAGAAAATAAGTCAACACAAGTAATTTTGGTGACGAAGGGAAAACTCTAAGCCTGTGTTTGGAACCTTAGATTTGGGGAGAAAAGAAAAGAAAATGCTAAAATTTTCTTTTCTCTTGTTTGGTTTAGATGAAGAAAAATGAGATTTTCTCTCCAAATTTTCTCTCCATCTTTCTCTCCAATGTAAAAACTTTTCTCTCCAAAAAGGTAGGAATTTTGAAAGAAAAAAAATTCACCATCACTTATCACTATTCACACCACCCACCTACCCCATCACTAGCACCATGCACCACCACCACAACCCACCACCCATCACCACACCACCCACCACCACCACCTATCACCACCACCACCCACCACCACCATCCACCAGCCGCCACCAACACCACCACCATCCACCAGCCGCCACCACCACCACCACTACTAGCCGCTGCCACCATCGCCTGCCAACACCACCACCCACCACCACTCGCCACCACCACCCACCACCCCAATACATTATCTTACTAAAATATATATTTCTTTTCTTCTCACTTCTCATCTCATCCAACCATCAGAAAATGAAAAAAAATCATATTTTTTTTCTCTTCTTTTCTTTTCTTTTTAGCTTTCTTTTTTTTTTTCTCCCCAAATGCAAGGCTCCAAACACAGCCTAAGAGAACTATCAAAGAGAAAAACCCTCCGGGCGATCAGGAGCCACCTCAGAAAATTTCACTATAAGAAGATGACTTACAGACTGTGGTTCAAATGACCTAACATAGACTATGACTCATAGTCTAAGCATTTGAAGAACTCTTTAGACTTGCACCCTTGCAATAATTCAGAACTCTAAATATCTTCTTCGTGAAGCGCCAAACGAACTTGCTCAGCAACCGTAGGAACTCCCATGAGCAAACTCTCCAACCTGGAAATCCAAGGTAAGAGAAGAAGGAAGAAAAGAAGGTTTGATGGCTCAAAGGTAGAAAAGAAGGAGGGAAGTTTCTCTTCCTCACACAAGACGATTTAGGGTTCCAAAAATGACTTAAGTGATGTATTGGAACATCTTAAGGATACTTATATAGGTTAAGAAGAAGTCTAGAAAGAGTTGGAATTAATTCAAAAAAATCAGAATTTTTATAAGTGAATTTACGTCTCGAACGTTTGAATGGTCTTGAATGCGGCTCTCACGTTCAATACGTAAAAACAACTTATAAGGCCTCGTTCGAATGCGGCTCTCAAGCCAAGTTAAATATAAGCGATCGTTTGAACGTCGGCTCTCATGGTCTCGAACGCTACTCTCAGGTTCGTTTGCAAATCTCCACAGCACCTGTGGCATTTGAACGACCAATCTAATGGTCTTGAACACTACTCTTGGGTTTTTCTGCAGCTGAGTTTAATACTAAACGCTCGAACGGTGCATCAAACTCTTTCAAACTTTAACCATAAAATCTTCTATTTGACTCTGATTTTGATGCCGTTTGAACCGTGACTTCTATGACTTATTCTAACCAACTTAAGCACTTTAAGCACATACTTTTTGACACGGAATTAAGCCAAAATAAAATATTAAACCTAACAATTTATGAATAACTATGTCTCAAGATAGATTAAACGGTTTAGCAATTTTATCTATCGAAAATGATTTATTGGCTAAACTTGAATACAAAAGTTTAATTAGTAATTTTGCATCTAAAAAGGCAAGAAATAAATTTATGGTTTAATATTAATTTTTTTTAATTAGAAGACCTAATTTTTATGACCCTGCCTAAGGCCCCCAAAAAGTTTGAGCTGCCCCTGAAAGAATCTCGACACCAGCAAGTACCTGACGAAGAGGTCTCCTAAAAGTGGAATATTGTTGATGTAGAAGGATTGAATCATTGATGAAAAGGTCATATTATTGGAGAGAAACAGAAGAATCCTAGTAATACTGGACACAGAAGAAAGTATTGTTAAAGAAGAAACCTGTTATTGCAAAAGGTTATTGTCGGTAAGTTGTGATCATTTTGCGTTTCTCACGACATAGAATCGGGTCTCCAGGTGCACGGAAAAAATTTGGACGGTTATCATCCTTTTTTTTCTTGAGAAACAGTAGACCCCACAGTTTCTTAGTCATCCAAACACTAGCAAGAACCGAGAAAAGCATATTTTCTTTCACTCTCTTGCTATCCAAATGGGGCCTAAGATAATTCCCAATTTCTGGCTTGAAGATAAATTTTAGGCTATCTTGGGACTAAGCATCTATTTTGTCGGCCCCCAAGGCCCACACAAAACCTCTTGTAGGGCCTGTATAGGTCCTACATTATTTTGAGATCAAGTCAGGCCCATGGAAGCCTAGAAGGCCTAATAATATCAAATAAAAACTGAAATTGCAGGGTGCATTTCTAATATAGCAACACACAATTGAATTAGTTTGTGCATTTTGTCGAGAATGCACAATGCAAAATTTTGGCTTGTGCATCTAAATAAAAAATCACATGTCAAATTTGACTATGTTTACTGTTTAAACACAGAACTTAGAAAATCATACATAAGTCAGCTCGATTCAGATGGTCCATTTTGAGATGACTAAGGGAACCCGTCTATTCATACCCGAGGTGTTTATGGACTTCTTTGGATCATAACCAGGTTACTTATAAAAAATTCTTGAACACAGACCAAGACAAACGGGGCTTCTGTCTGCATCCTTTTTAAATCAGATAGCTCAAACTTACTGGCTAACTAGTTACAAACCCTAAAATTCAAATTTGGACTGACACTTGCACCAATAAATCCGAACCAATATTCATGGTTGTTATCTCCAATTCCATACCTCTAGCTACCTTGGAAGATAATTGATATCTCCCATAATGCTATTAAGGTAGGTTCTCTTTCTCTACTCAGCATGCACAAGTAGGCGTATAGTGTGCACCGCATAAAGCAAAAATGGTGCACCGTCTCATTTTAATATTTTGACTAGGCAAGCGATATGGTGCATTGGTGGCCGTAGTTTCTGCCATTTAACCTAACTCTGATTGGTCATGTTTTGACTAAAATTTCTAACTAATGGCTACGCGTGCGCGCTCCTGTAGGACGCCAAGGCTTATATTCTAGAATATAGAACAAAAAATATCTGAGTTTGCTTCTATCCGTAATAACCTTCTCCCGAAAAAGCTCCGCCCTCAAACCCTTGTCTAGGGTTTCGATCCTCTCTTTCTCTTTCTGATAATTTCGCGATTGAAGCGACTTGATTGTATCGTTTTTCTTCTGATCTCGAGTGGTAAGTCTATTTGTGATGCTCGTGTTTTCCGTTTTTCGTGTAATTTTTATCAATTTCTGTATGTTCTCTGCAAAATACCTTCCAATTCCATGTCTTAAGACGGTAGAATTTGGGACATTTCTTTGTTTCTCTTTGATTTGATCTTCCAATCTTGTTAGTTTCTTATTATTAATTGAGTCTGACACTCTTGCAATTGATCATCGCGAGCATCTGTGGTTTTGTTTCCATCAGTATATCAGCTTTGATATTTTTCTGTAAAATTTAATCTAGGATTAAATGTCTACTTCGTTATGAACGATTTGGTTTTTGTTTAAATTGCAGATCGAATGATGTAATTTGTGGATTCCTTTTTTTTTTTTCATTTATTTAGATTTGTCTTTTAGTGCGGAAACCTTTTAGTTGAGATTTATTATGGGTTGGATGGAATTTTTCATTATTTGGAGTGATCTTACAGTTTCAGAAGAAAAGGGAACAGGTTTAAGGCAGGAGATTCGGTGCTTAGTTTACTGCTGTTGATTGGGAGATAGAATTGATGTCGAGTGGTGGAGACACACATTTTTGCTATAACTGCAGAAGGCCTGTTCGGCCCCAAGGGCAGGACATCATTTGCCCTCTTTGTGGTGAAGGTTTTGTGCAGGAAGTCGAAGATATGGAAGGCACTGGTGGTGTAGGTTTCTTTGGCTTTGAGTACGATGATGACCATGATCGTAGGTTTGGAGCTATGGAAGCTTTCTCAGCCCTGATGAGGCAGCGGTTGGCTGGGAGAAACCATGAACTTGAGGTTGGAGGGAGATCTGGTCTGGTACCTGAATCGGTTCGTGTGCTTGGTCATGGCCCTTGGGTCATATTTGGTGGTCAAATTCCTGTTAGAATGTCTGGAAATCGTGGAATTGAAGTACTCTTTAGTGGTGGTCCAAGAGTTGGATTGAGGCGAGCTAATGTGGGTGATTACTTAATGGGACCTGGACTCGAAGAACTCATAGAACAACTTACTCTAAATGATCGACGGGGGCCGCCCCCAGCATCTCGGTCTTCAATTGAAGCAATGCCTACAATAAAGATTGCACAGAGGCATCTACGCATTGATTCGCACTGCCCTGTTTGTAAAGAAAGATTTGAGTTGGGTTCAGAAGCTAGACAAATGCCATGTAACCATATATATCACTCTGACTGTATTGTCCCTTGGCTAGTTCAGCATAACTCATGCCCTGTTTGTCGCCATGAACTACCTCCACAAGGATCTAATGGTGCTCGTGGTAATCAAAGTTCAATTGATGGAAACAGAAGCAGCAACGGTACCAGCAATGCTAGTGGAAGAGTGAACGAGGAAAACCAAGGAAGGCGTAACCCATTCTCATTATTCTGGCCTTTCAGCACATCAAACCATAGCTCTCACCAAGGAGAAACAGGTGGGAACAGCTCAGCACCCATTCATGAAGATGATCATCATTGGACTGGTTATTCTGGATGGCCTTTTGGTCATTGAGAAAAAGGTGGGAACAGCTCTGCACCCGTTCACGATTCTTCTTTGTTATGGTGTCATCATGCACTTTAATATCTTAATACATCCTATTAAACATGTTAAGTACTCTTGGTTTTGTGGAAGAAGTTTAAAATCTTGGCTTCTATCATATGGTATTGCCATTGTCTATAAAGTAAATGATCTGAATTCTTCTTCCTTGACACATTGCAAATGTTTTATATCTAATACATTTTTCTGTTACTAGGAAATTATTTGAATCACAAGTACATAATTTCCGAATGCTGTCACATGTTTGTTCATGGTCTATCTGCTGGTGCTTTTCTTTTAATTATCAATTGTGAATGTACGTTGCACGTTAAGATTGATTTTATTGTTTTTTATTTTTGAGTAACAAACTCTAGTTATTAAATGAAAATTCTAAATTTGTTTACTAATTATTATGGTTATTCCCAAAAGATGTTTCATTGGATTTATATTTCTTATTTTATAATTTTATTTTTTAATTAGTGAATTGAAATTATTATATTTAATTATTTTAGTACAATTAATTCTTCAAATATCAAAAGAGTTTTGTATGTTATGGAATTTAAATAAATCTATACTATTATTAACTACCTAAAATGTGTTTTATTTTCACAGACCAAAATATCCTTTTCTAAAATATTTGATTCAAATGTACTCTTTTTTTTAATTATTATTGGGAGTCATTTTATTAGTTAGTCATGTAGACTTCTTCTCCAATATTTAGCTAACTAAAAGAATTCTAATAATTGAAATTTTACTAATAAAAGTGTATACTTTTTTTTATTATTGTTGCGTCTAATTTAGTTACCACCGTTAGGCGTTTAGACTTCTCCAATACTTATCAAACTAAAAGAATTTTAATAATTTACAATTAGTAATAACATCCCGCTTAATTAGACTATTCTATAATATTTATCTAAATAAAAGAATTTTGATAATTGGAATTAATGATAAAATCCTGCTAAATTCAAATAAGAAAAGGATCTATATTAATGTATTTTCAACCCCTAATAACTTAGTATCCCATATTCCATATGTCATTTATTTGCCACTCCCAAGATAAATATTTTTGTTAGTATTTGTAGTCCTTGGGATACAAAGTCGTGTAGCTCACTTTTTTTATTTGGCGAATCATTAGATGTAAATTGCCATCAACATTATCTCGAAGTATATGAGATCTTGAAATAATAATAAAATTAATCAAATAGAATATAATTCAATTATTAATATATACTAATAATTATCAAAATACTTATTTTAATTAATTAAATATATTAGTTATTGAAATAATTAATATATATTAAAGTGTCATATTAATATATTAATATAAGAATAAACATAATTAATAGAGTAAATATTTTGCTAATAATTATCAAAACAATTAATAAATATTTTTAATAATATATTATTATAATTCAAATAATAATAAAAGTAATTTTGATAATATAGTAATATAATGTTTTAATATAATTTGATATATTAATTATTAAAATAATCAATATATTTAACATGAGACTTATGGCCATACAATATAATGCATGAAAAACAGATCTTTGATATTTTTAATTATTAAAAATGATTATTATATTTACTATATTTTAGTGAGGTCAGTTTTATTTTAGAATTCTTTTTATAAGATTAATTTATTTATATTTGATGTACATTTGATTGGATTCAAATTTTTTCTTAATTATCTTAAATGTGTTCTTATAATTTTAAAATAACAATTTTAATAATTAGTAGTATAAAATTAAATGCAATTTCATCGAAAAACACAGTTTCACAATGCAATTTCTATTGTAAATAGTTGATTTCTATTTTCTCATTCTAAAACATACGAGATTGTTATGTATAGTTATCACACATTATATATTGGGAAAATTATGAAAATCACCCACTTTTCTGGCATATTTATAAAAACATGCTTTGAAAAGGTCAAATGTTAAAAAACGTGCAACTTTTCTCGAATAATTGCGTTTCAGTCTGAATTCATTGTAACTCGATTAATAACATACTTTGTGATTAATCGAAATCACTGTTCAATCACACTAATCGAACAATCAGTATTGAGATTTGTCAATTAATCGTATGGGTGCTTAACGGGCATACCTAGCACGGCCCAGGCCTGTTTAGGGCATGCTTGGCAGGCAGCCAAAACCCCCGGCACGGCGGGTTAGGGTATTTTTTTTTCAAAAAACAAAGGAAAAATGGGAAAAATAGTAAAAAAGATTAAAAATTCATAATTTTTTTTTGAAAAATATGTTTATTATTCACAAAATTGTCTTACACATACTAGGATAGATTTTGTTCAATAAAATGTAAATAAATTAATTATTACAAGTACAACTTTGCAAATACAACAATACATAATACATTTGCACAAGTAATACTGCATCACTATAGTATGGGCACATCTCAACTAGGTTGGCACCCATCAATCTGTCTTTTATTTGCAGTTTAAAAAAAGTAATAAATAAAGAAAGTAAAGTTCCTAAACTTTGATTATAAAAAATATAATAAAACTTAGATTAATCTGGAAGATTAAATTCATCAAGATTCAAATCATCGAAATCTTCAGCAAGTTGATCATCCTCATATTCCTGATCTCTCAATTCCGCTCTTAGCTAATCTGTCAGACAAACACATACTTGCACTATCTCCGGTGTTAATCTGTTCCTATAGTCGTCTACCGTTTGTCCATCTGCACTAAAAGTTGATTCCGATGCAATTGTGGACACTGGAACCGTTAGTAGATCACGTACCATGATGAAAAGCACAGGATAACTAACCTGATTTTGCTTCTACCATATCAAAATATTAAAAGAACTATGCTTATCCATAGTATATAAAAGTAGTGGAGGGCTTTCTAAATAAATCGTTAACTCAGATGATCCTCCACTATCAGATGCTTGTTGTTTTCCTTTTCTTTTTCCACTTAAAAAATTCCAGGGGAAATTATTTGGTAGTGTTTCTTGGGTCTGAATCTGACTATTTATGCTACTGCTAGTATCATATTCAGAAAAAAGTATTTCTAATAGGTTTTTTATTTGATGTATATCTATTTGAAAAGAAGATATCATATTTTCATTTATTCCTTCTATTAAATCTTCCACTCCTAATTTAATTCTAGGGTTCATTGTACTAGCTAAGCAATACAAATGGGGCATTTCTTGCCAATATTTTAAAATTTTAGATTTCATTGCAGGGCAAATATCCTTAGCAACGGGCATGTCTCTATATTGTTTAAAGCAAATACTTATTTTATATAGTATATTTAAAATATTCGGGGATGTTGGGTAATAAACCTTGATAAGAATCTTGTTGCATCAAAAAAGACTTTTAAAAATCTCTTAAAATTTCTGCTATTTGCTAGTCAAGTTCTTCTAGTTCACTTGTATGTACTTTTGTTTTATAAAATAATGTAAGTTCTTGTTTCAATTCTAGTGCAGCATTTAGCATTAAATATGTTTAATTCTACCTATGTTTAACATCTAGGGTTATTTTTTTAGGTTGTTTTCCCAAACTTGCACAATAATTTTTAAATTATTTAGCAATTGTGCTAGATTGTTTTAAATATATTACTGCGTCTTTGGTATTCGTTAAATGATATTGCACAATTTTTAAGCCATATTGTACAACTAAATTTAGGATGTGACAAGCACATCTAGCATGAAATAAACATCCATTTATATTTAAGTTTAAGTGTTGCTTTAGTATGTCTATTGCAATATTATTAGCACTTGCATTATCAAATGTTAGAGCCATTATTTTATTTTGTATTTTATACTTTCTTATATTATGTGTTATATAGCTAGGGTTGTTAATTGGGCCGTGCCGTGTCGGCCTTAATGGCGTGCCATGCCGGGCCCCCCTAAACAGGCACGCGACCCGTTTAGGCACGGCCCACTAGGCACGCAGCCTGCCTCAAAGCAGGCTGCCTGCGTGCCTGTCCAACGGCAGGCACACGCCAAACGGCTAGCCCTTTTTCTCTCCAAAAAGTGGTTTTAACTGATTTTTTTTGACACTTTTACCCCTTAACAGCCATATTAGGGGGTATGGTTGTAATTGACTGTAAATGACCTTTTTCACCCTTCCAACTGCCAAATAATAGTCATATTGGAGGGTAGAAGTGGTAAAAAACCACTTTTGGTTTTCTATAAATAGGTCTACCCCTTCCCACTCCAAATCACATTTCTTCTACAATCTCTTAGTCTCTTCTACAATTTCGCTAGCCTATCAAGAAATAGTTACATTTGTTAAACTTTTCAAGCATCAAAAGTGGGAAGTTGGACTCTGGAGGTTAAAGGCTTTAACTGCAAAGTTCAAGCTTCATTCTAAAAAGGTATTCTTCTATTTAATTTTCTGATTTTAAAATTAGTATAAATATTATATATATATATATATATATATATATATATATATAAATAAGTCTCTCCTTTTACCTTTTTTATTATTTTAAAGCCTAGTATAGTGGGTGACTATTGTGCAACTAAGTACATCTCTAGGAAAGTTTTGTCACAAATGAGGAGATAATTGCCTAAGGAAACTGGGTTTTAAATGGGACCGTTTATGACCCCTCCAGTTATCTGGGAATTTTCTTGGTGCATTCTTTCGTACATTATTCCTTATTTTACTATAGGTAGTGTATCACCAAAATTTATTATTATATTATTTATTAAGAAATTTATTTCCGAAATTTGATAATGGACCCCAGGCAGCCTGTGCGAGTGGGTTTTCGTACGACGAGGTGCATGCAAGATGCGTGCCTCGGGGGATTAGGAGTCGCCACTGCCTTAGAGGTGCAGACAGACACAATGGTGCCTAACTGGTCTAATATTTTCTTGTTTGCGGCTTATTTAAAAATCCGGGTAAGTTCTCGGTTACGTCCGGTGAAGTCCGAAGACACCCAAGCCCGCCTCGTCGGTCTGACGGGTCCTTTGGGTCTCCTTGGTTTGAGTCAATTTAGGCTGCGTTTGGTAACGCTTTTCGGAAGTACTTTTTTGCTTTTGAAAGCAAAAAATTGCTTTTAAAAGCAAAAGTACTGTTTGGTAACGCACACAAGAAGCAATTTACTAAAAACAAAAAAGCAATTTTATTGCTTTTCACCGGAAGCAACAAAACGTTGCTTCTCAATTTTTTTACAAAATTACTTTATTGCTTTCAAAACCCCTTGATACCCTATTGCTTTATTCCTATATTAAAGATGATGCCTCCATACTCACTTAAGAAGCAACAACGTATTGTTATTGCTAGAGCCGGCAAAATGCCACCCGACCCGACGGGTCAATCCGATTATAAACGGGTTGGGTTGACCCGTTTATTAATTGGGTTGGGGAAACCCCAACCCGCCAATAATCAGGTCAACCAGATTATGACCCGCCAACTCAACAGGTAACCCGAAAAAAAAAAAGATGGCAAAAGTATCATGTTTCGACCCGATTAACCCCAAAACCCAACCCGAACCCGGTACAACCGGATCCAATTAACTCCCAACCCTATTTTAATAATATTTTTTGAAAAATAACAAACCCGATTATGACCCGCCCGATAGGTAACCCGATTTAAAAAAAAAAAGATGGCAAAAGTATCATGTTTCGACCCCGATTAACCCCAAAAACCCGACCCGAACCCAGTACAACCGGATCCAATTAACCCCCAAACCCTATTTTAATAATATTTTTTGAAAAAAAATAATAATAATAATAATAAATGGGTTGGCGGGTTGAACCCGTTTATTGGCGGGTTGGGTTTGGGTTGGGGGTTTTCCATCCCGCCTTAATTTAGTCCAACCC
The DNA here is from genome assembly GCA_947561395.2 of Buxus sempervirens. Taxonomy (NCBI): domain Eukaryota; kingdom Viridiplantae; phylum Streptophyta; class Magnoliopsida; order Buxales; family Buxaceae; genus Buxus; species Buxus sempervirens. The sequence continues at coordinate 31,553,845 of OX387183.1, forward strand.
GATTATTTGAATGTAATTAAATGACTATTTTATGAATCTTTTATAATATTGGACTTATATTTTTGAGTATATTTCTAAGTACAATACATAAATTGTGTACAATATTTTTATGAAAGCAAAAAGCAATTTCTATATTACTGCAATTACCAAACATGTTTTTTTGCTTCTTAGAAGCAAAGCAAAAGTTTACCAAACGCATTTGCTTCAAGAAAAGATCTTTCGAAAAGTATAAAATTACTTTTTTGCTTTCTTGCTTTTAGTCTCACCCTTATTCCTGAGCATGCATGTTTATTGGGTCTGACTGGGGACCACTAAAGGTGTAGGTCCATTTTATTTTAATTGATTTTATTTTATTACTTGGTGAAGTGGGTTGGGTATGGGCCCCGTTGGAAGGCTCCTTGGAATCCAAATTGGGCTTTAGCCAAGCCCAATGCCCATTAGGGTTATTGGGTAACCCTATTATTGGATTAAGTTATTTGGTTTTGGATTAATTAGATATACTAATTAACTAAATGGGTTAAGGCTTTTAAGACCTAGTGGGCTTCGATTTGGCCCATAGGTAGTTATCCAAATGACCTTGGGTCCATTATTAGAATGGATCCTTGTATGTGTCAGGCTGAATGTGGGCCCCATTGGAAGGCCTACAATACCTCAGTAGACCCAGGTCTCCAAAAATGGGGCTGGGCTGACCCAAAGACCCATATGGTTTTGATTAATTGAGATTAGATCAAACCGGGCGAATCTGGGTCAAGAAAATCAAATTTTATGGGTTTTCGGGGTTTGACCACATTTACCATGTGGATTAGGTCTGACCGTAGACCCTGTGCAGCCCAGGCCTGACCGCACATAATATGCGGTCGGGCCTGAACCGCTCTGTATATGCGGTTCGGGCCCGAAATCCAAGAAATGCCGAAATCCTGGTGGGGTTACGCTTGGCCATCTCCCAGGGGTGTTCGCTGACTGTTTTGAGCTTCAGAGCAAATTTAAAGTGATCAAAACACTCATTTTGGTTCAAATGACCAATTCTCGTGGAGTTTTTGAAATGAGAATGATCTTTCATATTAGAAGGCTGAAATAGGAACTCTAGAGGTCCTGTTTTGGTGTATATAAAGATATTTACATTTCCCAAATGAGTGAAGGGCCCACGAGACTTAAAAGGCCTAGATGATGCTTCGGTTTCAGTCAACCAAGTCACCTGTAGCAATCAGATTTATACATGCGTATGAAGCAAACAAGTAACAACAACTCATGCATGTGAATAACATTTTTAACATTCTAAGAGGTCTATGTCTGAGCTAGTGATCCTAAAGAAGTCTAACATGCTTCCAACAGCATCCTATATGCACTTGTGAAGAAATGATGCATGAAGGAAAGTCATCTATTAGCATTCATGATGAGAAAGAACTAACTTAAATAAATCATATGCATGCTTATTACTTATGCTATGTATACTTTAAAGGTAATCAAAATATCATACCCTATACTCTCATGCTAGATGACCAATGAGATAAGAATCTCTAAAATAAATACACATGCAAGAGAAACAAATATAAATAAAAGAAGGGAAAGGGGGAATGAAAATTTAAGGGTACATTAGACAGCATGAAGAGGACAAACCCCTCTTTATTAAATAAAAATATTTAGTCAATGAAATGAGGATGATAACTATGTTTGCTTAAGCACCCTTCTCTTGTTTCACAAGATTGCTCTCCTCCCATTTTACGTAGTGATGTACTTTTTCGCAAGTGCACGAATTCGTAACGAGTAATAAAGTGATGAAATAGAGTGTCGAACCCACAGGGATTTGTTAGCTACTAAATACTGAAATTACTATCCTAAATTCTATTTGGAAAATCAAATAGTGAGATGGGTTTTTAACTAGCAATTAAAATTATTAACTAAGAAAATATCAGAGTAAGATTTAATAAGAGATTTAAAATACTAAGGCATTTGATTTCATCATAAACAAATCTGAATTAACTCTTGAATACACATGCTACTGAATTTTATAATCCACTTTGAAAGCGACAATCCCTATTCTATCCAATGGTCTCTCTCGAGCACCAACGAACTTACCTCCCCACGATAACTCACGATATCTCTATGTGAATTTAAAGGCAAAAAGACACATTAAGATTTGTGGATTTTTATGTACAAAAACACAAAGCTATATAAACCATGCCAATATCTCTATCAACATGTAGAATATGATATTTTATCACAGGAACTAAAATTGTATATCTCCTCTCGGTCTCAATACAATTATCAAATATAATTGAATGGTGATCAAATACTCAATTGGGTTAAGCACAATGATAAAAATACTCAAATAGTGAATCATAAATCCTTTAGCAATAGTATTCAGAATTAAAATATCATGTTTAGATTACATCAAAGCCTTAGAAAGAGAAATTAGTTCATGATTGAACTAAGAATAACCATAAAAAACAGAGTACATTAAAAAGAGAGGAGAAGAAATAAACTAATGAGATCCAAGCTTTGATCTCTCCCACGTTCCTTGGTTCCTCCTCACGTTCCCAGCATCATTTCCCTTCTCTTCACATTTCAACTCCCCTTTATAGAAATCACATAAACTTGCCCAAAAATCCCTTGAAGAGAAAATAGAAAATTTCCTTCCAAGACTCCTAAGGAATAGAGAACTTCATTTCCTTGTAGAAACGACCTAATCTTCTTAATTAGAAACCCCTTAAAGTCCTCATAAAAACTAGAAGAAGATCCCCAAGAAAAAGGAAATAAATCCGCAAAGTTCGGAATTTTATAACAGGTTTTAATACTTGATCGTTCGAACGTTCATCAAACGCGGGTCGAACGTTCAGGTCAAAAAGTTGTTTCCTCTTCTCTTGTTCGAACGTTCATCGAACGGTCAGCGAACGCTGCTCATAACTTCTCTATTTTTTTCACCAACGTTCGAACGTCAATCGAACGTTCAGGTCACGCTGCTCTCGGGTTTCTCTGTAGATCACCAACATTCGAACGACAGGCGAACGTTCAGCTCACTCTGCTCTCGGGTTTCTCTGCAGAACACCAACGTTCGAACGACAGGCGAACTTCCAGCGAACGTTGATCATATCTTCTACAATTTAACTCCGATTGTTACGCCGTTTAAACCGTGACTTCTATAATCACCAAAAGTATCTCTACATCAACAAATTAGGCAAAATTTAGAAAATGAAAATAAAATGCAAAGATGAAAGACTTTGACAATTTCTAAGTAAAATTGGGAATTAAATATGAAATAAAACTAGATGAGTCATGAATTTAATGTGCTATAATGTGATATTTTCATGACTTATCACACCCCCAACTTACTTTTTGCTGGTCCCTAGCAAAACTGAACTAAAACAATTAGAACTGAAAGTCCTAACTATACCACTTTCGCTGGCACTCTCGATTGCATTTAGCATATGCAACAAGCCTTTAAACCCCTAGGTGCCCCTAGTGGACGAGTTATAGTCTCGTGAGGGTTTACCAGGATGATATCCACAAACATGAAATTGATTTCAAACACATGCTATCAAAGAAAATAAAGCAAAACCCAGAACAACTGTTAATATTCAAGGATAACTTAAAAATTGAAACTCCATGCTCACGCTCTTAAGAAATCAACAATGAGTCTAATCACTTATATTTAGATAGTGGAAAATCACAAGTGCCTTTGGTGTAAAGTGATCTCGCACATCATTATGAGGCTTCAAAATAATTCCATTATAAAAGTTCTATCAAACCAAAATTCAGAGGACTCCTTATTTGATGAAACAACCAAAGCATGACATTTTGACTTTCATTTTCTATATTTCTTCTTCTTTTTTTTTTTTTTTTCAACATGTGGACTGTGCAATGTCTAGCTTCCTTAAGCTTTCTAATTGACCCATTTATCGAGTGTTGGACCAATGACTCCCGAACCAGATGGCTCAAAGGGCATTAGGTGTGAAGACACCCCTACAGGTTTTATTAACTCGAGTCAAAAAGGCTACGAAGCTAAACTAGCCACATTATCAACTATTTAAGACTCCTTACCTTTTAACGCGAACACTCATTGCTTAGTGAGGCAAGAGGCCCGGTTACTCAGTAAAAAGGAGCTCAAAATCTCTTAGCATTGCTTGTTACTCTTAAAAAAAAAATTTCTTTTCTCATACCACAATTATCATTCCAAAGTTGTCCATCTATAAGTCAATCAACAGAACTCAAGTTATCAAAACTTCTATGACTGGTTTTAGTTCTCATACCCTACACATAATGCATTAGTGTGCTCGTGCTAAGTTCAAAGTGAGACAAATGAAATCACATTATCCAAAGATAAGTAATAAAGGCCAAAATTTAGATCTCCCAGTCATGTGATTATGTGTTCAACTATTTTAAGCTTAACCAAGAATATCAAGCTATCTGGATTGCTAGGCATGAGCTAGAAATTTTCATCACAAATAAAACTATCCTACCAGCAGGCTATTCAGCACATTTTATAAAAAATCTGGGTTTTAGATCATCAAAACATATGTCAACAAACATGAGATTTCAGCACAACTCCCCCCAACTTGAACCTAACATTGCCCTCAATGTCCAAGAGTAAAATGAAAATAAAGAGAAAAGGACAAAATACTCCCCAGATTTTCAGATGTTGAGATGGACTGTAGGATGGACTTGTATGACTGTGAATAACCTTCAAGAACCTGAAAAAAGAAAAAATAAATGAATAAAAATGAAAGAAAAACTAAAATGAAAAACACTTGGGTTGCCTCCCAAGAAGCGCTTGGTTATAGTCATTAGCTTGACTGAAAACCATCTTTTATGTTGATGGGTGGAGCAAATAAGAGGACTTGAGAGGCTTCTTTCTTATTAAGATCTTCAAACTTGGGCTTCTTCTTGTGAGTGTAAGGTGGTGAAGCCTCTAAATAGAGTGCACACTCTCTAATGCTCAGAAGAAATATTCCCTGATTTGATAATGCATGCTTCTAGTGGTTCCCTTGGATTATCTTCATTGAAGGTATCGGATACCAACTTGCTGATGGTATCAATCTGAAAACATGAATCACTTGTGGAAGGATGCTTCATAGATTCGAACACATCAAACACAATCTGTTCCTCTTGCACTCTAAGTATAAGCTTTCCTTGTTGGACATCAATAAGAGTTCTTCTGTAGCTAAGAATGGTCGGCCTAAGATGAGTGGAATTTCTTTGACCTCCTCCATGTCCAATACAATGAAATCTGCAGGAAAAATAAACTTGTCAACTTTAACAAGAACATCTTCTATGATACCTCTTGGGTATTTGATTGATCGATCCGCCAGTTGGAGAGATACGGTTGTTGCCTTAGCTTCACCAATCCCCAATTTCTGGAAAACAGAATAAGGCATTAGATTTATACTTGCTCCTAAATCACATAAAGTTTTATTGAAATGAGAATTTCCAATTGTGCAAGGAATAGTAAAACTCCCTGGATCTTTTAGCTTTTGTGGAAGTTTATTTTGCAAGATTGCTGTGCATTCCTCGGTTAGCATCACCGTTTCATGCTCCTTCCATTTTATCTTGTTAGACAACATCTCCTTCATGAACTTCACATAGCTAGGCATTTGTTCTAAGGCATCTGCAAAAGGGATGTTAATATGTAACTTTTTAAACACATCAAGGAATTTAGAAAATTGTTTATCTAGCTTATTTTTTTTGAAGTCTTTGAGGAAAAGGTATAGGAGGAACATAAGGAGGAGGAGTCTTAGAAAGCAAATCTGTTTGTCTTTTTGACGTGCTTCTCAATTTCCTCCTCTTCATTTTCTTTTCTAGCTTGTTGCTGAATTTCCAGATTTTTTCCACTCCTTAGGGTGATGGCTTTAGCATGTTCTCTTGGATTGGTAATAGTATCACTTGGGAGGGACCCTTGAGATCTTTCTGCCAATTGTTTTGAAAACTGCCTCATCTGGTGCTCAAGGTTCCGGATACTAGCATCTTGGTTCCGGAAAGTAGTCATTGCTTCTTGCATGAATCCTGAAGTGTCTTGCATGAACTTTGTAAGCAATTCCTCCATATTTGGCTTCTTTTCTTGCTGTTGGAACCCGGGAGGTTGCTTATTGAAATTTTGAGGACCACTCCAAGAAAAATTTGGATGATTTCGCCGTCCGGGGTTGTAAGTATTTGAATAGGGATTATTTGGGTGTTGAAAGTTGGAGACATAATTGGCTTGGTCGGATGCACCCATGGCAAAAGAGTTTCCAACTTGACAGTCAACACTTGAATGAGTCCATGCACAAATTTCACAAACAAAGTGAGATTGGACAGCATTAATTTTATCTACTTTCTTAGACAACAAAGCAACTTGAGAAGCTAAAGATTTAATTGCATCAATTTCATGAACTCCCTGAATTTTTCTTGGTCCCAAACGATCTGATGGCCATTGGTAGTTATTTGAGGCCATTTCCTCAAGTAAATTGTATGCTTCTTCATAAGACTTCCCCATCAATGCTCCACCTGCTGCGGCATCCACAATTGTCCGTGTATTTGGACTCAATCCATTATAGAAAGTTTGGACTTGCAACCAATTGGGTAAACCATGGTGAGGACATCTTCTAAGCAAGTCTTTATATCTTTCCCATGCTTCATATAGTGACTCCATGTCGAATTGAGCAAAGGTAGTGATATCATTCCTCATCTTAGCAGTTTTTGATGGAGGAAAGAACTTTGCTAAAAATTTCTGAGCCAAACCATCCCACGTAGTGATGGTCATTGGTGGAAGTGAATTTAACCAACCTTTTGCCTTATCTCTTAAAGAGAAAGGAAAGAGCCTCAACCTTATTGCATAATCAGAAACTCCATTGTGCTTGAAGGTATCATAAATTTCCAGAAAATTTGCAATATGAGCATTGGGATCATCATTCGGCATGCCACTGAATTGCACGGTTGATTGGATCATTTGAATGATGGCTGGCTTTATTTCAAAATTATTGGCTTGAATTGCTGGCTTTCTAATGCTTGTATGAGCCCCGGTGACTAATGGCATGGCATAGTCTCTCAAAGCCCTATTGTTATCCTCTTCTTCAATTTGATTTGCCATTTCAACTGGAGAGTTATTCAAAACTTGCCTCTTCTCCTTGTTCAATCGCCTAAAGGTACGATCAATTTCGGGATCACAAGGAAAGATTTCAGCACTTCTAGAGTGTCGCATACACAAGACCTAAAATAAAAATAAAAATCCAAATTAAAACTGAGAATAGATAGTATCAATATTAGTAAACAAATCAATCCCCGGCAACGGCACCAAAAACTTGATGTACTTTTTCGCAAGTGCACGAATTCGTAACAAGTAATAAAGTGATGAAATAGAGTGTCGAACCCACAGGGATTTGTTAGCTACTAAATACTGAAATTACTATCCTAAATTCTATTTGGAAAATCAAATAGTGAGATGGGTTTTTAACTAGCAATTAAAATTATTAACTAAGAAAATATCAGAGTAAGATTTAATAAGAGATTTAAAATACTAAGGCATTTGATTTCATCATAAACAAATCTGAATTAACTCTTGAATACACATGTTACTGAATTTTATAATCCACTTTGAAAGCGAAAATCCCTATTCTATCCAATGGTCTCTCTCGAGCACCAACGAACTTACCTCCCCACGATAACTCACGATATCTCTATGTGAATTTAAAGGCAAAAAGGCACATTAAGATCTGTGGATTTTTATGTACAAAAACACAAAGCTACATAAACCATGCCAATATCTCTATCAACATGTAGAATATGATATTTTATCACAGGAACTAAAATTGTATATCTCCTCTCGGTTTCAATACAATTATCAAATACAATTGAATGGTGATCAAATACTCAATTGAGTTAAGCACAATGATAAAATACTCAAATAGTGAATCATAAATCCTTTAGCAATAGTATTCAGAATTAAAACATCATGTTTAGATTACATCAAAGCCTTAGAAAGAGAAATTAGTTCATGATTGAACTAAGAATAACCATAAAAAACAGAGTATATTAAAAAGAGAGGAGAAGAAATAAACTAATGAGATCCAAGCTTTGATCTCTCCCACGTTCCTTGGTTCCTCCTTACGTTCCCAGCATCATTTCCCTTCTCTTCACGTTTCAACTCTTCCTTTATAGAAATCACATAAACTTGCCCAAAAATTCCTTGAAGAGAAAATAGAAACTTTCCTTCCAAGACTCCTAAAGAAGAGAGAACTTCCTTTCCTTGTAGAAACGACCTAATCTTCTTAATTAGAAACCCCTTAAAGTCCTCCTAAAAACTAGAAGAAGATCCCCAAGAAAAAGGAAACAAATCCGCAAAGTTCGGAATTTTATAACAGGTTTTAATACTTGATCGTTCGAACGTTCATCGAACGCGGGTCGAACGTTCAGGTCAAAAAGTTGTTTCCTCTTCTCTTGTTCGAACGTTCATCGAACGGTCAGCGAACGCTGCTTATAACTTCTCTATTTTTTTCACCAACGTTCGAACGTCAATCGAACGTTCAGCTCACGCTGCTCTCGGGTTTCTCTGTAGATCACCAACGTTCGAACGACAGGCGAACGTTCATCTCACGCTGCTCTCGGGTTTCTCTGCAGAACACCAACGTTCGAACAACAGGCGAACGTCCAGCGAACGTTGATCATATCTTCTACAATTTAATTCCGATTGTTACGCCGTTTGAACCGTGACTTCTATAATCACCAAGAGTATCTCTACATCAACAAATTAGGAAAAATTTAGACAATGAAAATAAAATGCAAAGATGAAAGACTTTGACAATTTCTAAGTAAAATTGGGAATTAAATATGAAATAAAACTAGATAAGTTATGAGTTTAATGTGCTATAATGTGATATTTTCATGACTTATCACGTAGGGAGATCCCTTTTTTTATCAAGGGGATCTCATAGCATCTATAAAAGAAACAAAAAAAAGAAAAGGTTAGAAAAGAGAGTAAAGACTAAGCTTTAAAACAAACCAAAGGTGTATTAAAGAAGACTTTATTTTTAACATGTATGAAATGAGAATACAACAAAAGTTCTTACCATAACATTACCTTGTCTTTTTTGATGAATGACAATCACCAAGATGACGTAGACAGCAGCTTTGAGAACCTCTTTTGGCTACCAAAACAATCTCCTACTAGTGATCAACAGCTTACAAGGGAAAAAGGGAATAAGAGTGATGTTTTTGGAGGGGTAAAATGGAGACAAAAGAGGGTTTTAAGAGGTAAAGAAAGGTGGGGATGTCCACTGGTCGTGGAAAGATGAATGGGGACGAAGGTTGGGCCAAAAGGCTCTCTCCCTTTTTTTTTCTTGAGAGAGAAGTTAGAGAAGACTTGGGAGAATCAAGTTGAGCCAAGTCAATGGCTCTACCTATGTGAGAGTCCTGGAGAGAAGGTGGGAATAGCCAAAAAAGAAGGGGTGGTTGTAGCCCCTTTTTTATAAAAAAAAATTGAGAAGTGAACCTAAAATGAAAATATTGTAACAACAAACCAAAAGTGGACTGAAGCTCCTCTTCTCCATGTGCAAAAATCCCATGTGATCTTATCTTTGAAATAACATTTGATTATTTAAAAAAAAAACCTACTCTATTCCTACTTTCCCCCTCTTTATCCTTAGCTATTAAGTCATGCATTCTACACATGTGTTTATTCATTTTAATTTTAATTTTATTTAATTTAAATAATATAATTAGATATTTTCATGGTATATTATTATTTTATTGTTAGATTTTTTATTTATTGTCTTTCCTTTATTCTTCGCCACGTGGGCAGTTTTCCTGAGATTTTGACTTGTCCACAATTGTTCCATCCGTATTCCGATTCTGGCAAACTCAGTGGTGTTGGAATCAGGTCGGAATCCTTTATCCATTGAGCTTGAGTTTGGCAACAGATTCAGGTTTTTAGTTGAAGGCCGGAGTCGCATCCGGAATCTTAATCTGCTCATATTTTCTTGATCTGGGCTCCGAGTCCGGTAAACTTGGTTTCGTTGGAATCTTGTCGGCGTTTTCTTTCTTTTGGAATAGAAATGACAATTAATCGGGGTTTGAGCATAAAGTCAATTTCTGCTCCCCTCGGACTTGTTTTGCCCATAAATCCTTCATCTGGATTCCGATTCTAGCAAACTCAGTTGTGTCGGAATCTTGTCGGAAATCTCTATCTGCTGGGATAAAATTGAGCAGTTGATTTATCTTTTAGTAGAAAGGTAAAATTGCTCCCCGGAAGCCAGTTGCGCTCATAATTCTCTTTCTGGGATTCCGATTCCGACAAACTCAATTCTTTCTACTAGGACAAGATTGGGCAGCTGATCTGGGGTTTAGCAGAAAGTCGATTTCTGCTCCCCTCAAGTTTGACCGGTCTATAACTTCATTCGGATTCCGATTCTGGCAAACTTAGTTGCGTTAGAATCGTATCGGAATTTCCTATCCAATGGTAAGAAGCATGGTGGTTGATTTCCACTAGATCAAAAAATCAACTTTTACCCCTTAGGGTTTGACTTTTCAGCCAGAGTTTTCATTTTCAGCACTTCTGGTGTGCAAAAATGAGATACTTACAGTTGCCCCTCTTTGTTGGAGTCACTCTGCGGATGGACGGCAAAGAAGAAAAAGAACATTATTTTTGCACCTTGCATTTTTGTCGACATGGTTGATGAGCTTAGTCCTTCAATGATTCCAATGAAAGGGGAAGTGCCAATCGGTATGCTCACTTCCTGACCTTGGAGCCTCTTTACCCTTCATGTCTTGAGTTTTTGTAGGGTAGCTCCTCAACCTTTGGTTTATGTTTAAAAAAGGTGAGATTGGACTTGTGCTAGCCAACTGGTTTCGGCGTTGATTCCAGACGTTCAACAATATTCTTTTCTCTCATTTGTTCTATTAAAGCTTTTAAGTGTTTTCAGGCTTCTGACTCAGGACTTTTGGGGACAGTTTTTTTTTTGAGATAGTTGTTAGGGAGTGGAAGGAAGGAGGAAGGAGGAAGAAGGAGAGGAGGAGGAGGTGCTCTTGGTGAGGAGGTGCTCTTAGCGCTGTCCGATGCCTCAAGGGAGCTCACACACCTGTCTTATTCTATTTACAAAAGGGGAAAATAAAAAATTATGAAAGGGGCCAATTCGCTCAGTAATTCTTCATTTTGCCTTCTTCTTCATGTCTTGATTCTCTATCATTTTTAGGAATGGGAACATCTCGTTCCAAACTTTGCAGAGTCACTCTGCTCCAGGGACTCCTTATCCCTCAGCATTGCGAGACGCCTTGCTCCTTAGGGACATATTTCCGTGTCATTCAGCTGTGAGAGACACCTTCCTCCTGGGGTCTTCAATCTTGGGAGATACTTGGCTCCATTAATTTGGAGTTACCTCGCTCCGGGGATGTCTTGCCCTTTTAGTCTTGAGAGATGCCTTGTTCTCTGTGGTTGGGAGACGCCTTGCTCCTTATGTCTTCAATCTTGGGAGATACCTGGCTCCATTAATTTGGAATTGCCTTGCTTGAACCGTAACTGAGACCTTACCTTGAATCTCATGCCGCAGACCACCTAATAGACAAACCATAGGCACCCAGGTGTCTGCCTGCACCCTGTCAGGCAGTAGAGACTCCAAAATCCCAATATTTTCCAATAGGAGGCATGCACGCCACGTGGATAGTGTTGGTGCCGTGAATTATAAAAAAAACCTTTGCACTGTAGGTAGTGCTATAGCTGTGTATGGCAGACGCCATGTATGGAAAAAAGAATCTTCGCACTGTGGATAGTGTTGCACCTGTGTATGGCCTTCTTGAAAGCTGTGCTATCCCGTTGTAGACACTTTATTTTTGCACCCCAAAAATGAAGAGAATAAAAATTCAAATTGAAAACTCAAGCCCGGGATGGTCAAAAAGTTGACTTTTTGATTCAATGAAAATTGACCATCAAACTTCCTCTCATTGAAAAGAGTATTCCAATACGTTTTCAACGCAACTGAATTTGTTGGAATTGGGGTCCAGATGAGGAAGTTATGAGTTGGTCAAACTTTTGAGGGAGTAGAAATTGACTTTTTGCTCGACCCCAATTCAGCTGTCCAAATTGATCCCAGTGGATAGAGGATTCCGACTTGATTCCAACAACACTAAGTTTGCTAAAATCGGACGTCGGACGAGAAAGTTATGGCCGGTCAAAGTTTTAAGAAAACTGCTGTAAAACCCCGAATTTTACTTAAATAATAAATTAAATTAGTAAATAATATTACTGAGGGTTATGATCGATGGGAATATTTTATTCTTGTAGGGGGTGATCAGTTTAGTGAAGATCCAGAATTAGACGCAGATCTGACCGTCCGATCTTGAGATATCGAGGTACGTATTTTAATTGGGCGAGGTGTATGGGAGAGTTTGCATGGGAGATGCATGGGATCAGGGAGTATATATATGCATTAAAATAACCTAATCGTATTCTCGCTCGTATTATTCAGCCGCAAACGACGAGAGTTGAAACGACCGAGAAGAGAAGAAAGAGAAGGAAGGGGGAAGACCAAGGGGACTTGCTCAGAGCCTTGCCTTGCAACTGAGGAGAGGTTTGGGGGTTTGCTGTTCAGAAGAGAAGAGGAGAAACGCGTATACGAGGTAGGTGACACCGTTTTGGTTTTGAAATTGGATTTTTCCTTGGTTAATCGCAAATGCATGTTTCTATGATATGTAATGTTGTACTTAGTTAGCTAAGCATGTTAGAAATACACTAGAATGAGTTTAGACGAGAAAAATCGTGATTTAGAACTATTTCGGCTCGATTTCGCACGACCGCCGACCTCGACTGTGCTCGGCGCTCGTCGGCGATCCTCGGCGCTGGTTGAATAAAATTAGGGCGCCGTAGACCGCGAGAAGACGGACCGCGGGCGCTCGAAAATACACGACCGCTGACCTGGGACCGCCAGGGCGATCCTGAGCGATCCTAGGCGCTCTCAACAGAATTTCCAATTTTTCCTAATTTCGAACCTAATTCAATTCTAAACTATTTTTAGACAATTTTAATGATTAATTAAGGTGCTTTAAGACCAAAATAAACTACCTAAACCCCTGTTTTACAGAAAAACAAATTAGGGAGATATTTAGGACAATAGTTGCCAAGTTTTGAAGGTAAATGAGAAACGTGATTTTGGAAAAGCCTAACTATCATTTGACTATCTAAATACCTCTAAATGACATTATAAATCAGAATACTTTCTAAAGAGAATACTGAATTCAGATGAATAAATATTGAAGTAAATGTACAGATATAACCATTATATGCCGCTAGGCACCAACCCTTATAGAATATGACACTTTAGGGAAGTTTTGGAGTCCTACAATGACCCTGAAATCATAAAACTTGTTATTATTGTGGAACATGCGGGAGGCATGTGTTTGGGATATTGGTTGGATGTGACTGTTTAGTACATCCTGGCAATGTATGAATTATGTTACTGATTTGACTATGGTATTTTCATATTAAACTTGCTGGAATTCATCTCTAGAACTGTTTAGTATATTGTTTTGTATTTACGAATGATACGAATGATTATACGAGCCTGATTAATCGATGTGACTTATTCGTGCATGAACTGCTACTTTCCGTATATTAACTGTTTAATCATGCATGTGTTACCTACTGGGATATTCGTATCTCACCCTACTGTTATTCCATTTTTTTCAGCTGATACGCGAGAGGGGGATCTCTTAGACTTCCAGGGAGAGATAGCTGAGTATTCTCCAGAGGATTACTATTATCCCGATCTTATCTGAGGTGGATTGATGTTATAGACTTAGCATTTTAATTGGTTTATTATCATTAATTGGATTTGATGTATGAGAGAGACAAGAGAGAGTTAGTAACCAATTCATACTACCAGACTTTGATACTATTGATTGATGGTCAAGCTTCATGCTTGTTTGATGATTTTAATCTACACTTCCGCACATACTTGTTTCCGCAACTCTGATGGATTATATATGGATTGGATTTACTTTCTTCGGTCTGGTATGTTATTGATGTTGTGATTGATATGGGCCAGTAACACCTCGGATTTGGTTGTTGAACTAAATTCGGGTTGTTACAGTAGCGAACCGGGTTCGGGTCAGGTGCCGGTTTGGACTGATCCGGGTTCGGGGCGTTACAACTGCCCGCGTGGCAAAAGAGCAAAAAAAGTTGCAACAAATAAATATCGGAAATTAAATAATTATTTTGTAAACAATATCTAGATTTTTTCATTAAAATAATCAAGAAAATAAAGAAAAATCGGATCAAATCTCAACTCAAAAGCAAATTGGATAAAGGATTTCAAATCCAACATTTTTAAAACATGCATGTCAGCACCTCATTTTTGCACTTCCCAAATTGCGGAAAATAAAATTTTAATTGAAAAGTCAAAGCCTAAGGGGTCAAAAAGTTGACTTTTTGATCGGGTGCAAATGATCACCAAACTTCATACCATTGGAAAAAGGATTCCGATACGGTTCTAACGCCACTGAGTTTGCTCAAATCAGAGTCCGGATGAAGAAGTTATGGACTGGTCAAATCTGAGAAAAGCAAAAATCGACTTCTGCTAAACCCCAGATTAACTGCTCAATTCTATACTAGCAGAAAAAGCATCTCGACACGATTCCAACGCAACTGAGTTTGCTGGAATCGGAGTCCCGGATAAGGAGATATGAGCAAAATTTACTCCTGGACGCGACTGCATTTTTGCTAAAAAACCCGAATTTGCTGCTAAACTTTAGCTCAGTGGGTAGAGAATCTCGACCTAATTCCAATGCAACTGAGTTTGCCAGAATCGGAGCTCAAATGAGAGAGTTATGAGCAGCCCTAGGTCAAAAATAAACTGTCCATGTGGCAAACTGCGCCAAATGGATGTCACCCTTTCTTAACCCTTAAGTGAACAAAAATAATAATTAAAAAGAGTCATTCTTAACCCTTAAGTAAAAAATAATAATAGAAAAGTCATAAGTAAAAAGTAATAATAAAAGTCATTTTTGATAAAAATAATTAGAAAATGGTCTTTCTTAGCCATTAAGCAACCTCTCCTATAAAAGGGGAGGGGGAGGGATGCTCCAACCAAGCAAGCTGGCCCCCTCTCTGCCCTCTCTCCTCCCTCTGTCCGAAATTCTCCCCTTCTTTCTCTAAACCCTATTGTAACCAACCCTTGTCTCTCTAAGCCCAGCAAGCTTATCCTGTCCTTCTATCTTCTATCAAACCTAAAATAGCTTTAAAAATCCCCCTCTTAAGTTCAAATAGAGTCGTTATGTTGTTCAAAGCCTCTTTCTAAACCTTGCCAAAGCCCCTAGGCTCTGTCCAAATATACCAAAAACCCTCTCCATCATCCCCCTTCATTCTAAACCCAAAAGAAGTCTAAAGTTCTCTCTCTCAAACTCGAAATAAAGCTATTACGCTGTCGGAGGAACCTCAAAGGGATTCAACACATTCAAAGCATTCCTAGGTAAGCTTTTGGTAAGTTTTCATTGCAAATATGTAAAAATAAGCTTACTTTTGTCATTAAGGTTTTTCATAAGCTACTAACCTTTTGTTCTAGCATCAATTGGCTCTTCTTTTTCTCTTCTTTTCATATATCAAGAGTCCATCATAATGGAAAATTGATTCGATTAAAAGAGAAGGAGGTAAGTGGTTATAAAAGCAGGAGCCATGTCCAAATCATCCATTTTTACAAAAAGGGAGTATGTTCCCTTCCTCATCTTTAAGTTCTAATGTACCCCTGTTAAGTCCCCTTAATCCCTTCTTAGTATGTTGTCATTTCATTTTTTTTTAATCTTGGTTTGATTGGTAGGTGATCAACAAGGTTTTTTTTAAGTATTGCACCACTGTAGGCCCACACAGGGGCCCACACAATTTCTAGAAACCCCAAAACACCAAGAAATCTGTTTTTCTGTAAAAATCTTAAAAAACCAGTTTTTTGACCTTACCCGAAAACACAGGTCAGTTAACCCTTATTTTGGGTTTTACCGAAATTAAATTTCAGTTAAAGCTGTTTATAACTTAACCGAAATTAACTGAAAAGTTAATTTCGGTTAAACTAAAGATTGGTGTAGCTGAAATTTAATTTTGGCTACAACCTGTAAATCCCAAAATCCCTTTTTCGGCTCTCTTTGCAAATTTTAATCTCCTGTGTTTCAAACCAAATGAATTAATCAAACCTAAAACCAAATAACTAAAAACCAAAATGGGTTATCCAACGTAACCCTAAACGGGAATTGGGCTTGCCTTAAGCCCAACTTGGCATCCCATGGGCCTTCCAACGGGGCTCATTCCAGACCCACCTCACCTTAAATAAAAAGATAAAATCAACACAAACAAAGGGGATCCAAACCTTCAATGATCCCCGCTCAGATCAAACAAATGAGCATGCTAGCATAAGACAAGGATGAGACTAAGTTGACTCAGAACCAAGGAGACCTGAGGGACCCGCCATTTGATGGGGCGGACCGGGGTGTTTTCGGACTTCCCCGGACCGTAACCGAGAACTTACCCGAATCTTTAAAAAAGCCGTAGACCAGAAAATCTTACACCTGTATAGGCACCCAAGTTTCTGCCTGCATATCTCAGGTAGTGGCGACTCCAATACCCTGAAATCCCAACGCATTCCGTGCGTCGCCCCGAGGGACGTGCACACAGTGCGCGACCGCATTTTATGTGCGGTCAAGGCATGACCGCACTTAAAATGCAATTCAAACATTCTAGAAGCGCCTTGACCGCACTTAAAATGCAGTTCCAACATTCTAGAAGCTGCCACGTGTCACCAGCTATTGACAGCTGGCAGATTCGGGCGGATTTGCGCACATGAGGGGCTCGACGGCATTTGAAATGCGGTCAAGACATAACTGCACTTCAAATGCGGTCACGAGAAAAATGTCTATAAAAGGGGGCCCCAGCCCCATTGTTCAAGGTTGGTTCCCCCTTCTCTTCTCCACTCCGTCCCTACTCTGTCCCCATGTCCAATGAGCTGCCAAAGCTCCTCCTCTCACCCAAGCTCCCAAAAAATCCAGTTTTCCCCTCTAGCCTTCTCCTTTTCTTCTTCTTCCTCTCCTGTTAACTTGAAGGCAGGAGAGAGTCACTTTTGAGAGTCCTAGGAGGGGCGGAAGTGATGTCCACATTGTCAGCACCCCATTTTTGCACCATAAAATTGCCCGAGAAGCATATCTTAAACCGGCATATATGTGGGCACATAAATTGAGGTTTTTATAGTGGACCCGTCTTTTTGAAATAATAAGCCCATAATAAAGAGAATTCTGAGATGATTCCGATGCACCAAACTATGCTCAAATCGGATCTCAAAAGACTAAGTTATGGATAAAAGAAGTAAAGGGTAGTTTGGGGATTTTTTAAAACCGAAATTAGATGCCACATGGCAACCACCACGTGGCTGCCATGTGACCAATGATAAATTAAAATTTTTGGGGTTCTTTTAGTAAATAAGATAAGTTTCCTAATGCATTTATTATGCAAATAAATAAAAAATTTAACAAAAGTTTTGAGATTAAAAGAAAATAAAAAAAATATAAACAAAGAGAAATGAGTTGGACGAATTGGTCCAACTCATGTTCTCTTGAGATATTAAGACTAAGCTTAAAAAAATATATGCCTAAAAAATATGGGACAAAATAGATTTTGACCAAACCTAAATAAATGATGGTGTTTAACGAGAAGAAGAGGAAGAGTTAGGGGTTTAGGTATTTAAGAGAGGAAGAGGGGGAGTTAGGAGTTTAGGTGTTTAAGAGAGGAAGATGAGGAGTCAAATGTTTAAGAGAGGAAGAGGAGAAGTTATGGAGAGGAGAGGTTTAGGAGAGGAAGAGGAAATGTTAGAGGTTAAGAAGTTGAAGGGGTAGGAAGTCTCTATAAAAAGGCTTGAAGTTTGAGCAAAAGGGGAGAGGAGAAAGTAATAGAGTTCTTTGAAAAAAAAAAAGCAAGTAGGAAGAAGTGGAAAAAAGAAGAGAGAAGTCCACTAGCAAGGAGAGAGAAAAAAAAAACTGCTGTTCACGATACACCAAGGTTCCAAGACCTGATTTAAAGTGTCAATCCATAACAGGTGAGTCATTTGTTTAATACATTGTATAAGACCTCTCTTTCATTACAATTTTTGAGATGAGATTACATGATTGGTGAAAGACATGTATATATGTTTGATGGCTTTGGGTAATTTTATCATGGAAGAAAAAAAAGACAAAGATGTAAAGTTCTGAGTTTTTTGTGCATTAGACTTGCACCTGTTTTCTAGATAAACCAAATTTTTTTTACCAAGTCCTAGTTTGATTCAAGTCTGGAGTCCTTCATGAGATTTGTGGTATTTTTATTTTAGTTTAATATAAAAATATGCTTGTGACTCTACACTATAATTAGGTATTTTACTTTTAATTTTCTTTGGTTCAGATTTTCATAAGGAGATGTCTAATAGTAAATTTTGCAGCTTCATATCTCTTAAATGAAAACGAATTTTTAAAAATTGCTATAGGTTATTTTAGTGCTTAATGTTATGATTCTATGGAATCAAATTTCGCACAATTTGGTTAAGAATTGAGGGAGATATGGATATTTGAATGCGGATAGCGCAGTAGTTCAGATTGTTTTCACTTTTTTTTTGGTTTCCTTTGTTTGTTGTGATTTTCTTACTTACATTTGTTTTGTTTTATTTTTTTATTTGATTACATGAGATGTAACATAGTGGCTCTCCATTCTCCCAATGTAGATATGTTATTATATAATAGAATCTAAAGCATTTTATTGGAAGTGGTCGAATCAGTCCCCATTTCTTATTCTTTTTAATTTGGGTTTCTTTGCTTTAGAATTCTTATGTGAATATAAGATGTAGTATAACAATCCCCCACTCCTCTAATCCCTTGTATATATGAGAAAGATAAAATTAAAAAAAAATAGAAAAAGAAAAGAATAATAAAAAATAAATAAATAAATAAATATTTTTTTTTGAAATAACCAAGTACATTGCTCCATGTTGAAATATTTGATTTGGATTTTTTTATTTTGGATTTTTTTATATGTATCATATGTATTATAATTTGTATAGGATGTAGCAAAGCAACCCCCATTCCTCAAATATTTGTACACATGTGATCATTAATATATATATATATATATATATATATAAAAGATAAAAGATAAAAAAAATTATATAATAGTAAATCAGCCCAAATAAGATCCAAGTGATTTAAGGGAACCCATTTCAGTGGGGCAACCCAGGGTGTTCAAGGACTTCCCTGGGTTATAATCGGGTCACTTATCCGGAATCACTGGTGCAGACCAAAAAAATCAAACAAGGTGTCTACCTACACCATTTCAGGTAGTGGCGACTCCATAAAACATGTAACACGCTTTTTCAGCGCACCCGAGGTGTACATAGCTTGGTGACTCCGCTGGGGATCGAATCTAGAATAATCGAACCCGGAATCGCTGGGGGTTGACCCAACCCGGTTTGATTTGTTGGGTTATAATGAGCTTATTCTTTGCACATGTGCACACATTTGCACATGCACGCACACTCTTTTTGTACATATGCACACACTTGCACAAATTGGTCAAGGAAGATTGTAAGTGTGAAAACTCACACTCCTTTTATGGCAAATGTTTGACAAATTATGTTTTCTAATAATCTTCAAGATGTGCAGAATAAATAATGAAAATTCAGTGAATTTAGTAAAGAAGAAGAAGATGATGCTGCCACACAGCTACCACGCCGCTGGTAGCTCAAGGAAATGAAAGATTGTCTAAATAAAGCATCTTTTGTAAAGGCACTTGCGAGGAACAACGCCGCTGCCACTCCGCTGGCAGCGCATAAGTGAAACAGTGCTTTGAAAGTAAGGCACGTGCACTAGCGTCGTAAGGCGACGCCGACACGCCGCTGGTAGCACAGAGCGAGATTGAAGATTCTAATGATCAGCTGTGCACATGCCGCGTTCCCTCCCGCTAGCAGCGCACTGGCAGCGCGCCCTTAACTGAGTCAACTTGTTCTGAGCGGGACTTGAGTTCGCTTCCAGCCGTCTACCCCGATCGCACCACGACGCCACCAGCGCTCGACGCGATCTGAGTTTTCTTCTTTAAATAGACGTGCTGTAATTTTTAGTAATGACTTTTTTCTTTGGATCAATTTGATTTTGGATCTTGAGGTGTTCGAGATTCGATCAATTCTTCTTTAGAGAGTCGATGATCGAGTGAGGGGGAGATCTGAGATAGATCGCATGGAATTGAAGTTTGAAGATTCTTCTTCAATTCGGAACTTCACCTGATCGTGTGATTGCCTGGATTGGTGATCGACTGTGTTGGATGCATAGGTGGATTCTTACTGCATTGGATCGTCTCAGTGGACTCTGAGGTGATTGTTGCGATCTGGATTGATCATGTTTTGCAGCTTGTGGATTCAAGCTGTGTTTTTCAGTTCGTGGATTCGAACTGTGGATCACTGTTGAGTGATTGTTTGCGATCTGGATTGATCGTGTTTTGCAGCTTGTGGATTCAAGCTGTGTTGCAGTTCGTGGATTCGAACTGTGGATCACTGTTGAGTGATTGTTTGTGATCTGGATTGATCGTGTTGTGCAGCTTGTGGATTCAAGCTGTGTTGCAGTTCGTAGATTCGAACTGTGGATCACTATTGAGTGATTGTTTGTGATCTGGATTGATCGTGTTTTGCAGCTTGTGGATTCAAGCTGTGTTGCAGTTCGTAGATTCGAGCTGTGGATTGCTGTTGAGTGAGTTCAATTGTAAAGGTTAAGTGTGTGCTCCTTTGTAATTGTTTTTTCATTCAATAGTGGAAATTCGAAGGGTTAGTCGCCTCATATAGACTCGAGGTTTTTCCTGGATCTGGATTCAGGTTTCCTCGTATAATTCTCTATGTGTATGTTTCCGCACTGTTAAGTTCTTAATTGTTGTAGATCGTGGACCTGTAGAGTAGTCCTCTACTCTTTCAATTGGTATCGGAGCCTATTCACTTTGAATTGCTATACAAAGTGTGATCTAGATCTATAGCATGGACTTTGGAAAAGAAGGAGGATCTGCCTCTAGACCTCCATTATTTGAAGGTAACAATTATTCTTACTGGAAAGCAAGGATGAGAGCTTACCTGAAATCTATCGATGAGCATGTTTGGCTCTCGGTATGTAATGGTTATCATCCACCTGAGATCACAACAGAAAGAGGTGTTGTGATGCCTAAACCTCATGATCAGTGAAGTAAAGCTGAATCTGATCTATGTGGATGGAACAACAAGGCAATGAATACCTTATTTTGTGCTGTAAGTGTTGAGGAATTCAGGAGAATTTCCTCATGTGAAGTCGGTAAGGAAGCTTGGGACATTCTTGAGGTCACTCATGAAGGAACCTCAGCTGTCAAGCTGTCTAGACTTCAAAGACTTACTACATCTTTCGAAACTCTATACATGAAAGGTGATGAGTCTTTTGATGAGTTTTATGCTAAACTCTCAGATATTGTTAATTCGAGTTTTAACCTTGGAGAAAAGATCTCTACATCTAAGGTTGTTAGAAAAATCTTGAGATCTTTGCCTGAAAAATTCAGACCAAAAGTTACTGCCATTCAAGAGGCAAAAGATGTAGATACCATGAGAATTGAAGATCTGGTAGGATCTTTACAGACTTATGAGCTAGATCTGAATATTCCTAAAAGGAGTAAAGGAATAGCTCTAAAATCTGTAAATACTGAAGAATCAGATAATTCTGAAGTAGATATGGATGAATTAGTTCTCTTAGCTAGAAAGTTTAAGAGAATGTTTAAAAAGAGACAATCTAATCCTTTATCTTCCATGGATAGATCTAATAGGAGATCTGATAAGAAAATTTCTGATCTAAGAAAGGAGAAGAAATTTTCTCAGAATGATGAAGTTCAATGTTACAAATGTAGAGGATTTGGACATATTGCTTCTGATTGTCCCTCAAAGGATAAAAAGAAAAAGACAAATTATCAGGTTGCTTGGGATGACAGTAATACTGATAATTCTTTACAATCAGATGAGGATATTTCTGCTAATTTTACTGCTTTCAATTCCTTTTACTCATCTTCTTCTGGTAGTTCAATCTCTGGAATTGCAGGAGATAATAAAGAGACTTTATCAGATGATGAAGAAGAATTACAAGAAGCCTATAATCAGCTTTATAAGGAATTCAATAGAGCTCAGAAGAAAGTCAAGAAACTGAGTAAAAAATTGAAGGAATCAGAAACAGAGAAAAATAAAGCTCTTGCAGAAATAGATTCAATAAACAAGAAGTTACTTGAAAGACATGCCAAAGAAAATTTTCTGGTAACTTCTTTGACTGAAAAAAACTGAAAAATTAAAAGAAAAGGAAGTTCAGATTTCTGCACTTCAAGGTAAAGTTATTGAACTTGAGAAATTGTCAAATTCAATTACTTCTAATGCTTCAAATTCTTCTGCAGGAAATCATCAAATTGATAAGGAATCAACTTCAAAGGAAGTTCTTGAGAGCTCAAATTCTGCTGAAAAGAGAATGAGTGTAAGTAATCAAAATAAAGAATCTTCACAGAAAATTTCTGCTGGAGAAGTAAGATCAATAGGTAAATCTTCAAAATCTAAATCTGTACAGTTTAGAAATAGTGTCAAATCTGGAAATTATGATTCTTCTGAATATAGATTCATACCTGTGTGCCATCATTGCAATAAAAAAGGTCACATAAGACCAAAGTGTCATATTTTGCATGGTTTTCCCAAGGGATATTTTGACAATAAGAGGAAAGTAAATCAAAGTCAGTCCTTGGATTTATATAACAGATTTGATTCCCTGTTAAAATGGACTGAATCATTAAATAAGGAAGTTATAAATCTGTCAAAGAAACTTCCTTCAAAATCCCAAGTTGTTGATGAAGGTACTTCTCAGAAAACACATGAAAAATAGATTTGGGTTAGAAAAGATTCTTTAGTTGCAAATGTGGTTCATATAGCTTTGAAAGTTCATGATGTCAACATGTGGTACTTGGATAGTGGTTGTTCAAGACATATGTGTGGAAATAAGTCTATGTTTAGTACTTTTGAAGAATATTTTGGTGGAAGTGTAACATTTGGTGATGGAAGCACTTCTCAAGTCAAAGGTAAAGGAACAGTAACTGGTCCTAATAGAGTTTGTCTAAAAAATGTTTTATTTGTATCTGGTTTGAAGGCAAACTTAATCAGTATTAGCCAGTTATGTGATTCAAGATTGTTTGTCAATTTTACCAGAAAAGAATGTAAAATTTTGGATAATTCTGGTAGAACTGCTCTTATAGGTGTAAGAACAAGTGACAATTGTTATGGAATCATTGGAAACAATGAAAAATCTTTAAAATCTTCTGTATGCAATGAAATTGATTTGTGGCATAGAAGACTTGGTCATATTAACTATAGAGATTTGTCAAAAATCTCTAAGTCTGAATTGGTTAGAGGAATTCCCAAGTTTGGGAATAATAAAAAGAAAGGAATGTGTGGTCCTTGCAATCAAGGAAAGCAAATCAAAGCCACACAAGAAAACCAACACTGTAGGAACCTCTAGACCATTAGAACTGATTCATATGGACTTGATGGGACCTACAAAGACTGAAAGTCTTGGAAGAAAGAAGTATATCTTTGTTGCTGTAGATGACTACAGTAGATACACCTGGGTAAATTTTCTAAGAGAAAAATCTGAATGTTTTGATTGCTTTAAACAATTGTGCTGTCAAATTCAAGTTGAAAAGAACTTGCAAATAGGGAGGATTGTTAGAATAAGATCTGATCATGGGACAGAATTTGAAAATCAGATGTTTTCCAAATTTTGTGAAGAACAAGGAATTAAACATGAATTTTCTGCTCCTAAGACTCCACAGCAAAATGGAGTTGTGGAAAGGAAAAACAGAGTTTTGCAAGAAATGGCTAGAACCATGATGATAGCCAAGAAAGTGTCAACAAAATTCTGAGCTGATGCAATAAATACTGCATGTTATATAAGTAACAGAGTATATGTCAGATCTGGGTGGAAACAAACTCCTTATGAAATTTGGAAAGGAAAACAGCCAAACTTGAAATATTTTAGAGTCTTTGGAAGTAAATGCTATATCCTAAGGGACAGAGAAAATCTAGGAAAATTTGATTCTAGAAGTGATGAAGGAATATTTCTAGGATATTCTTCTTCTAGTAGAGCATACAGAGTTTTTAACTTGCAAAAATCTGTTGTAATGAAATCTATTAATGTGTTAATAGACGATGAAGGAACTGACTGTGAACTTTTGCAGGTTGTAGATGAAGAGGATGAAATCAGAGATGCTTCCTCAAGCAATGAAGTTGTTCCTCTGACAAAAACTCTCAAAGATCACCCAACTGAGCAAATTGTTGGAAATATTTCAGATGGTGTAAGAACAAGACATCAATTACATAATGAGGTAAGATTTTCTTCTTATCTATCTCAATTTGAGCCAAAATCTTATAAAGATGCCTTGTTGGATGAATCCTGGTTAAATGCTATGCATGAAGAACTAAACCAATTTACTAGAAATAATGTATGGGAATTGGTTGAAAGACCCTCTGATCTGAATGTGATAGGAACCAAATGGATTTTTAAGAACAAATCTGATGAGAATGGGATAGTAACCAGAAATAAAGCTAGGCTTGTTGCTCAGGGATATACCCAAGTAGAAGGAATAGATTTTGATGAAACCTTTGCTCCTGTAGCTAGGTTAGAATCAATCAGATTACTTTTGTCTATTGCATGCTATTTGAAGTTTAAACTGTTTCAAATGGATGTTAAGAGTGCATTCTTGAATGGATATCTGAATGAAGAGGTTTATGTAGAGCAACCTAAAGGATTTGAGGACACAAATCATCCTAAACATGTTTATAAGCTGAACAAGGCCCTGCATGGACTCAAACAAGCTCCTAGAGCTTGGTATGAGAGACTCACCTCTTTTTTACTAGAATCTGGTTTTATGAGAGGAAATGTGGATAAAACTCTCTTTATTCAAAGAGAGTCCAAACATATTTTGATTGCTCAAATCTATGTTGATGACATAGTGTTTGAATCTACTTCTGAAAATCATGCTCACTCCTTTGGAGACTTAATGAAGAGTGAATTTGAGATGAGTATGATGGGTGAATTGAACTTTTTCTTAGGGCTTCAGATTTATCAATCTCAACAAGGGATTTTTTTCTCTCAAGCAAAATATGCTAGAAATCTAGTCAAAAGATTCAGTTTAACTCATGCAAAACATGCTAGGACTCCTATGAGTACTAGCTTAAAACTTGGAAAAGATGAATCTGGTAAGGATATAGACCCTACCCTGTACAGAGGGATGATTGGAAGTCTTCTGTACTTAACAGCAAGTAGACCTGATATATGTTTTAGTGTTGGAGTTTGTGCAAGATATCAGGCAAATCCTAAAGAATCTCATCTAAATGCTGTAAAAAGGATTATTAAGTATGTTAATGGTACTGTTGATCTGGGAATTTGGTTTTCCAAAGAAACAAACCCATATCTGACTGGATACACTGATGCTGATTGGGCTGGGTGTATGGATGATAGGAAAAGCACCTCTGGTGGCTGCTTTTATATGGGTAATAATCTCATTGCTTGGTTAAGCAAAAAGCAAAACTCAGTTTCTCTGAGTACTGCTGAAGCAGAGTACATTGCTACTGGAAGCAGTTGTACTCAACTAATTTGGATGAAACCAATGCTATCTGATTATGGTTTAGATCAGGACCAAATGATTCTCTTCTGTGACAATCAGAGTGCCATAAATATTTCCAAAAATCCTGTTCAACACTCAAGGACCAAACATATAGACATCAGGCATCACTTTATAAGAGAGTTAATTGAAGACAAAACTGTTTTGATTGAATATATATCTACTGAAAAACAGTTGGCTGACATTTTCACTAAACCTTTAGATCAGAACAGATTTGAAACTCTTAGGAAATCCCTAGGAGTTTGCTCTCAAAACTGAAAATCAGGTTCTGTTTTGAGTTAATTTAGATGTAAAATAATCTACATATCTGTTCAAAATGTTCTTTTGTGTTCTTGGTACTGAAATATTATTCAGGAAGCTTGAGTCTATGCATATTGATAGAAATGTTTTATAATCAACTATCATTTTTGTCTTAAACACTTTTGTCCATTGAAGTTTATTGTGTGTTTGAAGCTTGGATTCTATAGGCTATCACCTTTATGAAAAGAAAAGTTTTGGAAATGGCTGCCATAGAGACTAGAGTGAAAGCCACAGTAATTTTCGAAAAGAAAAAGAGAAAGAAGGTATATCCTTGGAATGAACTGTAAACTCAGGTTTTTTAAGGGTCAATGCCTTCTACAAAAAGAAAAGAAAAAGAGATCAGAAAAGGCTACCTATCTCTGATGTGCGAAAGCCACCAAAATGAAGTTGGGGTATGTCTATACTTTCCAAGTATGATTACACTAAAATAGCCTTCCATATGTATAAAGTGTAAAAGTCAAAAACTGTTTTTTTTCACATACTACACAAACATTGACTAATTAATATGCATATGAGCTTAATATCTTGAAGAAAGTTTATAGTATGAGCAACCATGAAGAAATTTTGGTCATAGATATGAAATGTGTCACATCTGAATTAACCTTGATAGGTTCCTTAAGATCAGTTTTGTGAATAAGTACTTCTTGGATTGAATAACAGTTGATTCTCTGGATGATTTTAGTTTAGTTAAAATCTTAGCTTTGTGTTTAGAAGTATGATTTTTTCATGAAGAATAGTTCAAACTCTTTTTATAAATTTTTGCCTTATGAGTGTATTTTTGTTTGAGTGTGCATGTGCACCTTCTACGTTGCTAGAAGTGTGCTGGTAGCCTCTTCTCTATTTCATGCCTTGGCACCTGCTGTGGTAAGCGACACTGGATGCTCGCTGGCAGCGAAATTTTTTTTCCTATAAAAGGGGGAAATCTGTTTCATTTTTTTACCTCTGTTTTTTTTACTTTCTCTGCTTTTCACCTCGCTCCTCGCGTCGTGGTCTTACTCTGCCTTCGTGCTTACCCTCCGTCACCTTGTTCACTGTTCAGGTAAATTTTTTTTACTATCTTCATCTTGCTTCTCCATTTTCTGCTTCCTATTTCAGTGGTCTTCTCTTGTTCTTCTTAGCTAGGGTTTGGTAGATTATTCTGCCATTAGGGCTTTATCGTGCATTGTTTGTTTCTGTCTGTTTGTTCTTTCTCTTTCATTTTTTTAAATCTTCACTATGCCACTCAAGAGAAAATCGAGGACTGATTCTCCTTCCACATCTTCTCCTCCTGTGAGATCTTCTCTTGTTATCTCTTCTCCTCCAGTGAGACCCCCTTCCCCTTCTCATTCCTCTGAACCATTTCTTGGGAATGGTCCCTCTGATTTTAATGAGTTCTTCAAGCACCGGCCACTCCTTTTGGAACGGGCCATTAAGCTTGAGTCTTTTTCTGAATCTCCTCTCTACTCATTTTTTTCGGACAATGGCTGGAAAAAATTTGCTTTGATCAATGGTTTTGCCTATCCGGACCTGGTTCGAGAATTTTATTCAAACCTCCACCATCTTCATCTTGCCAATCAAGGCTATGTCAAAGCCTATATCCGGGGTATCTCTTTCGACTTCTCGAAAGAGCTTATCTCCTCTCTTCTCGAACTGCCCCTTGTTGATTCTCCTTCCTTTAACTTTCTTGATTCTCATACTGATCCTCCGATGGAGTCTATTATTCCTTTTCTAATTGTTCCGGGTGCTCCTACTTCCATCAAAAACAAGCCCAACTACCTTCCTCATGGCTCTCTTCAGGATCTTCTCCGGATCTTGAATCTGTTTGTGTGTGCTTCTCTGGTTCCTTCAGATCACCATTCTGAGATTTCTTACTCGAGAGCAAGACTTCTTCATGCTCTCTGGAACAGAGACAGTATCTGTATTCCCTCCATAATCTTCCATCAGATCCTTCAGTCTCGGAATTTAAAATCCAAGACTGCAGCTCTTCCTTTTGGCATATTCATATCTTACCTGTGCATTCATCAGGGGGTACTCCCTGATCCTGTTGAAATAATCATTCATCCCAGACCTCCCATTGATTCCTCCACCCTGACCAGAAGTAAACGAGCCAATCCTTTTCGTTTGGTGTCTTCTGAACCCTCTTCTTCTCAGTCCTCTTTGTCCAGCTCTGATGCTGTGGCAATTATGGACAAACTGACTTCCATGCAAGCCTCCCAGGAGGCTTTCAATTATGAAGTTAGGGCTCACATGCTCATGATGAGCATGTTCAAATCAGAGACCCAAGAGAAGCTGGAGAAACTGGCAAAGGATGTTGATTTTACCTGTGGTGAGGTACAACGGGATGTTGCTGCTCAGCAACGAATGCAAAATGAAGCTGATCATTTTATGGGAAGCATTCGGAAGACTCAGCTGGAGATGGATCACAAACTTTGTTGGCTGCACTCCAGGTCCCAAGACGCATACAAGCACTACTCAAGGACTTGGGAACCAAAACCACCTTCCAGAAAGGGGGAGTTTTTTGGATGATGTTGCTGGGGTTGATGTTTCTATTGATGGTTTTGCTGCTTGCTGCTTGTTTTTTTTTTCTCTCTCTCTCTATGTGTTGTGTATTTGTTATGTTGCTGAAAGTTGGCTTGTAGAGGAATTTTCTGTGGGTTTGTAAGGGGAGTTTTAGGTTGGTTGGCTGGATGTGTATATACCTGTGTATATATCTGTTGGAACAATGTATTTTGAATGAATGAAAGTCTGGATTCTCATATCTGTTGGAACAATGTATATCCTTTTGAATGAATGAAATTCTGGATTCTCCAAAATCAGTGTCTCTCCTTATCAGTGTGGTTTTAAAATTCTTAAATAAAAATCAATATTAACTGAGTTTGATATGAAACACTATTTTAAGGTTGTTGTCAGGCATTTGCCAAGGGGGAGATTGTAAGTGTGAAAACTCACACTCCTTTTATGGCAAATGTTTGAAAAATTATGTCTTCTAATAAATCTTCAAGATGTGCAGATTAAATAATGAAAATTCAGTGAATTTAGTAAAGAAGAAGAAGACGATGCTGCCACACAGCTACCACGCCGCTGGTAGCTCAAAGAAATGGAAGATTTTCTAAATAGAGCATTTCTTGTAAAGGCACTTGCGAAGATCAACGCTGCTGCCACTCCGCTGGCAGTGCATAAGTGAATCAGTGCTTTGAAAGAAAGGTACGTGCACTAGTGTCGTAAGGCGACGCCGACACGCCGCTGGTAGCGCAGAGCGAGATTGAAGATTATATGATCAGCCGTGCACATGCCGCATTCTCTCCCGCTAGCAGCTCGCTGGCAGCGCGCCCTTAACTGATTCAACTTGTTCTGAGCGGGACTAGAGTTCGCTTCCAGCCGTCTACCCCGATCGCTCCACAACGCCTCCAGCGCTCGACGCGATCTAAGTTTTCTCCTTTAAATAGACGTGCTGTAATTTTTATAGGTGACTTTTTTCTTTGGATCATTTTGATTTCGGATCTTGAGGTGTTTGAGATTCGATCAAATCTTCTTTAGAGAGTCGGCGATCGAGTGAGGGGGAGATCTGAGATAAATCACTTGGAATTGAAGGTAGAGGATTCTTCTTCAATTCGGAACTTCATCTGATCGTGTGATCGCCTGGACTGGTGATCGGCTTTGATTGATGCGTAGGTGGATTCCTACTGCATTGGATCGTCTCAGTGGATTCTGAGGTGATTGTTGCGATCTGGATTGATCGTGTTCTGCAGCTTGTGGATTCAAGCTGTGTTGCAGTTCGTGGATTCGAACTTTGGATCACTGGTGAGTGATTGTTTGCGATCTAGACTGATCGTGTTCTGCAACTTGTGGATTCAAGCTGTGTTGCAGTTCGTGGATTCGAACTGTGGATTGCTGTTGAGTGAGTTCAATTGTAAAGGTTAAGTGTGTACTCCTTTGTAATTGTCTTTTCATTCAATAGTGGATTTTCGAAGGGTTAGTCGCCTCATATAGACTCGAGGTTTTTCCTGGATCTAGATCCAGGTTTCCTCGTATAATTCTCTGTGTATTGTTTCCGCATTGTTAAATTCTGAATTGTTGTAGATCGTGGACCTATAGAGTAGTCCTCTACTCTTTCAAAGCTTCTGCGAGCCTTGAAGAGGCAAGACGTGTTCTCCCACTATGATGATGACCAACCTAGCTAGACTTTGGCTTTGTTGTATCTTGTTATGGATGTTGCTGTACTTTGTGCCATGGCGGCACTTTTTGATTAAAGCATGAATTTATTTTCACTTTGCTATGTTGTTCAGACTTAACAAAACAAGAATTTGAAATAAAAGAATTAATCCCCCCAATAGGGCAACTCGGTCTCCAGCAGACCACCTCTTCTCAGATAATTGCAATATCGCTGGTCGCTGTGACCACCTAATTCCCTTTGATTGCGCCTCTCTCATTGAGATCACGAAACCCAGCAAGTGTTTAAGACACCCAAGAATTTGAGCTCAGATCACACCCGTCTGTATCTTTCCAAGATCATTCAGTCAATCCTGTAGGGTACCAAAACCGCCGACGAATAAGTCGGATATTGGTGGAGGATCGTCCTGGCATAGCTTACCCCATTTAGTGATACCAAAGCCGCCGGTGAGTGAATCGGATATTGGCTGCGGAGTGTCCAGTTACTACTAACCGAATTCTTAGGGCACCAAAGCCGCCAACGGATGAGTCGGATATTGGCGGAGGATCGTCCTGGCATAGCCTACCCCATTTAGTGACACCAAAGACGCCGGTGGTTGAATCGGATAGTGGCTGCGGAGCGTCCGGGAACTACTAGCCGAAATCTTAGGGCACCAAAACCGCCGACGGATGAGTTGCATATTGGTGGAGGAGTGTCCTGGCATAGCCTACCCCTTTTTAATGACACCAAATCCACCGGTGAGTGAATCGAATATTGGCTGCGGAGCGTCCGGGTACTACTAACCGAATCTTTGTATCGCCAAGACCACTGACGAGTGAGTCGTAATCTGGTTAAGGCAACACTTAATGTTGTTTTTCAGCCCCCTTTGTGACCATGTGTGGTCCAACCCTGTGATACTAAGCTAAGAAAAATCCCCCTAAATTAGGTTCTCTTCCCTTGCCAAGACGGCTAAAATAGATCAGCTTAACCAAGGTTCTCTTCCCTTTCCAAATGGCCAAAATAGATTAGTGATTTAGGGTTCTCTTCCCCAGTTGCTCAAAGGTGACTAAAATAGACCAATTAAATCGGGTTCTCTTTCCCAGTTGCTCCTAAGCGACTAAAATAGATCAGCCTTCAGAAAAATTAGCTTTCAGAAAAAATAGGGTTCTCTCTCCCAGTTACCTGCGAGTAGCTAAAATAGATTCGGCCATTAGGGTTCTCTTCCCTGGTTGTCTTCGGGCAGCCAAAATAGATTAGTCTTCAAAATTCATTAGGGTTCTCTTCCCCGATCGTTTTAGGATAGCCAAAATAGATCAGTTTTCAAGAATCAATAGGGTTCTCTTTCTCAGCTGCCTGCGAGCATCTAAAATAGATCAGCTTTCAGAAATTAGGTTCTCTTTCCTTATTGTCCTAGGGTAGCTAAAATAGATCAGTTAGTCCAATTACATCAAATGAGAAAAATCAATAAAACAATAAATAAACAGATTCAATCAAATAGACTTTGAGATCAATTCTTGTAAATTGCACTAATGCCAGTCAATTGTCTCACCAGGTACCAAAATTGCTTCCAAAAGTCCATACTTGCTAAGATCGAGGAAAAGACTCGATATGGATCAGCCAGGAGTGTAGACACCGCAGGGGCAACATCCGGCAGAATCTAGCCATGCACAAGCAGTTAATGAGATGCAACAGAGAATTGATAGCATGGGTTCCGTCATCCAGGAGCTAATGGTAGAGCTAAGAGAATTAAAGCAAGTCCCCCCAGTAGTGCCGGCCACCCACCAGCAGAGATGGCACCACCATCGCATCCAATACATCCCCCTCCCGTGGCACCACCGCCACCACCACCAGCAGCTTCGTTCCATGTACCGCAGTAGGATCAGTTTTTACCTATCCATCTGGGGCAGGATGACGAAGATTAGTACAGAACCCCAGGAAGCGCAGTTTGAGGGAAAATTGGCTGCAGTAAGAGAAGAAAACAAAGCAAAACTAGCCACCATGAGAGAGCCTCTCAAACAACTCCAACCCAGTACAGTGCAGAGTGAGGCTACGCTTGAAAACCTCTGCTTCTTTTCTAACATCCAGCTCCCGGCTAAGATCAAGTGCCCGGAGTTGCACCAATTTGATGGCACGGGTTGCCCACTAAACCATCTGAGGTTTTATTCTGGTGACATGTGCCAGTATGCTAAGGAGGAACAAATCATGGTGCAGTTCTTCCAGAAGTTGCTAACTAGGGCGGCTTATTCTTGGTTCTTGAGTTTGGACAAGGCTATGATAAAAACATGGAATGACCTGGTAGCAGTCTTTATCCAATAATACCGCATGAATAGTCAAATGGTACAGACAAGGGCAGAGTTGTAGAGGTTGGCTAACAAGAGCCAGGAATCAGTGAGAGAATACGCCAAGCGCTGGAAAGAATTGGCAACCCTAGTGCATCCACCACTATTAGAACAAGAGATGACATCTCTGTTTATTGCGTCCTTGGGTCAGCCTCTCTTCACTTTGCTGCTGGGGCAGAGTACGTCGAATTTCAATGACCTAATCCTGACGGCAGATCGGATTGAAGACGCAGTAAGAGCCAGGAAGATTGACGGCAGTGGGTAGAGTTCTGCACCCAGAAGGCCAGTAACAGGGCAAGCCAGTAGAAGCCAGGGGCAGGGAGCCAAGGAGGCAGGAACAGTAGGCGGTCAACTATGTGTACCCTGCACAATTCCACCACTTCTCTCCCAAGGGCCAGAGGCAGTGGCACCCAAAGGAACCAGGCGGGCAGCATACCAAGGGGTAAGAAGGACGAGAGAAGAAATGGAAGCCAGGATGAAACGGGTTTTCACCCCCTTGCCGTATGCGCCAGTAGAGTTGTTATCTACTTTGCTAAAGAAAGGGTATGTGCAAGTCAAACCCCCGAACCCTCGACTAGTCAACGCTAGAAGCTATAATGCAGCAGAGCGGTGCGAGTACCACTCTGGTGCTCCAGGGCACCACACCAATCGGTGCTAGGATCTAAGGCATGACATCCAGGACCTGATTGACAGTAAATGCATCACGGTCGACCCCCCGGCATCACCCGCTCAGACTCCAGCAGCCGGTGTGACCACCAATCCTCTCCCAGATCACTCAAAGGCCTCCACTAGCAAGACGACAAATCAAGTGAGTTGTGATCAAGGTACCGGGCAGTTCGACCCTTCAGTACTGATTGGATGACCAGGGCAGACAGTCACTTCACTGGAAGAACCCAAGGCTAAGGGGAATACGGACGTCTACATCTGTGCAATCAAGGATGAACCTCAGAGCAGTGAAGAAGTCACGGGGCCATGGAACCCAATACAATGTGGATGGATTAGCGATTCCCCGTCCCCTCCACGCAGAGAAGGAGTGGGCAGTTCCAATGGACTCCAGGTCCAGGATAGACCTCAGATCTCGGACGCATTCGTGGGCAGTTCGAGGGTACCTCCCCAGTTATCCACCGAATGGCAGCCAGAGGGCATGTCTACGACATCAAAACCGAACCCTATCTGGTATACTCTGCTGACTCGTCATCACTTGAGTCTAATCCTGCCACCCTCCCATACGATATGCATGAGTGGTTCGGCCCCACTTGTGTCGCAGAAGAAAAAGAACCACCATCCACGCTTGAACTCGCAAACTTGTCTGATCCGTATGAGAGCTCGGATGAATCCGTTGACATAGACTCGGAAGACACATCAGCAGAGGAAAGTGAGACAGTGAACGTCATTGAAGAAGATGGCAATGACTCCCCTGCAGGTCTCCTTCTGGTGCGCTTCCACCCAACGGAGGACCAAAAGTTTTTCTACTCGACCCCCCTCACCAACCATTCAACCCTCAACATCCATGACATCATGGACTCGCCTCCACAAGACCCCTTCTCCCTTTCATTTGAACCACCCACCCTCAACCTCTCCCAACTCCATCTTGGCCCGCATCCCTACAATGCGGTACCCCCACCTTACCCCACCCAATCCTTCTACCATCAAGCCACCACTGCCCCCACCACTGAAGCAGAAATCGATCGAATCACCCGATCCGGTCGATACGTAAACACCGATCCCCCACCCGCACCAGAGGAGGGAGCAGAAGCAGAAGCAAAGAGGAAAGAAAAAGGGAAGGACATGGTTACAGAATTGTCACAGATCCTCAAGAGAAAGGGAAGGGCCACCAAAGAGGAAGTCACAAATTTGCATCACAGCATCTACACGCCCGAATATGACCTCCTCTAGCAGTTGAACAAAGTGCTTGCCCAGATCTCCATCATGCGGCTTCTAATTGACTCAGAGAAGCACATGACAGTGCTAATGAAGGTTCTGGGCGACGCACATGTACCGGCGAGCATTGACCCGGAGCAATTAGAAGCAGTGGTGTCAGTGATCATGGCACCCCAGGCTATTTCTTTCTCTGCAGTGGATCTGCCACCTGAGGAGTGCGACCATACTGAGCCGCTCTACATAACCGTGAAATGTTTAGATCTCATTGTGAAGCGGGTGTTAGCACCTGATTTTTGCACCCCCAAAATAAAGAAAAATGAAAAGTCAAACTAAAAGTCAAACCCTAAGGGGGTCAAAATTTGACTTTTTGATTCAAGTAAATTTGGCCATCAAACTTCATCTTATTAAAAAGAGCATTTCGACACGATTCCAACGCAACTGAATTTGTTGGAATCGGAGTCCAGATGAAAAAGATATGAGCTGGTCAAACTTTTGGGGAGCGAAAAGTTGACTTTTTGCTCGACCCCAATTCAACTGCTAAACTTGATCCCAATGGATAGGTGGTTCCGAGCCGGTTCCAACGACACTAAGTTTGATGAAATCGGACACCGGACGAAGAAGTTATGAGCAGTTGAAGTTTCAGAAAAACTGCCAATGTGACCCAAAAGGTAGCAAAAATGGACTAAACCAGTAAAATAAATAAGATAAAGGTGTTTAATAATATTTTAATAAAGAGAATCTCGCTTTTTAATAAAATAATCGGAAAAATCGAATAAAAATCTTGCAAAAAACCAAATTGAATAAAGGTTTGAAATCCAAACATTTTAAAAACGTGCTGGACCGTATTTCAATTATGGGCAGGGCATGCCCGTATTTGAAATACGGGCAAGATTCTGGAAGAAGACACGCGTCGCTGTACGGCGGGACACGCGTCCCGTACGGCTGATTCGCGAGATTTGCAAATGTGCGTTTTTCGCCCGTATTTGAATTACGGGCAAGGCACGCCCGTACTTCAAGTACGGGCAAGGCACGCTCGTACTTCAAATACGGGCATGCCCCTTTTTGCCTATAAATAGAGAGGCCTCCCCCTCATTTGAGACAAGCCTTCTTCCTGGCCGAAACTCTCTTCTTCCAGGAGCTCTCCATACCCAAAGCCCTGCCCGAATTCCACCATCCCAAAACCTAACTTTTTTTATCCCCAAATTACCCCTATACTCCTAAACTACCCCAAAACCATGCCCAAGTCCCCTTCCATTTGATCTTAAACCCATCCACCTTAACAAAGCTTTTCCCATTTCATCCTAACAAAATTTGGGGGACGCAGAAGCGTTGCCGAAATCTCTAGGGAGTCATTCCATCACCAAATCAAAGGAGCACTAGTGTGGTAACTTTTGTATCAACCTCTTTTTAATGAATCATTTCATTTAAGTTTCCTTGTATCTTATTGCTGTACTACTAACCCATTGGTTTCACTGTTTGTTGAAGAATTCCCATGCAAATAAACATGGTCTTATGGAATGAAAAGGGGATGGAACCATAGAACTAATAAAAGAAGGAAAAGTCTTTGTTAATTGGTTAAATTCATAAGTATAAGAGGGATTTGTCCTCTTTAAATACTTCCATGTAATCTCCTTCCCACTACCACTTCTTTTGCTACCTTACTAGAAGATGACAAGGTTCAAAAAAATGGAGTTTAGTTCCATTCTAAAGCACCAAAAAAGAAGACTTGAAGATGGTGAAGGAAGCTAATGTACCATATTAAAAGGCACCAGAATCACTACCGAAGTTGCAGAAAGTTCCAAAGAGGCCACGGAACTGATCCCAAATAGAATCGGCAGCAGAAATGCAAAATTAGTCGTGTCCGTAAACTCAAGACGGTCCGGGCGGGACCGTATTTTCTTCACGGGCGAGGCCAACTGGACTTTGTTCACGGGCAAGGGTGAACCGTATAACAAATACGGGCCAATGTGAATATAACTTAAAAAATGTAATTTTTCGGCCTGGTTGGATCTACTCCAACCTGAACCGGCCCCTTTAACAACTTGGGCTATCTTAAGCCCATTTTTGGACCATGAGCCCAAATGGGCCCACCAAGATCTCCTTTTGGCCCACATGAGTGGTCCACCTTAGACCAGCCCAAACCAAGCCTGTTTTCAATAAACAGGCCCAAGCCCTTTGACCCTTGGCTAATGGGCCAAATCCAAGCCCACTAAGCCCATGGCATGTGTAAATAGTTTAAGTAAATAACCAAATGGGTTACCCAATAACCTAACTGGGCCTAAAGCCCAACCATGGCAACCCACGGGTCTTCCAACGGGACCCGGGTCCGACCCACTTCACTTAAATAAATAAAAAGATAAAATCAAATAAAAAGGGACCCGCACCTCCAGAGGGCCCCGCCAGACCTAAACAAGGTAGCATATCGGTCTAGGAAAAGGGTGAATTTGACTCAAAAACTAGGGAGACCCGAGGGACCCGTCAAACCGATGGGGCGGACCGGGGTGCTTTAGGGCTTCCCCGGACGTAACCGAGGACTTAGCTAGAACTCTGAAAAGCCGCAGACCAGACTTAGACTCGGATAGGGCAAAACCGTGTCTGCCTACACTCTCAGGCAGTGGCGACTCCGAATGTCCCGAGGCACGCACCAAAGGTGCACCCAGTGTGCGATCTAGGATCCAGGTCAGATTTAGGTGCGCACAGCTTGGCGACTCCACTGGGGACTCCTCAACCCAGCTGGACCCTGGTTATCAAATGAGTCAACTAGGTGGATATAAGCAGATTTAGGTAGTACTGCTTGTCCAACCTTAGTGGTTTATAGAACTTATGCAATTACATAATATTGGGGGATCCTGTCACAAGGACAAGATAATTGCCTAAGGAAAGAGGAATTTAAGCGGTTCCCTGTGACCCTCCACTCTAAGGCAAAGGTCTCCCCCACCTCCTATCTGCATTGTACACCCAAGTACAAGGGATGGTCTGGGTCAGATGTTCCAGAATATGCCCCAAGTACTGGGACTGCCCACTGAGCTGGCTTATCATGAAACTTATGGTAACTGGGCCCCTGACGAACATTCTTCCAGCAGAAGGGATGAATCGTCAGAAAAATCTGTAACCAAGGCATTGCCTAAGGTGGAACCACCCAATGAAGTCACCATTCGGGTACCCGGGACTATCATCCGCCATGGGGTATGGATCAGTATATCAACAGAAGATTCAAGTCAGAATCAACCAAAGAAGGGCACAGCTGATGATCCCATCTGCATCTCCTCTGACAGCAGCATCAGCGTGATACAGACTGGAAAGGTGAATGCGGTGACCGCTGTAACCAAGGACAAACACGCATTGCAGAACTGGAGTTCGACGCCACTTGCCACTCGCAAAGCCGAACTACCACAGGGAGTTTCTTCCACTTCTGAAATTCCCCCTGTAGATATTGCTGCACTTTTTAATAAATGCGTAAAGTCTGTTGATTATTTTTCCGCCTCTGTGAATAAATCTGCAAATAAGCAAATTCAAAATCGCAACCTTAATATCAATCTCGACGCACACCCAAAAAATTCGGAGCACGAGATAGATAATCAGGCTGCCAAAACCAAACAAAAACAGAAAGGTCAAAAAGAACAAAAAGAAATCCAAAGTAGCGACACTTACTCATCACAACCCGATGATTCAGAAATTATCCCCAATGATTCTTTTGAACTTAAGGATAATGATGAATCATGGGAGACCCCACCTGAAATCCAATTTGCCTTGGACAGGCATGAAAAAGGTCTCCAGGCTAATATTGAGGAAACTGAACCTATCAACATAAGTGAAACAGTACAACCAAAGATTCTTCAAGTTGGTAAAAAGCTGACATTATTACAGAAAACACAGATAACCGATTTTCTAAAAACCTACACTGATGTGTTTGCATGGTCATATGAGGATATGCCTGGGTTAGACACGGATTTAGTTGTGCATCGGTTACCTATAAAGTCTGAGGCCACACCAGTGAAGCAAAAACTCAGACGCATGAAACCAGAATGGGCCCTAAAGATCAAGGAAGAAGTTGCCAAGCAGTTAAAAGCTGGGTTCTTGAAAGTCACAGATTACCCAGAATGGTTAGCAAACATCGTGCCAGTCCCCAAGAAAGATGGAAGGGTCAGGATGTGTGTTGACTACAGGGATCTGAATAAGGCAAGCCCAAAAGATGACTTTCCGCTGCCACACATTGATATATTGGTTGATAATACTGCAACTCATTCCATGTTCTCCTTTATGGATGGATTCTCTGGGTACAATCAGATACGAATGGCACCTGAAGACATGGAAAAGACTTCTTTCATCACACATTGGGGCACATACTGCTACAAAGTAATGCCATTTGGGTTGAAAAATGCAGGCGCCACATACCAGCGGGCAATGACTTTGCTATTTCACGACCTGATACACAAGGAAATGGAAGTATACGTGGATGACATGATTGCAAAGTCAAAAGAAGAGGAAAATCATTTGGTGAACCTTGGAAGGGTGTTTGACAGGCTCAGGGAATGCAAGCTCAGGATGAACCCGAATAAGTGTGTATTCGGCGTTACCTCAGGGAAGCTGCTCGGATTCATCGTTGTAAAATGAAGAATTGAGGTTGACCCTATC
This sequence comes from Buxus sempervirens, assembly GCA_947561395.2. Taxonomy (NCBI): domain Eukaryota; kingdom Viridiplantae; phylum Streptophyta; class Magnoliopsida; order Buxales; family Buxaceae; genus Buxus; species Buxus sempervirens. The sequence goes on from OX387183.1 coordinate 31,592,786, forward strand.
AAAGTAAAGGCAATTCTGGAGATGCCTCCCCCATCCACAGAGAAAGAAGTAAGAGGTTTCCTTGGCAGATTACAGTACATTAGTCGGTTCATAGCACAGATGACTCCCGTGTGCGAACCAATATTCAAATTGCTAAAGCAGGATAACCCAGTAGTCTGGAATGAGGATTGCCAAGAAGCGTATGACAAAATCAAGGCCTATTTGATGAGTCCGCCAACTTTGGTTCCCCCTGTACCAGGACGACCGCTAATCATGTACTTATCAGTCACAGAAACGGCTGCTGGATGTGTGCTGGGGCAACATGATGAAACAGGAAGAAAGGAACAAGCAATTTATTATCGGAGCAAGAAGTTTACCAATTATGAAGTAAGATACACATTGCTTGAAAAGACCTGTGGCGCATTGGTATGGGCAGCTCAGAAGCTCCGGCATTATCTTCTCAGTCATACTGTCCTTTTGATCTCAAGTACGGATCCCCTGAAGTACATTCTTGAAAAGCCAATCTCCACGGGAAGGATAGCCAAATGGCAGGTTATCTTATCTCAGTATGACATTGTCTACACCACGAGAAAGGCAATAAAGGGACAGGCAGTAGCAGATCACCTGGCAGAACACCCTGTGCCCGACTACCAACCACTTCTTACCAGGTTGCCAGGTGATGAAATTATGTGTGCCGAGTCAGTAGAAAAGGAAACCAGATGGCAAATGTTCTTTGATGGGGCCATCAACATCAATGGGAAAGGGATTGGAGCAGTAATCATTTCCCCAGAAGGAATCCATCATCCAATAGCAGCAAAACTCTTGTTCGATTGTACTAACAACATGGCCGAATACGAAGCATGTGTGTTAGGCTTGCGAGCCGCAATCGAAATGAATATTCAAGAGTTAAAAGTTTATGGTGATTCTTGTCTAATCATCTACCAAGTAATGGGGGATTGGCGGACTAAAGATCCAAAGTTTGTGCCATATCAGGAACTGATTAAGGAATTGGAAGGACAGTTCAAAAGCATGACATTTGACTATATGCCACGAGACAGGAATCAGTTTGCAGATGCCCTGGCAATACTGGCATCCATGGCAACCATCACTGGTGACACTTGGGTACAACCGTTGGAGATATAGGTGCGGCATTCTCCTGTCTACTGCTTTCGTGTTGAGAAGAGCACACCAAAAGGGGAACCTTGGTATACAGACATAATGAGGTACCTGAGAGACAGGACTTTGCCAGAGAATGCCACAGCATCTGAGAGGCGTACGATTCAGAAACTGGCAGGACAGTTCTTCCTCAGTGGAGACAAGCTATATAAGAAGTCCTATAATGATTCACTACTACTATGTGTAACGAAGGAAGAGGCACAACAACTGGTTGATGAAGTCCATGAGGGACAATGTGGCGCACATATGAACGGGCATATATTAGCCAGAAAAATCTTGAGAATGGGCTATTACCGGTTAACTATGGAACATGATTGCCATATCCACATAAGGAAGTGCCGGTTATGCCAAGTTTATGCTAACAACATTCATGCACCGCCCAACACTTTGTACTCAATGACTTCTCCTTGGCCCTTCGCCATCTAGGGAATTGACATGATTGGAGAAATCCATCCGAAGGCATCAAATGGGCATCGATTCATCTTGGTTGCAATAGACTATTTTACCAAGTGGGTAGAGGTCGTGTCCTTTGCAGATGTCAAGGGGTCACATGTACTGAAATTTATCAGAAACAATATTGTCTGTCGCTACGGTGTGCCTGAAGCACTCATCACAGACAATGCCAAAAATTTGAATAACAAGGACATGGACAAGATGTGCGAAGATTTGAAGATCAGGCATTTAAATTCCACAGCATACAGACCCAAGATGAATGGAGCAGTAAAGGCTGCCAACAAAAATCTGAAGAAGATATTAGAAAAGATGGTAGTCACCTACAGAGACTGGCATGAGAAGCTGCCATATGCTTTGCATGCATACCGAACCTCAATCAGGGTCTCAACCGGAGCAACTCCTTTCTCTCTTGTATATGGAATGGAAGAGTCCTTCCCGTGGAAGTGCAGATCCCTTCACTCAGAATCCTGAAGGAAGCAGAGGTCGATGATGTTGAATGGAAAGAATCAAGGTTTGACCAGTTGCAGTTGCTTGATGAAAAAAGAATTAAGGCTTTATGCCACGGGCAACTCTACCAGCAGAGAGCAGCTCGGACTTATAACAAGAAAGTAATGCCACGACACTTCAAGGTGGGCAACATTGTTATGAAAAAGATATTCCCCCACCAAGAAGACAATAAAGGGAAATTCAAGCCAAACTATGAAGGACCATTCATAGTATACAAAGTTCTGTCCAGAGGAGCACTAATCCTACAAGAGATGGACGGGACTATTTTTCCTGAGCCAATAAATGCAGATGCAGTCAAACTGTATTACCCTTGAGATCATTCCAATTGGGAAATGAAGAGAGGCCATCCTTGACTCTCCCCTAAGACTGTAAATCCTCCCAAAAACCCAAAAAATTCTCCCCTAGTTAAACACCTTTGAGCCTGAAAATTTCTTTTCAATCCTAGTACAGGTGTTCCTTCAAGGGCATTCCTGGCCCCCTCAAAAAAAAAAAAAAAAAAAGCAATTGCGAAGAAAATCAAGAAAAAGAAGAAAAGAAAAGAGTTGTGAAAAACAAGTACAAAGTAAGATGGGGAAAATATGAACCCCACACCAAAGAAATAAGCCAGGATGTAAGCCCCAACAATAAAAGGAGCACTATACAGACCTATAAAATCACAACCTTTTTGAGCCATTTGTCTTTCTTTCAAAACCCCAACCTAGCTTACATTTCGTCCTACCTCGAAGACCTCTCGGATCCTAAAGTGAATGATCTTAAGCAAAACAGTAAAATCCGCATTTTCTGGTAATGACGGAATTGGATTCTCCCTGAAAAGGGCCAGACATAGTGAAAACCCAAAAAAGGCGCTATGTGCAAAAAGGGTCAGTCGTGGTAAAAAAAAAAAAAACTAGTCATGTCTGGATTAGAAAGGGAAATGCAGTAAAAACAGAAGCAGGATGAACAATGCATCGAGTGGGGACAGCTAAGTGACCTGAAGGGTCCAGATTGGCAGACTGTGTTTGGGTCAACGCTTCACAAAGGCCTATGATGACAAGGCTAAAAATACCAAGCACTCTAATCAATGTCTGACTTAAGGATTGACTTTTATGATAATTACAGGCACAAGCACACACTAACACGTCTGTGTTTCTCTGTAATTATTCTGCTTAACTACTCTTGGAATTTCCCCAGCTATGCTGCTAACCCGTGAAGAAGGGTTCATTGCCTTAATCAATAGCCATTTTTTGTGATAAATCAAAGGCTTAGAATAAACCAACCCTGCATATCCCCAATGGAGCAAACACTGATGGTGTGTTCCTTGTACAGGTTCAAAGAAGGAAGAAAGATGCAAAAATAAACATGAGGAGGATACTTTGATCCTTCATTCCCCAGCAAAGGTTTCTTCCCTTTCATCCCCAGCGGAGCTCAGAAGAAAGAAGATCGTCAAGATCCTCAGACCCTCCAACAAAACTTCAAGAGCAAAGAGAGACATCACAATAATCCCCAGAGAGTAATCTAGACAGATCATACTCCCACCAAATCCCCAGTGGAGTAACTCTTGAATAGGAAAGAAGCTTTAAATGCCTCGACAAGAGAAAGAACCTGGCAAGGAGAAGCAACAAGGAAGAGCAATAATGGGCCAATTCGCCCCTTCTTGTAAATTTTGAGTCTCACTTTTGTAAATAGTATAGGCTAGAATAGGTGTGTGGTCTCCGAGATGATGGACAGCAGTGCGAAAGCTTCCTCTCGTCCTCCCACCAGCACTCCCAAACCAATACCTTGGCCTATCTTTAAAAAAAAAAAAACTCAAAGAATCAAGAAGAAATCAAAACTGAAGTCACTAAAAGCTTTAATAGAACAAACAAGAAGAAAAGAACATTGTTAAGTGCCTTGCATCAACGCCGAAACAGGCTGACGAGCTCAGATCTAATCTTATCTTTCTTTTTCAAAAACAAAGAACTAAGGAACAACCCTATTCAAACCCAAGAGAGGGTATAGGGATTCCAAAGTCAGGAAGTAGTACCAGACATCTGACACTTCCCTTTCATTAAAAACAATTCAGTGATTGAGCTCGTCGACCATGTTGACAGAAATGCAAGGTGCAAAAATAAGGTCCTTTTTCTTCTTTGCCGTTCATCCCCTAAAGTGACTCCAGCAAAGAGGGGCAGCTGTTAGCACCTGATTTTTGCACCCCCAAAATAAAGAAAAATGAAAAGTCAAACTAAAAGTCAAACCCTAAGGGGGTCAAAATTTGACTTTTTGATTCAAGTAAATTTGGCCATCAAACTTCATCTCATTAAAAAGAGCATTTCGACACGATTCCAACGCAACTGAATTTGCTGGAATCAGAGTCCAGACGAAAAAGATATGAGCTGGTCAAACTTTTAGGGAGCAAAAAGTTGACTTTTTGCTCGACCCCAATTCAACTGCCAAACTTGATCCCAATGGATAGGTGGTTCCGAGCCGGTTCCAAAGACACTAAGTTTGATGAAATCGGACACCGGACGAAGAAGTTATGAGCAGTTGAAGTTTCAGAAAAACTGCTCATGTGACCCAAAAGGCAGCAAAAATGGACTAAACCAATAAAATAAATAAGATAAAGGTGTTTAATAATATTTTAATAAAGAGAATCTCGCTTTTTAATAAAATAATCGGAAAAATCGAATAAAAATCTTGCAAAAAACCAAATTGAATAAAGGTTTGAAATCCAAACATTTTAAAAACGTGCTGGACCGTATTTCAATTACGGGCAGGGCATGCCCGTATTTGAAATACGGGCAAGATTCTGGAAGAAGACACGCGTCGCTGTACGGCGGGACACGCGTCCCGTACGGCTGATTCGCGAGATTTGCAAATGTGCGTTTTTCGCCCGTATTTGAATTACGGGCAAGGCACGCCCGTACTTCAAATATGGGCACGCCCCTTTTTGCCTATAAATAGAGAGGCCTCCCCCTCATTTGAGACAAGCCTTCTTCCAGGAGCTCTCCATATCCAAAGCCCTGCCCGAATTCCACCATCCCAAAACCTAAACTTTTTTTTATCCCCAAATTACCCCTATACTCCTAAACTACCCCAAAACCATGCCCAAGTCCCCTTCAATTTGATCTTAAACCCATCCACCTTAACAAAGCTCTTCCCATTTCATCCTAACAAAATTTGGAGGACGCAGAAGCGCTGCTGAAATCTCTAGGGAGTCACTCCATCACCAAATCAAAGGAGCACTAGTGTGGTAACTTTTGTATCAACCTCTTTTTAATGAATCATTTCATTTAAGTTTCCTTGTATCTTATTGCTGTACTACTAACCCATTGATTTCACTGTTTGTTGAAGAATTCCCATGCAAATAAACATGGTCTTATGGAATGAAAAGGGGATGGAACCATAGAACTAATAAAAGAAGGAAAAGTCTTTGTTAATTGGTTAAATTCAGAAGTATAAGAGGGATTTGCCCTCTTTAAATACTTCCATGTAATCCCCTTCCCACTACCACTTCTTTTTCTACCTTACCAGAAGATGACAAGGTTCAAAAAAATGGAGTTTAGTTCCATTCTAAAGCACCAAAAAAGAAGACTTGAAGATGGCGAAGGAAGCTAATGTACCATATTAAAAGGCACCAGAATCACTACCGAAGTTGCAGAAAGTTCCAAAGAGGCCACGGAACTGATCCCAAACAGAATCGGCAGCAGAAATGCAAAATTAGTTGTGTCCGTAAACTCAAAACGGTCCGGGCGGGACCGTATTTTCTTCACGGGCGAGGCCAACTGGACTTTGTTCACGGGCAAGGGTGGACCGTATAACAAATACGGGCCAATGTGAATATAACTTAAAAAATGTAATTTTTCGGCCTGGTTGGATCTACTCCAACCTGAACCGGCCCCTTTAACAACTTGGGCTATCTTAAGCCCATTTTTGGACCATGGGCCCACCAAGACCTCCTTTTGGCCCACATGAGTGGTCCACCTTAGACCAGCCCAAACCAAGCCTGTTTTCAATAAACAGGCCCAAGCCCTTTGACCCTTGGCTAATGGGCCAAATCCAAGCCCACTAAGCCCATGGCATGTGTAAATAGTTTAAGTAAATAACCAAAAGGGTTACCCAATAACCCAACTGGGCCCAAGGCCCAACCATGGCAACCCACGGGTCTTCCAGCGGGACCCGGGTCCGACCCACTTCACTTAAATAAATAAAAAGATAAAATCAAATAAAAAGGGACCCGCACCTCCAGAGGGCCCCGCCAGACCTAAACAAGGTAGCATATCGGTCTAGGAAAAGGGTGAATTTGACTCAAAAACCAGGGAGACCCGAGGGACCCGTCAAACCGATGGGGCGGACCGGGGTGCTTTAGGGCTTCCCCGGACGTAACCGAGGACTTAGCTAGAACTCTGAAAAGCCGCAGACCAGACTTAGACCCGGATAGGGCAAAACCATGTCTGCTTGCACTCTCAGGCAGTGGCGACTCCGAATGTCCCGAGGCACACACCAAAGGTGCACCCGGTGTGCGATCTAGGATCCAGGTCAGATTTAGGTTCGCATAGCGGGCTATGATTGACAACAGGTCGGCCCTGAATATTTGCCCGATCAGGACATTTCATAGTTTACAATTGAGTCCTTCCATGATCAAGCCAAGCGGGCATAATGTCCAAGGATTCGACAATGCTAGAAAAGAATCATTGGGAGAGGTCACCTTAGTGATTGTAATTGCGAATAGGCCCTTTACCATGGAGTTTGAACTCATGGATATCAACGTCTCATTTAATTTGCTGATCGGGAGGCCTTGGTTGAATCAAGCAGGAGAAGTATCTTCCACACTGCACAGGATAGTCCAATTTATATCGGGCAATAAGTTGATCACAGTACATGCGGAGGACCACCGAGAATTTGAAAGGGTCAGAGTACCCTATGTGGACTATGAGTTGCCCACCACACTCAATTTCCAGGCAGTGGAGATGGTGTAAGTGAATCATATCCCTGAATCTGAAAGGGGGCAAAGACTCTCGAAGAGGAGAAGAAAGTACATGTTTAGCGCTGCTGACTGCGCAGACTGGGGTCTCAGAGTCGGTGATGGACTGGGCAAATACAAGCAAGGAATTAAGGCAGCCGTCCAGCCTTATGAGCAGACCACTGGGTTCGGACTGGGGTTCAAGCCGCAGCCAGAAGACTACTTGCGACTCTTTGGGAATCGTGCCCAAAGGAAAAGAGCTAGAACAGAAGGAAGAGACCCCCACTGGCCTATATGCGTGCACGAGAACTTTTACCACCGCTTCACCAACATGGAGCGTAGAGCAGCCCAAGCCATCAAGAACATAGTCCCCCAAGGGTGGGGAGATGAGTTTCTGGACACCCCTGCCATAGAAGAGGACTACCTGCAAGGCCTAGCTCAGAGGCTCTGGGAAGAGCCACCATCTATGGAAATGATTGGAGACGCAGTGGAAGTAGACCCATTGGCTCCTGAGGGGTCGCCAGATGGCCTACCAGCACTGGTCACCCTGGACTCTGTTGACGAAGTCACCATGGCCTTCGCCCCACCAGATGAACAGTTCATCCCTGATGGGATCCCGATCAACCCTGCGATTGTGATGGAAGTGCCACTACCTGCTCCCATTGAAGAATCCAAAGAAGAAGGTCAAATCATGTATGTCTACATGATGGAAGGGTGAGACAGCTCAGGGACGCCAACTCATAGGCTAAGGTCGCCTCCTCTAGCTCCCTATATCCCACACCCAGGGACTCGTGACGGTTTGAACCGGATGTTTCGTAGCATGCCTCAGGTGCTAGGGCCAGTACCCGAAGAAGTGTACCATGCGGCTTACGGCAAATGAGCACCACCAGCTTACTCTTCTACTGTGCCTGGGATACCAATCGGGATACCCATAGCAGTTGCACCACCCAGAGTTGACCCGACCAATGAGGTCATCATCGTATACATGCCGCCTGAGGACGAGATACCGATGGCAATCCCCCTCAGTGATCATGGGTAAGGGTATCGTTAGAGTCTGGCCCCTAGTTGGAAAGGAGCCAAAACAAGCTGGCGGGCGCAGCAAATGATCCCATCTACATTTCATCTGACGACAGCGCCAACATGGTGCTGGCTGGAGAACCAGAGAAGACGATTGCTATCAACAAGGAAGACGGGGCACCACTGAAGAACTGGAGCGCCACACCGTTTGCTATCAACAAAGCTACTATCCCAAAGGAGGTTTCTGTCACCTCCGAAATTTCTGTTGTAGCTACTGCTGAAATTTTCAATGAATATCTGAATGCTTCCTACTACTTGCATCTGTTTAAAAATGAAAATAATAAAAATAAGCAACTTGAGCATCGCAATCTTAGTGTCAATCCTGGCGCACACCTGGAAGATCTGGGGCACGGGATAGGTAATAAGATTGCCATAATTGAACAAAAAGAACGAAAAGAATTGAAAAGCCAGTGCAGATGGCAATAATAAATGAAATGCATGAGCTAGTGTCCAATCCTGAAAACGAGCAAGAACTCGACAAGTCAGATTGGGGCACTTGCCCATTGCAGCGAGTAGATTCAGACATCGTCCCCTGTGAGCCTTTCGAGCATGAGGACGACGATGAATCATGGGAAATCCCGCTTGAAATCCAACTTGCATTGGAAAAGCATGAAAAGGGCCCCCAGGTTAACATTGAGGAAACAGAGCCAATTGACATAGGTGAAATAGCACAACCAAGGATCCTGCAAATTAGTAAAAAGCTGTCACCATTATTGAGAAAACAGATGTTTGATTTTCTTAAATCTTATTCTGACGTATTTGCATGGTCATACGAGGATATGCCTGGGTTAGACATGGACTTGGTTGTGCATAAATTACCAACAAAGTCTGAGGCCGTACCTATGAAACAGAAGCTCAGGCGCACGAAGCCGGAATGGGCCTTGAAGATCAAGGAAGAGGTCACCAAGCAGTTGGACGCCGGATTCTTGCAAGTAACTCACTATCTAGAGTAGTTAGCTAACATCGTGCCAGTTCCCAAGAAGGACGGGAAAGTTCGGATGTGTGTTGACTACCGAGATCTAAACAAGGCAAGTACGAAGGACGACTTCCCATTACTGCACATTGATGTACTGGTGGACAATACAGCAATGCATTTGATGTTCTCTTTTATGAATGGTTTCTCTGGTTACAACCAGATAAGGATGGCACCTGAGGATATGGAGAAAACATCCTTTATCACGCATTGGGACACTTACTGCTATCGCGTAATGCCGTTCAGACTGAAAAATGCGGGTGCTATGTATCAGCGTGCAATGACCTCAATATTCCACGACATGATGCACAAGGAGATGGAAGTATATGTGGACGACATGATAGTGAAGTCCAAGGAAGAAGAGGACCACTTGGTGAACCTTGGGAAGATGTTTGACAGACTCAAAGAGCACAAGCTCCGGCTCAACCCAAACAAGTGTGTGTTTGGAGTTACTTCGGGAAAGCTGCTTGGCTTCATAGTGGGCAAGTGAGGCATTGAGGTCGACCCCGTCAAAGCAAAGGCGATTCTGGAGATGCCTACTCTGTCGACAGAATGGGAAGTGAGAGGGTTCCTGGGCATAATGCAGTATATCAGTAGGTTCATTGCACAGATGACTCCTGTGTGTGAGCCTATATTCAAGCTACTGAAGAAGGATAATCCCGTTGTTTGGAACGAAGACTGCCAAGTAGCGTTTGATAAGATCAAGTCCTACCTGATGAGTCCACCGACATTGGTCCCGCCTGTCCCAGGACGACCCTTGATCATGTATCTGACAGTCTCTGAGACGGCGATAGGATGTGTGTTAGGGCAACACGATGAGAAAGGGCGGAAAGAACAAGCAATCTATTACCTGAGCAAGAAATTTACCAACTTTGAGGTCAGATACACAGTGCTTGAAAAGACATGTTGCGCCTTGGTCTGGGCAGCTCAGAAGCTTCGACATTATTTGCTCAGTTACACAGTCTTACTGATCTCCAATTTGGATCCGTTGAAGTATATCTTTGAGAAGCCGATCTCCACTGGTAGAGTTGCCAGATGGCAAGTTCTTTTATCAGAGTATGACATTGTCTACACAACTAGGAAGGCAATAAAGGGGCAAGCTATGGTGGATCATTTGGCAAAGCACTCCCTACCGGACTACCAACCGCTCCTGACTCACTTCCCAGACAAAGATGTGATGTGTACCGAGCCCACAGAAGAGATAGAGGAAACCAAGTGGTAAATGTTCTTTGATGGGGCAGTCAATGTAAATAGAAAGGGGATCGGAGCAGTGCTGATCTCCCCAGATGGTGTTCATCACCCAATAGCAACAAAACTCCTGTTTGATTGCACTAGCAACGTGGCCGAGTATGAAGCATGTATGTTAGGCTTGCAAGCAGCAATCAAGATGCATATAGAAGAGCTAAAAGTGTTCGGTGATTCAAGTCTTATCATCTACCAAGTGATGGGAGACTGGAAGACCAAAGATGTGAAGTTGGTACCATACCAAGAACTGGTCAAGGAATTAGAAAAGGAATTCAAAAGCGTGACATTCGACTACATGCCACGAGACGGGAACCGGTTTGTGGATGCACTAGCTACGCTGGCATCAATGGCCACCATCACGGACGATACTTGGGTACAACCACTGGAGATAGAGGCGTTACCCTGTTTACTACTTCAGTATCGAGAAAGCACACCCGAAGAAGAGCCTTGGTACGCAGACATTGAGAGATACATAAGGAACAGAATTCTGCCAGGAGGTGCCTCGGCTGCAGAGAAGCAAACTATCCAGAGTTTGGCAGGGCAATACTTCTACAGTGGGGGGGGGGAGACTATACAAGAAGTCATACAATGACTCTCTATTGCTATGTGTCAAGGAACGAGAAGCGCAGAAACTAATTGAGGAAGTCCACGGAGGATTGTACAGCGCACACATGAATGGGCATATGTTAACAAGGAAAATTCTAAGAATGGGTTATTACTGGATGACCATGGAGACGGACTGCTATGCTCACGTCAGGAAGTGCCAGTTGTGCCAGATCTACGCTAACAACATCCATGCATCGCCAAACACACTGTACTCCATGACATCACCTTGGCCGTTCGCCATCTGGGGAATCGACATAATAGGCCAGGTTCATCCAAAGGCTTCAAACGGGCATCAGTTCATCTTAGTGGCGATTGATTATTTTACCAAGTGGGTAGAAACCATGTCCTTTGTAGATTTGAAGAAATCTCATGTGCTCAAGTTTATCAGAACCAATATAGTCTGTCGTTATGGGGTGCCAAAAGCAATCACCACAGATAATGCAAAGAATCTGAATAATAAGGACATGGAAAAGATGTGTGAAGATCTGAAGATCAGACATCTAAACTCCACGGCGTACCGACCCAAGATGAATAGGGCAGTAGAGGCCGCCAACAAGAATCTGAAGAGGATACTCGAGAAAATGATGGTTATCTACAAAAACTGGCATGAGAAGCTGCCGTATGCACTGCATGCCTACTGGACATCGATCAGAACATCGACCGGGGCAACTCCCTTCTCCTTGGTATACGGAATGGAAGCAGTCCTCCCCTTGGAAGTACAGATTCCGTTGCTCAGAATTCTGAAGGAAACTGAGGTCAGTGACGTGGAATGGGAGGAAGCCAAATTTGACCAGCTACAATTGCTTGATGAAAAAAGGATCAAGGCTCTGTGTCATGGTCAACTCTATCAACAGAGAGTGGCACGAGCCTACAACAAGAAAGTGAAGCCGCGGCATTTCAAGGTGGGAGACATAGTGTTGAAGAGAATCTTTCCCCACCAAGAGGACAATAGAGAGAAATTCAAGCCAAACTACGAAGGGCCATTCGTAGTCCACAAAGTGTTGTCTCGAGGAGCACTTATCCTACAAGAAATGGACGGGGCAATCTTTCCTAAGCCGATAAATGCAGACGCGATCAAACTGTACTACACCTAGGATCATTCTGATTGGGAAATGAAGAGAGGTCATCCTTGACTCTCCTTTAGACTGTAAATACTCCCAAATACCTTAAATTTTCCCCTAGTTAGACAATTTTGAGCCTTAAAATTCTTTCAACCCACTACAAGTGTTCTACACATCAAGTAGGGCATTCCTGGCAAAGCAAAAAAGGAATAGGGCATTATTGCCCAGAAAAACCTCAAAGAAAAAAAAAAGAAGAGAATGCAATAGAAAAAGAAAGAAACAAAAAAATGGGGAAATGTTTACCCCGCAAAAGAAAATATAGTGATATAAATAAGCCAGGATGTAAGTCTCACCAACAATAAAAGTAGAACACTTTGCAAACCCAAATAAATAAGCTTTTTGAGCCACTTATCCTTTCTTTCACAGCCAAGACCAAGCCTACATTTCGTCATATCTCTAAGACCTCTCGGATCCCAAAAGGAATGATCGAGGCAAACGGGTAAGTCTGCGTTCATCAGCAATGAACGGAATTCAGAACCTTCCAGAAAGGCTGGACATGGCGAAAACCCGAAAAAAGGGGCGTTGTGTGTGGTCAGTCAAAAAAAAATAGAAGAAGAAGAAGAAGAAAAGAGAAGAGAAAAATGGTCACGTCCGAATTGAGCAGAGCAAGATACAAAAGAGAGCAGTGACAGTGGCAGACAGTAAACTGGGAAAGATGCAAAGATCTGAGGAGTCCAGACCGGCAGGTTGTGCCCGAGTCAAAGACTTCACAGTGGCCTGCGATGACAATGCTACTGAAAATACCAAGCACTCCAAGTCCCGTCTGACCTGGGAAATTTCTTTGATATTGCAGACACAAGCACACACTAACACACCTGCTTTCTCTGTAATTGTTCTGCTTAACTGTTTTGAGCTCCACATTGGGCTACCAACCTGAGTTGATAATCTCTTGACCTTGGCAGATGCCGCTTCTAGCTGCAATGGGCAAAAGGCTCAGAGCAAGAAGAGAATGAGAGAAGTGTTTTGCATTCCCTAGCTATTCCACGGCTAAAATGTTATCTTTTCCCGCCTTCACAGGTACAGCGAAAGTGGGATGGCGGACATATTCTCCTAAATCCCCAGTGGAGTTTCCTTCAGTAAACGGAGAATAATACCCTCCAAAATCTCCCGTGGAAGACTTTCAACAGATGAAGGGCGAGATCCCCCAAGCCCCACGAAGTCTTTTCTGCAATAAAAGAGCAGTATCTGATGAGATAATCTTCCCAAGCCTTGCCCAGTCTGAAGAGGCCGGCTTTGCGAAGAAGAGCTGAAAGAAGACAAAACAAGCTCGCATCAATCCCTGGTGGAGTCTCTCGCACTCAACAAGAGCCTGAATGGACATGAAGAATTCGCACCCAAGCGGAAGGAAAAGGCCTTACAAAGAAAAAATGACAGTGTGAGGAATCCCCACTTATCCCCAGCGGAGCACCCTTCACAAGGGAACCCGCATGCATGTCGAAAAACAAGGCCTGACTAAGGAAAAAGCAATGAGGTAGGGATTCCTGCCTAAATCCCCAGCAGTAGTCACTCCAAGCTGAGAGGCCTCTACCTCATCCAGGAAAGAAAAGCCAACCATGAGACACGTTGTAGAAGAAAGAAGCGGCGAGACATAAAGGAGAACAAGCAAAGATGAAGATCTCATCGGACAAGATGGCCCTTTTGTAATTTTTGATTTCACACTTTTGTAAATAGAATAAAGTAGGTGTGTGAGCTCCCTTGAGGCACCGGACAGCACTGGAAGCATCTCCTCACCAACAGTAGCTCCTCCTCAGCTCTTCCCTCCTCCTTCCTCCATTTGTCCCGCATCCTAAACCAACCCTTGGCCATCAAATCCTTAAAAAAAATGCAAGCAAGCCTCAAGTAAAAGACACAAAATGGATTAGAAGTCTAAAAATCACCTAAAAGCTTTAAGGGAACAAACAAGCAAAAAAGAATATTTTCAAGTGTCTGGAATCAATGCTGAAACAGGTTGGCAAACTCAAGTCCAATCTAATATCTGTCAAACTTAAATTAAATTGCTGAAGAGTTGCCCTACAAAAACCCAAAAAGCAAAGGGTAAGGAAACTCCTAAGCCAGGAAGTGACGCCAGATCATATGGCCGCTTCCCTCTCAAAATTAAAACTTCAAAGCACTAAGCTTGTCAACCATGTTGACAGAAATGCTAGGCGCAAAAACGAGATTCTTTTTCTCTTGCCGTTCATCTGCAAGGTGACTCCGGCAAAGAGGGGCAGCTCTAAGCACCTCATTTTTGAGCTCCCAAAAGACCCGGAAATGCAAAACCTGGACAGAAAGTCAAACCCTAAGGGGTGAAAAGTTGACTTTTTGATCAAGGGATAATTGGCTATCTTGCTTTATCTCAATGGATAGAGAATCCCAACACGGTTCCAACGCAACTGAGTTTGCAGGAATCGGAATCCGGATGAAGGTTCTGCATGCCGGTCAAACTTAAGGGGGAGCCCAAAGTTGACTTTTTGCCGAACCCCAGGCCAAGTGCTTAGCCCTATGTCATTGGATAGAGGGCTCTGATAATGCAACCGAGTTTGCCCAAATCGGAGTCCGGATGAAGAAGATATGAGTTGTCAAAGTTTCCGAGCAGCAAAACCGGAAACTACACACATGGCAAAGAAACTGCACACGTGATAGCAAACACAACAAAATATCTCAGGGGGCAATCTTTAAATATCCAAAAATTTCCAAATATCTCAGGGACTGAAAGAGTAGAGGACTACTCTACAGGTCCACGATCTACAACAATTAAGAACTTAACAATATCTGAGAGTCTAGCATAAAATTCATCAAAAGACTCCTCATCTTTCATGTATAGAGTTTCGAAAGATGTAGTAAGTCTTTGAAGTCTAGACAGCTTGACAGCTGAGGTTCCTTCATGAGTGACCTCAAGAATGTCCCAAGCTTCCTTACCGACTTCACATGAGGAGATTTTCCTGAATTCCTCTACACTTACAGCACAAAATAAGTCATTCATTGCCTTGTTGTTCCATCCACATAGATCAAATTCAGCTTTACTCCACTGATCATGAGGTTTAGGCATCACAACACCTCCTTCTGTTGTGATCTCAGGTGGATGATAACCATTACATACCGAGAGCCAGACACCCTCATCGATAGATTTCAAGTAAGCTCTCATCCTTGCTTTCCAGTAAGAATAATTGTTACCTTCAAATAATGGAGGTCTAGAGGCAGATCCTCCTTCTTTTCCAAAGTCCATGCTATAGATCTTGATCACACTTTGTATAGCAATTCAAAGTGAATAGGCTTTGATACCAATTGAAAGAGTAGAGGACTACTCTACAGGTCCACGATCTACAACAATTAAGAACTTAACAGTGCGGAAACATACACACAGAGAATTATACGAGGAAACCTGAATCCAGATCCAGGAAAAACCTCGAGTCTATATGAGGCGACTAACCCTTCGAATTTCCACTATTGAATGAAAAAACAATTACAAAAGAGCACACACTTAACCTTTACACTTGAACTCACTCAACAGCAATCCACAGCTCGAATCCACGAACTGAAACACAGCTTGAATCCACAAGCTGCAAAACACGATCAATCCAAATCGCAAACAATCACTCAGCAGTGATCCACAGTTCGAATCCACGAACTGCAACACAGCTTGAATCCACAAGCTGCAAAACACGATCAATCCAGATCGCAACAATCACCTCAGAGTCCACTGAGACGATCCAATGCAGTAGGAATCCACCTATGCATCCAACAAAGTCGATCACCAATCCAGGTGATCACACGATCAGGTGAAGTTCCAAATTGAAGAAGAATCCTCAAACTTCAATTCCAAGCGATCTATCTCAGATCTCCCCCTCACTCGATCACCGACTCTCTAAAGAAGAATTTATCGAATCTCGAACACCTCAAGATCCAAAATCAAATTGATCCAAAGAAA
This sequence comes from Buxus sempervirens, assembly GCA_947561395.2. Classification (NCBI taxonomy): domain Eukaryota; kingdom Viridiplantae; phylum Streptophyta; class Magnoliopsida; order Buxales; family Buxaceae; genus Buxus; species Buxus sempervirens. Next base: position 31,608,748 of record OX387183.1, read on the forward strand.
AAAGTCAATACTAAAAATTACAGCACGTCTATTTAAAGAAGAAAACTCATATCGCGTCGAGTGCTGGTGGCGTCGTGGTGCGATTGGGGTAGACGGCTAGAAGCGAACTCAAGTCCCGCTCAGAACAAGTTGACTCAGTTAAGGGCGCGCTGCCAGCGCGCTGCTAGCGGGAGGGAACGCGGCATGTGCACAGCTAATCATTAGAATCTTCAATCTTGCTCTGCGCTACCAGCGGCGTGTCGGCGTCGCCTTACGACGCTAGTGCACGTGCCTTACTTTCAAAGCACTGTTTCACTTATGTGCTGCCAGCGGAGTGGCAGCGGCGTTGTTCCTCGCAAGTGCCTTTACAAGAGATGCTTTATTTAGACAATCTTTCATTTCCTTGAGCTACCAGCGGCGTGGTAGCTGTGTGGCAGCATCGTCTTCTTATTCTTTACTAAATTCACTGAATTTTCATTATTTATTCTGCACATCTTGAAGATTATTAGAAGATATAATTTGTCAAACATTTGCCATAAAAGGAGTGTGAGTTTTCACACTTACAGGGACTAAACCAAAATTCGCAGGGGGCAATTGGTAGATATCTAAAAGTGTCAAATCGGTAAAATCGGTCAAGTCGATGGGAAAATCTGTAATTTTTTTATTTGTATCCGATCAAATATGTCGGATACACATACTTTTGTGTATATCCGACACTATTCATCGGATACAAAGAGATCCGCCCGCGAGATTCGGGCCGATTCCCCGACAAATTCGCGGCGGCATTAAAATTTCAAATCATTATGTTTTGTATCCGATATTTAACATCGGATACAAGTGAAACTTAGTGTATCCAACCTATATGGTCGAATACATTAAGTTTGCTTATAAAAGCCACCAGCAACCCCCTTTCTTGGGGTTGGCTCATTTTGCTGGCCTTACTCCTTTTTCCCACACCCTAGCTGGTCCGAACCCCTTTCTCCCCAGCTCCCTTTGCCTCCATAACCTTCCCATTCCATCCCAAGACTACCCAACCCTTGCTTTCTTCTTCTTCTTCTTCTTCATCTTCTCTACTGAAACAAAAAGAAGGCTTGCTGCTGTTGTATTTGAAAGAGAGCTTCCAGCCTGGTTTTGCTGCAAAAGGGTGACCTACACACCATAAGGAGGAACTAAAACCCCAAAGGTGAGGATTCTTACCATGTTTTATTGCGCATATATCAAAAGGAAGTTTTTCTAAAGTGTCTAATAAGCTTGATTTCCTCCATGGTATAAAAATCTGTTTTAAGGCGAATAGTGTACGTATCATGTGCTCATTGTCAATACACAGGAGTCTCCAAGTAAGGGAGATGTCCACTTGGGTTCTAAGGAAAGGGTGAAGGATTCTCCATGCACATTTGTGTCACACGAACTGCTGTTTTTTTTATGTTTAAAGGGAGCATGTTCCCTACGAATGGCTCACCTCATGTAGCCCCCATGTAAATCCCCCTTCTCCACCCTTCTTTAGGCCTTCCTCGGGCTGCGAAGATAGGTTGTTCGGGTTCTAATGGTCGAAGGATCTTAGGTGGTGCATGCTGATTTCTTTTTGTTCTTGTTTTATTCTCATATTTTCCATGCATGATTAGGCAACTCCCTTTTCTGGTGTGTGAATGATTTGTTCTTCGTCGGTTGAGCATGCTAGTGCTTTTATGATCACGTGAGTGTGGTTCCATTCATTGTGTCGCATGGATTCATCTCATGGCTCATTCGGGTTCTAACGCGCGACTTTTCGCGCAGGAGGTTGGAAGATTTTTTGAAAAAAAAAACTAAGTGTTCGGATTTTTGGAGGGTTCGAAGGGTTTTTGTTTTGTTTTCTTCTTCCTTCACCCGAAGCCCCCCTCTCTTCACCCCTGCTTGCTTCCCAGAAAACCCCAAGCGCCTCACCCCCCCTTTGGTTCTCCTCCAGTTCATCCCAAACTAGTGGAGGCTTGCTACTGTCGGTGCAGTAAAGAGGAGGCTCCAGCTGCTGTCCGCCTTCGAGGAGGCTCCCCCACTCAGCTCCAGAACTCAAGAACCACCAGGTAAACATCCCTGTTACTTTGGGTTATACATATATGAGTATGCGATGTTTTTTTCGTAAGCCGGTCTTATTCGATGGTATAGGACCACTGCCATGAAAGCTTGCCATGTTTTTTTTTTTCTTTCTTTTCACTTCCATCCGATGAAGACCGCCAAGTAAGGAAGAGGAAGATGCATGTTTTGCTCGCGTCGAAAAGGGAGCATGTTCCCCAAGTTCCCTTCATCTAATGTACCCCTGTAAACCCCCCTTCTCCTTCCATTCTCTCCGAATGTCTGCATGCATGCACAGAGCTTAGGGATATGCGTAGGTGAAAAGAAATTAGGTTTCCATGTTGCATAAGTGATCTCTGTTTATTAGTGTTTTGTTCCTCTTGTTGTTTTATTGCTTGCTATATTTGCTAACATGCCCCCCAACCCCCTGCCGTATGCTGCTTGCTCCTTGTGGTGTCCCTGTAAGCATGCTCCCATCACCCCATTAACTATCTGTAGTTAGGCCTGTGTTATTTTGTGATAATCGGGCTTGGTTTTCCTTTTTTCAAGAGATATGGAGTGGTGTTTTTCAGTAGTTAGATTAAATCCAAAATTAGTTGGGAGGTGTTCTAGGCATGTTAGGAGGCTAGTGGAACAGTTACAGACCGAAAAAAATCGGCTAGAGATGGAGATCTCAAAATAACAGAGAGTTAAAAATCACAGTGAGTCGCCGCCCACTTGGCGCTCACTTGGCGCTCACTTAGGAAGTGGGCGCCCGTTTTATTTCACTAACCGCCGAGCTGAGCGCGAGCTTGGCGCTCAGCTCGCGCTCACTTAAAACCAAGTGTAATTCTGGCGCCCATCCCGCGCCCATCTCACGCTCAGCTCGCGCTCACCTTCCGCCCAGCTCGCGCTCACTTAGTATCGAGTGAGCGCCAGGTCAAAATCTTGCCAAATTCTGGCGCCCATCTGGCGCTCACTTTGTGAGCGCCTACCCTAAAACAGGCCGAATTGTTATTTTTTTTGAAAATTCCAAAATGAGCCAGTTTTTTTTCTGACAGAGTGTCCATCTTGTGTATTTTTTTTGTGATTATTGCTAGATGTGAATGCCATTTCCAAACCGAACCGAATAAACCAATAGGGTTTCCGGAAACCCAATGTGGGACTTGGACCCCCGGTCCAACTTGATTTCCAGTGGGCCTTCCAACGGGGCCCACCCAACCCAATAAACATGTATGCATGCAACTTAAATCAAGATAAGCAAAATTAAACCGATTAAACCGGGCGGGCCAAACCTAAGGCGGTCCACCCGAACCGGACTTGTGAAATTGATGTATGAAATGCATGGTTTGGCCGAAACCAAGGGCACGGGCCTACCGGGCCCGCCAAAGCCCACCAACCGAACCAAGGAAGGGTACAAACCCTAACTTTCGGTAACTTGGGCTCACAAGCCCAGATTTGGACTGCGGGCTCCAAGCCCAGTGTCCAACTCACTTCGGCAGATTAAAAAGATAAATCCAATAAAAATACTTGGCCACCATGTGGGCCCACCTCAGGGGCCCACAAACCAGTCCAGGCCCACTTGTGCATGAAAAACACTTAATCTTCCAAATCTGAACTTAAAGTAAAATCAATGCACCAACCAAAGCCCAAAGGGCCTCCTAGGATAGGCCGAGGCCCACAAGGGCACACGGGCTTGACTGAGCCCACCAAGGACACCGTGGGCCTTCCAACAGGGCCCACCCAACCAGACCCAGATCACCTAATTAATCAAGATAAAAGCAATTAAAGGGACCCACACCACTCAGGTGGTCCCGCCAGGCTTAATCAAACTGCATATCGGATTAGGAATCGGGTGAGACCAAAATAAGCTGACTCTAACCAGGATAAACCTAAGGGACCCGTCACCCGACGGGGTGGACCGGGGTGTCTACGGACTTCCCCGAACCGCAACCGAGACCCTACTTAGAATCTCAAAGCCGCAGACCAAAAGCCTTAATAGACAAGATTAGGTACCCAGGTGTCCGCCTGCACCCCATCAGGCGGTGGCGACTCCGAATTCCCACGTGCCGTGTTTCCCACGCGCGCACACCCCCCACCCCCCACCCCCCAACAGGTCACCCCAAATGCATGCTGCCCCCTGTAGCACCTACTGTTCCCAGCGGATCCGACCCCACCCCCCCCCCCCCCCCCCCCCGCGCCAAGCATGCTCCTTCCACCCCCTTTGTCCACTGCCATGCTTCACATGTGCTGCTGCTAGAGGTAGCAGCAGCACCTCCCCACCCCCAGTAGCAACTTAAACGTCACCAAAACTCAGATTTAATGGTTGGTGTTCCCTTGTTTACAAGCAGGTCCCTGCTTGTCTTTCATGAGCATGTAGCGTGTCTCTTTCTTTCGTTGTCTTTGTGTGTGTCGAGTCAGTATGCATGAAGAGACCCCTTTTACTTCTTTTCCATTAAATTAGCAAGCATATAGGGTACCCTCAGGGCTGCTGTGGGCAGCAGCCGCAACCCTCCATGGGCTCTTGTTTTTTGGCCTCTTAAGTCGTATGCCATGCCTTAATGTATGCGACATGAGTTAGGGATACCGTTGCCATGCTCCTCCACCCCACTTTCTACTATTCCTAGCCCATAGGAGGCATGCTTAGCCCTTTTTAGTTGCTGCTTCCTTTTTCTACAGCAGGTTTCCTATTTCTTTTGTTGGTGCGCATGCCATATGCATTGTGGCTTGATTGCTTGGGGTGTGTGCTTGAGCCCCCACTTAGAATGCATGTTAGGTTACCTCCCACTTGTATTGTCATCCTCTCACCCTATGGGGGTTGAGCATGAAGATCATGATCCCTATGCATGGTATGTGTTGAGTCATGCATGATGGTGTTTGGGTTAGGGTGTGCCACTAGGCATTTCGGTTGCTTAGATTTCTTGTTGGAATTTGAACATATATTGGTTGGTGAAATAGCATCACAAAAATTGGGATGCCCAAGCCCATAGAGTCGCCTACATTGCAAAGCCCACAAAAAAGATGCATATTTGTGTGTGTGGTTCTTCGATCTGCGTTGATTTGAATAGTCTCACAATTGAACCGAGCAAACCAATAGGGTTTCCGGGTCACCCGGAAACCCAATGTGGGACCTGGACCACCGGTCCAATTTGGAACAATTAGTAGGCCTTCCAACGAGGCCCACCAAGTCTGACAAATATAAAGGAATTTAAAGCATGCAACCTAAGCAAGCTAAGTGAAATTGACTAATCGAATAGGATGGGCCAAACCCAATGCGGCCCACCTGAGCCTTGTTTTGTGGAATGTAGTGTGTGATATATAGCATAGTTTGGCTGAGACCAAGGGCAAGGGCCCATCGGGCCCGCCAAAGCCCACAAACCAACCAAGTGAAGTGTTCCAACCCTAAACCCAAGAAACATGGGATTTCCAAGCCCAAATCGGGACTACAGGCCCCAAGCCCAGTATCCGACCCATTTTTGGCAAACTAAACAAGATAAATCTAAAACATTTGGTAGCCATTGTGAGGCCCACTCAGGGGCCCGCAAACCAATGCAGACCCACCTTTTACATAAAAATCACTTAAAATTCTAACTTGAACAAGTACTTAAAATCAACTCATTAACTTAAGCCCAAAGGGCCTCCTAGGACTAGACAGAGGCCCATCAAGGGATATGTGGACTTGGCTAAAGTCCACCAAGGAGACCGTGGGCCTTCCAATAGAGCCCACCCAATCAGGCTCAGAGCACTTAATTAAGCAAGATAAAAGCAATTAAAGGGACCCACACTACTCAGGTGGTCTCGCCAGACTTAAACAAATGGCATGCTAGATTAGGAATCGGGTGAGAACCAAAGTGAGTTGATTCAAACCAGGGAACCCACGGGACCCGTCATCTAACGAGGTGAACTGGGGTGTCTACGGACTTCCCCAGACCACAACCGAGACCTTTCTCAGAATCTAAAGCCGCAGACCAGCCCAATAGACAAGATTAAGCACCCAGGTGTCCGCTTGCACCCCATCAGGCGGTGGCGACTCCAAATTTTCCCGTATGACGTTTCCGACGCGCATGACACCTTATTCATAAATAGAGAATGAACTAATCAAGATTCTTGGTAAACAGGTACGATTCATATATTTCACATTGAGAGTACCACTCAGAACGCTGCACTCGCAGTGAGAGAGGACTGCAATGAATTCTTCTGAGGCTCTAACTCCATCACAGCAAAGGGCCGAAGAGCAGCTAGTCATAATAGATCTAAGCCAACAAGTGGCCATGATGCATGCCATGGGGATTCGAATGCTGGAAATCCAGCAGGGGCAACCACTTCAGCCAACACCCATGGCAACACATCCACCACCACCGGACACTCCATTCCCACACCCGGCAGCGGTTCCCATCCATCCTCCACAACAAGAACCATTTGTGCCTGTCCGACTGGGGCAGGAAGAGCAAAACCGAAATAGGGCATGGGAGGCCCAACTTGAGGAAATTTTGGCAACAATAAAGGAAGGCAATGAGGCTCGAATGGCCGTAATGAAAAAAGACCTCTTGAAGCAACTCCAACCCAACCCGGTGTAGGATGAAACCACTCTAGAGAGCCTATGTTTCTTCCCAGACATCCAATTGCCAGTAAAATTCCGATGTCTCGAACTGCATAGTTTCGATGGCACTCGCTGTCCCTTGATACACCTATGATTGTATGTTGGTGACATGTGCCAATACGCGAATGATGAGAAAATTATGGTTCAGTTCTTCTAGAGATCTCTAACTGGGGCAGCATAATTTCGGTTTCTAAGTCTGGACAAGCAGAAGGTTAAGACGTGGAACGACCTCGCCGCCGTATTCACCCAACAGTACAATTTAAATAGTCAAATGGTTCAAACCAGAACAGAATTGCAGAGGTTGTCAAAGAGAAATAGCGAGTCTGTGAGAGACTACGCCAAAAGGTGGATGGAACTAGCCAACGTGGTACAGCCCCCTCTTCTTGAACAAGAGTGAACTTTTTTGTTCATATCATCACTGGGGCAACCGTACTTCACAATTATGTTAGGACAATGCACTGTAAGCTTTACCGACCTAATTATAGCGGCAGATAGAATTGAGGATGCCGTTAAAATGGAGAAGCTTGGAGGCTCCATGACGAGCTTGTTGCATAGAACAATCTCAAGTAGCAAGGAGCAAGAGAATGACAACGGCACAAGTACGGTTAACCATGTACAACCTTTTGCGCCATTTCGCATCCCTTCCTCAAGAAGCACGAGCTTTCCCCCCACAAGCAATATTGCATCACAACTCAGGAGGCATCTCACCAAGGAAGAAAGAAAGAATCGGGAGTTCACTCTGCTTCCATATACGCTGGCTGAATTGTTACCTACGATCTTGAGAGAGGGACACCTGCAACTGGCAACGCCAAATCCCAAGGCGTAAAAAATGAAGGGCTATGATCCAAACAAAAGCTGTGAGTACCACATAGGTGCACAAAGCTATGATACTGATGGATGTTGGGGCCTTTGGCATGCAATCGAAGACCTCCTTGAAGCTGGGGAACTCAAAATCGATCCTCCACCAAAAAAAAAAAAAGAAGAAAAAAAGAAAGAAGAGGAAAGGAAAAAAGAGAAGAAAAAAAAAGGAAAAAAGAAAAAAAAGAGAAAAAAAGGAGAAGAAAAAAAAAGGAAGAGAAAAGAACCACCATCATCATCATCTTGCATCTATGTATTTCACATTAGGAACTCTGCTTTCTAACATTTGGTTCTCCTGGTAGGAACCCCGTCAACAATCAGACATGGACCGCACCTTAGGAACAAGTCTTGATGCAGCCTAGCAAATAACTAGCATAGTGGTTTCTCTACAAAGCCTACTGTGGACAATAACAATCAAGGAAGAAACATGGAACAAATGCTGGGAAGCATTAGGAGAAGAAAATTTTGAGTTGCGATCCCGAGTAAGGGTTCTCGAAGAAGTGATTAAAAGCATGAAGGGAGAGACACCCCGGAGCAACCAAGAAGTGAGCATTCCACCCGCCTTAACAAATGGTCGAATGCAAAGAGAGACAGGAAAAGCTGTAGCAGCAGAGGCTCCCCAACTCATGCAGAAGCTGAATCATTTGAAGGATCTCCCAAGGAGGATCCTAGAAGAAATGAAGGCCATGCTTAAAAAGGCAGTTCACCCCTTTGAATATCCAACCAGTCCATATCCTAATTGGTTTACTAAAGAAGGGCCTCTTGCAGCCTAAGCGGCCTAGCCTGCGAGCATCAGCTAGTCGCAAATACAATCTGAACGTATTTTGTGCTTACCACACGGGATCCCCAGGACACATCATAGAGCAATGTTGGGATCTGTGGCACGACATATAATATTTGATTGATCAAGGGTTCCTGAAGGAACTTGTCAAGCAACCAAGATTTGTTGAAGGCCAAGACATCGCTGACAATTCAGCCTGGATCCCGATATCTGAATTGACTATCTCCCTACTGGAGGAAGGAGATAATGAGGAAGAAAGTGGCAAGAAGAGCACTTAAAGGCTTCCTCCCATGGCACGTAGCTGAATTCCAAGAACGTCGATTTACATGGGCCACTCCTTGCATAGTCTGCTGCTTTTTTTATTTATCTTTTATTTTCATTTCAATTCTGAACTTGACAGCATGTTTTTTTTTGCCAACTTATGAAATCTTTTGGGAAATTACTAGAGTGTTGGACCACACCAAGGCATGACGGTGATCTCGGGATAAACCTGGCTAATCAAATTTGACAGATGGAATGTGCCAAACAGCACGAACTGTGTGGGTCTTGACCTAGCCAAGGGATCACCTGCACATTTGAAACCTACCTTGCCAAACACTGGGGCAAGCTGTGATTGGAGATAGAAAAAGGAAAATGGCAAGTTGCCCATACCAGTCGGGGGTCACTGACATGATCCAGGATCAATGATCTCGATGAAATGATGAGAGGCCATTTTTGGCTAAGATACTTCAAATAAATTTCTCTAGTCAAACATGTTGAGGTTGATCGTCTCATTTCTAACCCACGTTATGTCTAGCTACCCAAAATTGGGGCAAAGTCAAAAAGAAAAGAAGAAAAGACAAAATGAATAAAGATGAGAATGGTTCTTAAGCCAGGTAATCGTGCAAAGACAAGTAAGTGTTACATTCTCTGTGAAGGGATGAAAGGCCATCCTTGGTTTTCTCCAAAAATCATCTAACAAAAGATGAAACCCTAGCAAGACACTTTGGGCCTAACAATTTCTTCCTTAACCCTACCATGTTCCATCCACGAACTGGGGCATGAAGCTTCATGAAATTGGAGACACAAGAAAGACAAAGGTGAAGATAGGGCAAAGTGACAAGCACCCTAAAAACAAAGGGGCAAAAGGGGGGGGGGGGAACAGGATGAATCCCAGGAAATGAGAATGAGAAAAAGGAACTGAGATAATCCCTTGAAATAGGGCAAAAACAAGAACTGGGGCAAAACCCCAAAAGAAAAGTCAAAGATTGGGATAAAGAACCCAAGAAAGAAAGAAGAAAAGAAAAGAACAAAGATGGAAAAGAAGAAAAAGTTACCAAGCAAAGTTGGGCACAAAGTTGAGAAGACAAAAGATGAAGCAAGCCCTAATAAGAAAAATGGACAGAACATGGCTCTTACCCCACTCATCAATTTTGAGCCTCTATACCATTTCTTTTGGACCCTTGAACCCAGCCTACGTTTCGTCCTATTATGAAGTCCTTTCTGATTACAAAGAATGTAACACTGAATATTAGACGAACTGGCATTGACGGAACCAAAAGGACAAAAGAACTTTTGCTAGACATAATGGTTACCCGTAGAATGAATCTATATAGGGTTTGAGCTCGTTTATCCTTCATTTTTGAACACTGGAACCAAAACCTACATTTTGTCCTATTGATAAGTCCTCTCTGATCGTTGGATCATGATCCGTGGAAATTGATAGGACCCTAAGAGTGGGGCAAGACACCAAACCTGAGAGAAGGAACCAATTGAGAGAAAAACTATTCCACGACCCTCAGACAAGAGTGGGGAAAGAAAAAACAAGAAAGGAAGGCAAAAGAGTTGGGGAAAGGGCAGTGCCAAAGAAACCCTCTTGACCAAAACAATTCCCCTCATTTCAACCCGGAGAACGCTATTGAAGACGAAAAATGTTGAGACCCTCACAGGGAGTGTCGGGAGGCACCACTTCATAAGTCTAAATGAGATTGTTGGATGACTTACCCAAAGATTACTGGTTTTGTCATGGACCCACTTCAAAGAGGAAACCCCAAACTCTTAATGAATTTCCAAAAGATTTTAATCAAAGAGAAATTGCTTGAATTTACATGTAATTTTGATAATAAATAGATGAAGTCCAATTGACTGAACTCCACATGAACTTTTGCAGGTACTGACAAAACTTGAAACAAACAGACAAAGCCACCACAGCACATCTCACATGTTGGGTGTGAGACAGAATCGTCACAATGTAGTCACACATTGAACGCAGAAGAAATCCAGCACAGTGTACTCACACATCTGATGCAAGACAAAGATATCCCCAGCACATCTCACGTGTCGGATAGAGATTGAAGGAGCAAGGTGTCTAATAACCCTAAGGAGCAAGATGTCTCCCAAAATTGAAGAATTAAGGGGCAACGTGCCTCCCAAAAAGCAAGACAGAAGGAGCAAGGCGTCTCTCAATACTAAAAGGACAAGGCGTCATTGGAGCAAGGTGACTCTGAAATTAAGGAGCAAGGCGTCTCCCAACCACAGAGAGCAAGGCATCTCTCAAGACTAAAAGGGCAAGGCGTCCTTGGAGTAAGGTGACTCCGAAACTAATGGAGCAAGGCAACTCCCAACCACAAAGAGTAAGGTGTCTCTTAAGATTAAAAAGGCAAGGCGTCCCTGGAGCAAGGCAACTCCAAAACCAATAGGGCAAGGCGTCCCTAGAGCAAGGCGACACTGAAACCATAGAGAGCAAGGCGTCTCTCAAGACTGAAAGGGCAAGGCGTCCCTGGAGCAAGGCGACTTTGAAATTAAGAAGCAAAGCGTCTCCCAACCACAGAAAGCAAGGCGTCTCTCAAAATTGAAATGGCAAGGCGTCCCTGGAGCAAGGCGACTCCTAAACTAATGGAGCAAGGTGTCTTCCAAGATTGAAAACCTTCGGAGCAAGGTGTCTCCCACATCTAAATGGACACAGAAAGTGTCTCTAAGGAGCAAGGCGTCTCCCACATATGAATGGACACGGAAATGTGTCCCTAAGGAGCAAGGTGTCTTCCATATCTGAATGACACGAAAATATGTCTTTATGGAGCAAGGCATCTCCCACATTTGAATGACACGGAAATGTGTCCCTAAGGAGCAAGGTGTCTCCCACATCTGAATGAAATGAAAATGTGTCCTTAAGGAGCAAGGCGTCTCCCAAGACTAAAGGACATGGCGTCCTTGGAGCAAAGAATCTCCAGACCGCAAAAAAGTTGAGGCCAAAGCCTTCTGATTGAAGAACAATGAGCAAAGACCTGAAAAGGAGCAGAGCATCTCCCAAGACTAAAGGACAAGGTGTCCCTAAGGAGCAAGGTGCCTCCGCAAAGTTGAACAAGATGTTCCCATTCTTGACAATGACAGAGAATCAAGACATGAAGAAGAAGACAAAATGAGGACTGCTGGGCAAATGGCCCCTTTTGTAATTTTAATTTTCCCACTTTTGTATCATAGGATTTGAACCAGGATTCAGAGGTCTTCGGTGTGTTGGATAGCAGTGACTCTTAAACCCTTTAGAAGCCAAATAGAGTTAAGGGGTAGTGTACCTACATGGGGGATAAAGAACTTCAAACTTAAAAAACAAAAACAAAAAAAAAAACCCAAAAAAAAAAAGAAAAAGTGAAAAGATAAAAGAAGTCAAAGTCAATGGAAAAAACAAGTGGAAAAGAACATTATTGAAGCACTTTTGCATCAACGCCGAAACAAGTCGGTGAGTCTAAGTCCAACCCATCTTTTTCAATTCAAACTAAAAAAGGGGAACAATTCTAAACACTCAATGGCAAAGAAAATCCCCAGAACTTGGAAGTGAGCCAAAGTAACACGGAGCTTGCATCGGCGCTTCTACATCTTTGAAAACATTAAAGGACCTGACTCATCGGTTATGTCGATAGAAATGCAAAGTGCAAAAATAGGGTTCTTTTTATTCTTTGCCATTCATCACCAAGGTGACTCTGACAAAGAGGGGCAGCTGTCAGCACCCTATTTTTGCACCATAAAATTACCCAAGAAGTATATCTTAAACCGGCATATATGTGGGCATGTAAATCGAGGTTTTTATAGTGGGCCCATCTCTTTGAAATAATAAGCACATAATAAAGAGAATTCTGAGACGATTCCGATGCACCAAACTGTGCTCAAATCGGATCTCAAAAGACTAAGTTATGGATAAAAGAAGTAAAGGGTAGTTTGGGGATTTTTATAAATTCGAAATTGGATGCCACATGGCAGCCACGTGTACGCCATGGTGGCTGCCATGTGACCAATGATAAATTAAAATTTTTGGGGTTCTTTTAGTAAATAAGATAAGTTTCCTAATGGGTTTATTATGCAAATAAATAAAAAATTTAATAAAAGTTTTGAGATTAAAAGAAAATAAAAAATATATAAATAAAGATAAATGAGTTGGACAAATTGATCCAACTCATGTTCTCTTGAGATATTAAGAATAAGCTTAAAAAAAATATAAGCCTAACAAATATTGGACAAAATAGACTATGACCAAACCTAAATAAATGATGGTGTTTAAAGAGAAGAAGAGGAAGAGTTAGGGGTTTAGGTGTTTAAGAGAGGAAGAGGGGGAGTTAGGAGTTTAGGTATTTAAGAGAGGAAGAGGAAGAGTTAGATGTTTAAGAGAGGAAGAGGAGAAGTTAGGGAGAGGAGAGGTTTAGGAGAGGAAGAGGAAATGTTAGAGGTTAAGAAGTTGAAGGGGTGGAAATTCTCTATAAAAAGGCTTGAAGCTGGAGCAAAAGGGGAGGGGAGCAAGTAAAAGAGGTCTTTGAAAAAAAAACAGCAAGTAGGAAGAAGTGGAGAAAAGAAGAGAGACGTCCACTAGCAAGGAGGGAGAAAGAAAAATTGTTGTTCACGACACACCAAGGTTCCAAGACTTGACTTAAAGTGTCAATCCATAACAGGTGAGTCATTTCTTTAATACATTGTATGAGACCTCTCTTTCATTACAATTTTTGAGATGAGATTACATGATTGGTGAGAGACATGTATATATGTTTGATGGCTTTGGGTAATTTTATCATGTAAGAAAAAAAAAGACAAAGATGTAAAGTTCTGAGTTTTTTGCGCACCTGTTTTCCAGATAAACCAATTTTTTTTACCAAGTTCTAGTTTGATTCAAGTATGGAGTCCTTCATGAGATTTGTGGTATTTTTATTTTAGTTTAATGTAAAAATATGCTTGAAACCTTACACTATGATTAGGTATTTTATTTTTAATTTTCTTGGGTTTAGATTTTCACAGAGAGATGTCTAATAGTAAATTTTGCAGCTTCATATCTCTTAAATGAAACGAATTTTTAAAAACTGCTATAGGTTATTTTAGTGCTTAAAGTTATGATTCTAGGGAATCAGATTTCGCACAATTTGGTTAAGAATTAAGGGAGATATGAATCTTTGAATGTGGATAGTGCAGTAGTTCAGATTGTTTCACTTTTTTTTTCCTTTGTTTATTGGGATTTTCTTACTTACATTTGTTTTATTTTATTTTTTTATTTTACTACATGAGATGTAACATAGTGGCCCTCCATTCTCCCAATGTAGATATGTTATTATATAATAGAGTCTATAACATTTTATTGGAAGTGGTCGAATCAACCCCCATTTCTTATTCTTTTTAATTTGGGTTTCTTTGCTTTAGAATTCTTATGTGCATGTAAGATGCAGTATAACAATCCTCCACTCCTCTAATCCCTTGTATATATGACAAAGATAAAATTAAACAAAACGGAAAAAGAAAAAAATAATAAATAAATAAATATTTTTTTTTTAAATAACCAAGTACATTGCTCCATGTTGAAATATTTGATTTGGATTTCTTTATTTTGGATTTTCTTATATGTATCGTATATATTATAATTTGTATAGGATGTAGCAAAGCAACCCCCATTCCTCCAATATTTGTACACATGTGATCATTAAATATATATATCTATATATATATATAGAAGATAAAAGATAAAAAAAATTAAATAATAGTAAATCAGCCCAAATAAGATCCAACTAATTTAAGGGAACCCATTTCAGTGGGGCAACCCATGGTGTTCAAGGACTTCCCTAGGTTGTAATCGGGTCACTTATCCGGAATCACTGGTGCAGACCAAAAAAATCAAACAAGGTGTCTACCTGCACCATTTCAGGTAATGACAACTCCATAAAACATGTAACACGCTTTTTCAGCGCCCCCGAGGTGCGCACACACATCTTCAGGAGAATTAGTGCTCATCAAAACGTAAAGGTAATAGCAAGGTAATACTCCTCGTAATGTTGTACTATATTAAATCCAAAGTTTTCTAATAGGTTTACTTTTTTTTGCTACTTATTTCGGTACCTTGTTCCTCACTGTTCAACTTTGTCGTGCATGATATTGTGCTCCCCATGGTGAGGGGGAGATCCCACCCAAAAGACGAGACAAGGGTCATGTTAGCAAGATAGATAAGGGAAGTCGTTGAAATGAGTTCTGTTTAGTTTCCCTTTACTAACAGTTTTCATTTAGGAGGGGATTGTACTCCTTGGAAGTCCTTTGTACCCCATAACTCCCCCCTCTCTCCCTTCTTGTAGCACACACCATTTTTTATCGGATATCACGTTGTTGGATTCCTCATGTTCAGGCATGCATATAAAGTCACTACACACACTACAGTGCACCCCTTTTGATCTGTGGTTTTTAAACCTACATTTCTTTATGTAAAAAGGAGATAAATAGTAGGACTCCCGTCCATTCTTAACATACATATATACATGCTGGTGGTCCATTTCTTTTGATCATTTTAAGCTAGTTGCAAACACTACTAGAAAAGAAAAAAAAAAGGTTTGTTTTCTAATCTAAGCACTTTGGTCGTTCCAAGCTTTTCTCTTTAAACATATAAGAACCATTTTCTTTCTGTTTTACTGGTTTTCTTGTGATGCTCACACATATTACTCACTCCATTGTTAGTTTTAAACTCCTTGCATGCCTAAGACTTAACTGTTCAATGCTTGTTTGGATTTATATCTTGATATGGCGCAAAAGAGTCCTTTGAGATCCTCCACTTTGCTCTTGCAAGAGGAGAAGGAAAGAAAACATGTTTACACGTCAAGTGGGATCTCTAGGGTGCTTGTTTTGAAATCCCAATTGATGGTTCATGGTGGGAAAGCTTCCCATTCATGAAGCTCCATGAAAGCGGGATGCTTGAGCTCGAAATGAGCATTTGATCGCTTCTGAGAAGACACCGGAGGCCACAGAAGCCGGCGGACATGCCTGAGAGCCAGCCGAGCCAGATCCAGTCGGCGCTGTGGCCATTTTTCGAAAATGGGGCCGAACCGCACATTCAGTGCGGTTCAAGCTTGACCGCATATCTTGAATCGTATTCAATTTGCGTTTCAGCCCAGACCGCATTCCATATGCGGTTTGTTTTGTAATCAATTAAAAAAATCAATTTCTTTAGATCTAGTTGGACCCAATCTGACTCGATTTAATAAAACATGAACCCTTTGGACTTCTTGGATCCTTCCAAGCCCGTTCTAAGACCGTGGGCCCATCTGGGCCCACCAAGGCTTTGTGGGCCCTCCAACGGGGCCCACATTCAATCCAGCCACACCAAGGCCAGTTTTCAATAAATGGGCCTAAGTCCACTTGGTTAATCACCCGTGGGCCAAGATCAAGTCCATTGGGCCCTAAAAGCCTTAACCAACTTAATTAGCATGTTTTAATGAACTCTAAAACCAATGTAACCAAAGCAAACAAGGGTTACCCAATAACCCGACCCACTTAACCAAAAAAAGAAATAAAAAGATGAAATCAAAATAAATGGGGACCCACACCTTCAGAGGACCCCACCAAACCAAACCAAATACATGTTGGAATAAGACAAGGGTGAGAGGTTGACTCAAAACCAAGGAGACCCAAAGGACCCATTAGACCGACGGGATGGGCCGGGGTGTCTTCAGACTTCCCTAGACGTAACTGAGAACTTAGTAACATCTCTAATAAGCCGCAGACCAGAAAAATTAGGCCCAGATAGGCAACCCTTTGTGTATGCCTGCACCTCTCAGGCAGTGGCGACTCTGACATAGTCCCGAGGCATGCATTCGCTTGCATATGCCTCGTCGTGTGAATTTAGGTGCACACACCCATGTATGGGAAGGGTAGCCCAAGGGTGGATGCCGTGTATGGCCTTCTTGAAAGCTGTGCTATCCCGTGAATGGGAATGGTAGCCCAAGGGTAAAGGCACCATGAATGGTGCAAGTGTTGTGAGTAGCAACGAAGGTTGCATCGTGTATGTGCGAGTGTCGTGAATGGCCATGTGTATTTAAACTTTTTTAATTGTGTCGGGAATGAAACAATGGGTTTTCAAATTTTGAGGTGTGTCACGAGATGGCACAATGGCTCTTGAAGACGTGTCGTGGATGACACAAGGGATTTGAAGATTTTTCAACTATGCCGTAAATGACACAGTGGTTTTTGAAACTTTGGTGTTGGTGCCGTGGATGGCACTATGAACTTTGGAAATCTTTGTTTTGTTTTGTGCCGTGAATGGCACGGCACAGGAGTTATTGAGAATTTGGTGAAGTGCCGTGAATGGCACTATGGGTTTTGAAATCTTTTTTTGTTGTGCCATGAATGATAGTGATTTTGAAAGCTTTATGATTGTGCCATGAATGGCACAGTGAACTTGAAAATTTTATGATCGTGTCTTGAATGGCATGACGAACTTGAAGGCTTTTCTTGATTGTGCCGTGCATAGCACAATGACCTTTTGGGAAATTTTTGTGAGTGATTTTTGGGACACAAAGGGGTTGTTCCGTGGATGGCATGAGGATTCTGAAAGATTAGTCTGAAACACTTTTTTAGAAATTTTTTCCAAGGTTTTGCCGTGGATGGCAAAATCTGAAATCATGCCGTGACTGGCAAATTTTGAAATCAATGCTATTAAATAGCAAAGCTGGGAATCCATTGGCATTGGTTCCAAAGGTAATGTTGTGGATGGCATTGTTATAGAAGAGAATGTATGCCACAAAGGGGCAATTCGATGTTTTTCATGAATGACAGCTTGATATAACCATGGAAAGTGGTTTATCATGGGTCATGGGAGATTTTTACAAATGTTCGTTATAAAAGGCGATTTTGATGTAGGCCCAGGGGCCACTTTGATCTGTGATTTTGAAAAGCAATTTGGATGTGCACCTTGGAGAGCGGCTTGATGTACGTTCGAAGGCGATTTGATATATGCTCAAAGGCGCTTTGATGTACACCCGGAGGCAATTTGATATATGCTTTGAGGCACCTTGATGTACGCTCGGAGGCGATTTGATTTTGAAAATTCTCTTTGTGCATTTTTTTTAAAAGCAATTTTGACCAAAAGTGTTGTTGTGGTTTTTGGTTTTGAAGTTAGTGCACCTTGATGTGCGAATGGTTTATGCATGTATAGAAAGGTAAAAACAAATGTGCATGGCTTACTCAGACATTGTGTCAAGAAAAACACACAAATGAAATTGAAATGTTCGTGCAGCCCTATGAGGGTTGGTGCCAACGAAGGCATGACTCCTAGACGTACTTGTGTAAGGAAGCACATCCAAATCCAAATCAGTCTTTTTTTTTTCATCTATTCTGAAGAATCTCTGATGTTTGATTGAAGAGATGCTCACAACTTGCCAGCAAGGATGAAATCACTTGAAGCTTAAAAAGATGGAAAATTGTTCAACCTTAGGGTTGTTGGTAATCCTAGGAAAGGATACAATTGATTTCATAGGGAGTAGGCTGAAAAGGCCTAAATCTAGGCTTCCACTGCCCCTTTTTTGATCTGGCTTGCTTTCATTTGCTTTTCTGATATGGCCGGCTTTTGTCTGCTTGAAGACTGATCTGGATTTAGTGTGCTTCCTGCGGATTCAATGGGTCAAGGCCCACGACTCTCAGGACTCAATGCATAGATCTGGGGTGTTCCCCTGATCAAAGGTAGGTAGGCTTCCTAATTTAGGGCTAAGATAGCGTTGAGTCTAGGGTCCACTCAATTTGATGCAAAAGGAGTCGGGGGTTGCTACCCTGATGGACTCTTGAGTTTTAGGTTGATTTTACTCATCTTCATTCATCATTCATCACAAAAGAGTATGTATCAAAGATGTAGTGTAGGGCAAAGGGTACTCAGCCCGAGACATACGCCTACAAGAGTCTGAGCCAAGTCCAAGACCCTTGCATACCACGGCAAGAAACCAATTGCTCTATAGGAATCTAGGAACCTGGGGGAATGTTGTAACGCCCCGAACCCGGGTCGGTGCAAACCGGCACCCAACCCGAACCCGGTTCGCTACTATAACAACCCGAATTCAGTTCAACAACCAAATCCGAGGTATTACTGGCCCATATCAATTAAATCATCAAGAATATACCAGATTAAAGAAATATGTCATCCATTCAATTAATTAATTATCAGAGTGCGGAACAAGTATGTGCGGAAGTGTAGTCTAAAATCCTCAAGAACCAATATAGTTAACCATCAACATTAATATTAAAGTCTGGTAAAAATAAAAGGTCACTAATCTCTCATCTCTCTAGTATATCAAACCAAAATTAATAATAATCTGATAAAAAATAACTAAGTTTATGACAATCCACAACCTCAAACAATATCCGGATAATAGTACTCCTTTGGGGGATAATCAGCTATCTCTCCCTGGAAATCAATACTAGGATCCCCCTCTCGCGTATCAGCTGAAAAATGAAATAAAAGTAGGGTGAAATACGAATATCCCAGTAGGTAACACATGCATGTTTAAACAGTTCATATAAGTAAAATAACAGTTCATGCACGATTAAGCAATCTCGACTAAGCAGGCTCGTATAAGCATTCGTATTAATCATGAATACAAAACAGTATAGTTAAACAGTTCAAAATATGAATTTCAGCAAGTTCTATTATAGGAATCCAATATCAGAATCAATAACATAATCCATACATTACTAGGATGTACTAAACAGCCACATTCAACCAATATACCAATTACATGCCTCCAGCATGTATACAACAATAATAACAAGTGTTTGTGATTTTAGTGTCATTGTAGGACTCACAAAGACAGATAAATCTTTTGAGATGACTCTCGACCAATCGCTATACCACCGTGTGGCTTAGGAGAAATGCTACTAATGATACTCAAGTCCCATGCAGCACAGCTTAGACAAAAGCCGTAGTCACTAACTTATTGCACATGTACCCGTCAAAGTTGGCATGTACTACCAGCATGCAGCACCAGAATCAATACATGGAGATGGTCGTTTATCCACATATACAGGGAATCACCAGCGGCTCACCGGGGTGTCCCTCCAGACATAGGACCTTCCCAAACAAACCAACTTGCAAAGGAAGCGTGTTTGCTCATGGGAAAAACTCAACCAAAATGACAAATCCCTCAGCTATCTAGCCACAACTATGGATCCATAACCAGCTATGCCCACTAGACTCCAAAAATTCCCTAAAATATAATATTTCTATAAGGGTTGGTGGCTAGCGGCATATAAAGGTTAAATCTGACATTTATTTCAATATTCGGGTTAACTGAGTTGAACTTATGATCTGAATTCTCTTTATGTAATTTATTTGGTTTACATTGTAATTTAGAGATGTTCTAGTAACCAATTAATAGTCAAGTTTTCCAAAAACTAGATTTCTCAATTACGTTCAAAGTTTGGCAACTAATGTCCTAAATATCTCCCTAATTTATTTTTCTATAAAACAAGGAATTGAATAATTTATTTTGGTCTTAAAACATCTTATTTAATGATTAAAATTGTCTAAAGCGCCTAGGATCGCCCCGGCGGTCTAAGGTTAGCGGTAGTTGAAATTGGATCACCGACGATAAGTCATCTTGCGATCTCGGGCGGTCTCAGATTTTGGTCTAGCGCCTAAGAGCGCCGAGGATCGCCGAGCACAATCGAGGTCAGCGATCACTCGAAATCGTTCAGAAACAGTTTAAAAATGTGATTTTTCATGTCCAAGATCATTCTACCATACATATAATATTGTTATCAAACTAAATACATAAATATATCATACAAAAACATGCTTTGGAGATTAAACGAACGTAAATCCAAAAACAAACAGAAAACAGTGTCACCTACCTCTATCGATCGTTCCCTCTTCTTTTCTTCTAAGCAACACTTTGCACAGACGTAAGTCTCTCTCCAGATGGTGAAGAACACGAGACCAAAGTCCTTCTTTTCTCCTCCTCCTTCTTCTTCTTCGGTCGCTCACAGCTTGTCTCTTGCGGCTATAGAATACGTGCAAGTATTCTAAACGTATAGAATTAGGTTATTAAAATATTATATATACTCTCTATCCCATGCATCTCACATGCAGAAGACTCCATACACACGCCCAATCATATCTCTTAAAATTAAAGTGTTAATCATACCTTGATATCTCATGATCGGATGGTTAGATCTGCGTCCAATTCTGGATCTCCATTATTTATATCATCCCATATATTAATAAAATATTTCCATCAGTTATAACTCTCAAGAATATTATTTATTAATTTATTTTATTATTTAAGGAAAATTCGGGGTTTTACAAATGTTGTACCTCGATTTCCCCAGCAAGCCAAAAGCGCGTGAGGCTAATACCATCCTGAAATTTGTTTATAGGTAGAAGAAGGGTGACTGCTAGAAAGATCTAGGGCTGTAGGATTAGAAGCACGTCATAAATCTCATTCGATTTGGATCACACACGCAAGATCCCCTGCGTGTTTCACCCCATGCAGTTTATATCAAAGCATTTAAACAAACCACAGTATATGTGAGTGCACATGTGTGCAAGTGGTTGAGTGCGGTGCACTAGACCGGGTGAGCTGAGTCGACTCGGCCTTATATAGTGAGGTGGGGAAGTGAGTATGCAAACAAATGCACCAGGAAAGTTCCTAGGAGGTTGGAGGGGTCACGAATGGTTCCGCTTAAGTTCCAGTTTCCTTAGGTGATTAAAGTCCTTTGTTACAGAACTTTCCTAGACATGCATGTTTACATATCTTCCGCACTACTAAAAAAGGTAGAGCCTTTCTGAGGCCCACAAATTTTGGTTAACCATGGCCTGACTGGGTTGAGTAGTCCCAGTGGAGTCACCAAGCTGTGCGCACGTTGATCTGCGGGCCACACGTAGGGGTGGCGATGTGATCACCTCCCTTCGAGAAATACCCGACGTGCTCTCTAGCGAAAGCTTGATCGTACGCTTTCGGGATTGGGATGTTGGATTTGGATAAAAGGGGTTTGGGGAGTTGCCACTGCCTGATGGGGTGCAAGCAGACATGTGGATGCCTAAAAGGCTGTCTACTGGGTGGTCTATGCATCGAGATTCTGAGAAAGTGCCCGGTTATGATTCGGGGAAATTCGTAGACACTTCGGTCTGCCCCGTCAGGTGACGGGTCCTATAAGACCCCAAAATTTTCCTAATTTTTAAAATTAAATAAAAATAAATATTTATTGAGGATTTGATTGATGAAATTAATTTATAATCATAGGTGATTGCGTGGATAACGGAGATCATGAGTTTGACGCAAATCAGATCGTTGGATTGTGAGATATCGAGGTAAGAATTAAATAATTAAGATGCTATGTTCTAATTGGTTGGGTGTGTGATGCATGATGTGACTGTGTTGTGTAGGATCATAAGTAAGGGTAGTAGGGTTTTATACCCTAGTAGAATACGGTCTGTATTCTACTCTTTTGTTTTCATCTTTTTGTATTCGGCGGCTGGAGAAACGAACAAACTCGAGCGAAACCGAGGAAGAAGAAGAGAAGAAGAAGAAGAGAAAGAGGAAGAGAGCATTGATCCTTGTTTTTCCATCGTCCTTAGAGCGCTATTTTGTGTCTGTGAAGAGGGTGGACGTTGCTGTTCAGAGGAAGAAGAAGAAGTCGCACGAACAGGTAGGTAACACACCGATTTATCGTCGATTTGTTGTTTTCCATGTCGTTTGATTGTTATGCATGATTTGTCGATGTATGTGTATGTTTAGTTTGATTTTAGATGTATATTTAAGTAAGAATTTCATAAAACAAAGAAAATCCAGTTTTTCCAACTCAGTTGCCGCTGACATTAGGGCGCCTAGGTGATCGTAGGCGCCCGTGTATTAAAATTAATCCGCTCACCCATCGCCTAGGCGATGGGGTAGCTGTTCAATAAGTGAACAGGAGCCTAGAGGGACTGCCTGGGCGATCTCTGAGTGCCTGTTGAAACAAATAACTTTAGAAAATATGAACTACCGCTCAAAAAGGCCACCTAGGTGACCGGTGTTGGGCGACCTCAACAGAAAAATATGAATTTTTATATTTGATTTTTAATTCAAAATAAAATGATTTTAAATGGTTTTTTTATCAATTAAATTAGATGATTTGAGACAGAATTAACTACCCAAATAACCTGTTTTCTACAAAAAATATTTGAGAATTTGTTTTAGGTTTATAGTTGCCTAAATTGAAAAATAACTTGGAAATTAGGAGATTTTAAACTTTAAAACTTTTTAACTCAGATATTTAATTAGGAAAATTTATTTCACAAGTCATGGATTAGATTTCTACAGATAGGAATTTAATATCAGAGATTCAACCCAGATAATCAAATTTGGATAAAATTACAGATTAGACTATTATATGCCACTAGGTACTATTACTTATAAATACAGATGAGTTCTAAGGAATGTTGGTTTCTAGTGGGCATAGCTGAATATGGATCCATAGAATAAGCTGGTTAACTAAGGGGTATTTCTTTTGGGTTAATTTTCTTCCATCTGCGAGCGCGCTTCCTTTGCAAGTTAGTTTGCTCTGGAGGGTCCCGTGTTTGTAGGGTCATTGTGAGCATCGCTGGTGATTCCTGTACATGTGGATCAGCGGCCATCTCCCTGTATTGATTCAGGGGCTGCATGCTGGTGGTTCATGCCAACTCTATGAATATGTGTGCAATAAGTCGATGACTACAACTCTTATCGTCAGAATAATATTCGGGTTTGAGTGTCATAGTAGCTTTGCCCTTAAGACGCATGGTGGCATAGCATTTGACGAGTGTCTTCTTAAAACTTATCTTTCTTTGTGAGTTCTACAATGACACTAGTATAGTATTGTTATACACCTGTTATTGTTATATTGACATATGTGAGTTCATACATGTTCTATTTTATGGTGGGATGTGGTTACTTGACTTACCATAGTTATAAAGGAAATTTTGGAATAAATCGAATGCGTAGATATAAAATTATCAAGAGAAGGGTATTTTGGTCAATTCATATAAATTCTCGGTAGATAATTAAATTATTATTAGACTTGAGAAATGATGATAGACTTAAGTTGGGTTTAGATTGTCTGTTAACAATGATATTTATAGCTTAACAAGTGGATTAAAGGTCATTATTAAATCTGATTGGTGGATAAATACAGAATAAGATAGTAGTGCGATGCACCGGATCGTGGAGAATAAAACAGGGTTTTATAATGCCAATTGTATTTGTATGTGTGTTTTGGTGTTGGTGTTTGGCGGCTGCAGAGAAGGAGAAAACGAACGAGAGAGGAAGAGGGAGATCGAGAAAAGAAGGAGGAGGAGGAAGAGAGAGAGAGAGTGGATCTCTAGTTTCTTAGCATTCCTGGAGCATTTGTGTCTGTGAAAAGGAGGAGAAGTTGCTGGTTAGAGGAAGAAAGAGAAAAACTGTTCGAACAGAGGTAGGTAACACGCCATTTTCATCGTTGTTTTACCGAATTCTAGCTAAAGATTACTCGATCGATGTATGATTTCTGCTTGAACGAAAATTACATCTCTGTTTGATTCTCTTGAGCGTCTAAACTATAAGTCGATACAATTTTTGTTTGATTAATTTCGATTGGATGTGGAAGGTTCCTATAGTAGATAAGAATGGAGTTGGAAGTGTTTTGGAAGTCGGAAGTAAGATCAGTCGAGAGAAGCTTGTGAATGTAGAGTATGCAACTAATTGTATTTTAATTTGGCTGGGTGCCCAGGGTTGCTCACTACCCTGGGGTAGGTGCCCATATTAAAGACCTTGAAAATGTGGCCGGGCGCCGAGGTTAGCCTAGGTGCCCAGGGTAGGCACTCCCTTCAAATGTTGCAATGTGCGGCTAGTTATTCTATTGAGCATATTTTGGGTTATAGCCTGTTAAACCATACCAAATGAGTTAATTAAAGACTGTTTAGCACTCAGGTGATTATAGGAAATTATGGTGGAATAAATTTATGATATGGATTAGAGAATAACTAGAAATGGGGATCATTTTGAGTCAAATATTAGCAAATGCAAGTTTAGGGATCTGAGATGGTTATTAGTGAAATTCCTTAAACAGATTTTTAATTTATTGAATTAGACTAAAACTTATTAAATTTCAATTGTCTTTTTTGACCATCATCAAACCATAATAATTTCTAATGCTTAACCCAAGTTAAATTAATTTATATACATAAATTGTCCTCCACTAAATCCAAACCTTAATAACTTTTGATATTTTAACCAAACCTTAATTAATTCCTATTACTTTAAAATGACCCCACCTTTACCATTAAACAATTGAAATTTTATATTAATATAATTAATGTAAAACCCAGGATTTTCCTAAAAATAAAATAAATAGTTAAGGAATAAATTATGGAGGAATTATTAAGAAAGATAATGGTAGGAGAATTAAAGAGAAATATAAAGGTTAAAATAGGAATTTAAAGAGGAAGGGTAATTTGGTCATTTCAAATTTGTTAAATTCATGAAAGAAAATAAGATAATTAGTTATTAAGTCAACAAATTCAACTAGACAAAATCTTAGCTTAGTTGGATGTAAAATAATGAAATTAAGGCTTAAGGGGTGGAAAAAAGGCATAATGGTAATTATATTATTTATGGTCCAAAATTTAGGTATTTTGAGTGAATAATAAAAGTCTAATTACAATTTAAAATTAGGATTGAGATTAAGCACGAAAATTAGTTAGGAGATCCCTTAAAAGAAAGTTAAATGAGTTAAATTAAGGAGAAGGGTAGAAGAGGGAATACACTTAGTATATTAGAATAAGCTAAACCTAATTAGAGTTGGTCTATTAGTGAGGCTATAAAAGAAAGGTCTAAAGAGTGTTTTAGGTTTTGAAAATAAGTTAGAAGGAGAGGGAAATTCGTGCATAAGTGATAGAAGTCAAAAATAGAAGGAGAAAAGAGAAAAAAGAAAGGAGGAATTAGAAAAAAGAGAAGTTGCAGAGATGGCCGACCAGCTAATTTCAAACGGCGAGCTAGGAATATCCAACCGTTGGAATGGGCTGAAATTTTAGGGTTTTGTTCTACTCATGGAATACTTCAAACTGAAAGGTGGAGATCTAAATTAGAGAAGTCTAGGGGTGCGGTCGAGCTCCAAAAACGAGCAAAGGCGAAGTTTCTGAAAAATCTGGGTTTATCATAAGGCAAGTAGCAAACCCTTGAAACTGGAGGAACTGCATGTTTTCTTGTGATTTTGATGTTTGATCGTATTGTTTTTGAAGTTTGATTTCATGGGAAAAGCTTATTTGTTTATAAAGAATTGTTTTGATGTTTTAACTTTCTTTTAGAAATCAAGAAAAGGATGATCATGGTGAATTTAAACTTAAAAAGAAACTCAAGATAAGTAGAAAGATGATGGGATTAGTTTAGGGTTGTCTCAGAACAAGTTTAGGATGGAAATCAGATGTTTATAATCAAATCAAGTTAATAGTATGTATAGAAAGTTCGAAAATTCCCGCAAAGGGAAGAAAAACAGTGTTATAGCAGGAGCGCTCAAGACACTGCTCAAGCGTTACTTCAAGCAATAGGCCTTTGAAAAATAACAGATCCTGAAAACTTAACCACTAGAGCAGTCGCTCGAGCGACCCTTCGAGCGACCAACTGTCAGAAATTTCAAAACTTGGGATTTGTGCCCAGATTCAATTTCTAATGATTTTTCTTGGAATTTTAATGTTGTAACACCTGTAAATAGGGTAATTTGAGATGTAGGAAGTGACGGAATTAAATTCAGATAAAAGGGTAATTATTTGGGACAATGAATGTCATAAGAATCAAAGGAGACTAGTTAAGGTAAACCTATGCACTCAGACCATTTTTATTAGGATTTTAGGTATGAAACCTAGTATAACAAGTTATAATAGACCTAAATTAACTTTTAGAAATAAGCAATAACATAACCCAAAGGTTTTAGAGATTTAGCATATTAGTTGGTAAATAAGGATTTAAAAGCAAGGATTTTAGGATGAACCAAAGTGTAGGATTTGGAGTAAACTTTGTAAGAAATAAAGAATAATCTGAATACTGATTTAGAAAGATAAACTAAGTATACCCACACTAACACGACTCAAACCTGAACCTTTTATTTAGAATTTGTGTATACTCTTGTACTTTTCTTATTAAATGATCTGGAACTTTGTTTAAGAACTGTTTAGTGGTTATTTTGAACATCTTTTGGTTGGACATCGTGGTTTTGGAAATTATTGCTGGACACAGCACTTGGGACATGGTTGTGATTATTGGTACGAGGTTTATCACTGAATGTTGTATCTTTGAGTTATTCAAGTTGTATCTTTGAGTTATTCAAGGTTTTGAGTGTGAGTTGTGTCTAGTGGGCAATGCTTAGTATGGATCCATAGCTTAGCTAGGAAGTGAAAGGGAATTGGCTGGTAAGTTATTCTTGTTCAGAACTCCCCAGTATGCGGTCTGTCGTACTTGCAGGTGCGGGCGACGTAGGCAGCAATCCTTGACCGCTGCAGGTGCAGGCTGGTCTTAGCCGAAGTTGTTTTCGGTAAACGGTTTTTATTTTGTTATTCAGGTTACCATCCACATGCTTCAATGAGACATCGACTTTCACAAGCTTTATATTGGTTATGTTGGTAGGTTACTTGTGACTCGCACGTTGGAGCTATGATTTGGCTGTACTTGAAGATCACTTGTGACTTTCACATGCACTGGTATTAGACGTGTTGTCGTGGGTCCATTAATCTTTGATCGGATTGGTATGGCCTTCGTGGAAGCGGTACCCTTGATGGGATTTTATTTTGGACTGAGGATTATACTCGCAAACCCATTCATGGGTGGTCCGTGTTGATGGTTGACGGAGGAGATGATAGTGACTGCAAGTGTGGGCTCCATCTATCATGTAAGTTGTGATGTGGTGAATTATGGGGGCAAGAATATCTTATTAAGTGGTTTCAGTTCATGAGTCCTATTATGTCACATGTGTTTGTTTTGGATTGGTAATTGTTATTGTTATATCATCGTCTTATCGTGGTTTTGGTTTTATCGTTCACCTCATGACTATTATTGTAAAATTATGGACTGTTTTACATCATGCACATTGCTACTTGTTGAGATTTATTCTCACTACGGTTTCTCCCCATTTTCAGGTACTCTTGGCGAGGACGTCAAATTTTGGGCTAATTGTAGATGGATAGTTTATATAGTTGAAATCCTTGTATATCATGGTTGTTGATTAATGTAACACCCAAAACCCGGGTCAATGCAAACTGGCACCTGATCCGAATCCGGTTTACTACTGTAACAACCCAAATCCAGCTCAACAACCGAATTCGAGATGCTACTGGCCCATATCAAATATTCATCAATAATAAACCAGATTGAAAAATTAAAAATAATCCTTTTAATATTAATAATTAGAGTGCAAAATCATCAAATGTGCGGAAGTGTAGTCTAACATCCTCATAAAAGAAATAGATAAACCATCTAATCCAAGTAATCAAGCCTGGTAAATATCAAAAGGGTTACTAAAGCTCTCAATCTCTCTAGTACATCAAAAACTAAATAAATAATAAAATCCAAACTATCAAAGTACTAAAAATCTCCTCAACCTCAGATCAAGTCAGGATAATAATAATCCTCCGCAAAAAATCAGCAGGTTCACTCTCATAATCTCCACTAGGATCCCCCTCTTGCGTATTAGCTAAAAATAACATAAAGAAGTAGGATGAGATACAAATATCTCAGTAGATAACTCATGCATGCTATAAACAGTTCATAATTATTTAAAATAGATGTTGATGCACGAATAAGCAGTCTCAAGTAAACATGCTCGTATAAACATTCATATCGATCATGGAATACAAATCAGCATGTAAAACAGTTTAAGTATTAGTGAACAGTACAAAGTATATCAAGATTATGATTCAGAAATCAATAACATAATCCAATATAAAAACCGGGATGTACTAAACAGTCAAATCCAACCATAGCATCCAATACATGCGTCCGGCATGTGAACAATATTAGAAGTAAGTGTTTGTGATCTCAGCATCATTGTAGGACTCACAAAAAAAAGATACACGTTTGAGATGACTCTCAACCATATGCTATACCACCGTGAGGCTTATGGGCGACGCTACTAATGATAGTCAAACCCGTGAACATCACCTTAGATAAGAGCCGTAGTCATCGACTTATTGCACACGACTCAACCGAGTTGGCATGAACCACCAGCATGCAGCACCGAAATCAATACATGGAGATGGTCGCTTATCCACATGTACAGGAAATCACTAGCGGAGCACCGAGGTGTCCTTCCAGACATAGGACCCTCCACAGAAAAACAACTTGCAAAGGAAGTGCGTTCACACTAGGGAGTAACTCAACCCAAATGAAATATCCCTTAGCTATCTAGCCAAAACTATGGATCTATAACCAGCTATGCTCACTAAACACCAAAAATCCCTAAGGACTAATATTTCTGTATATAATAGTGCCTAGCGGCATGTAATGGTTAAATCTGTAATTTCTTTCATTATCGAGTTAACTGGGTTTAAAATCTGATCTGGAAATCCTATATATCATATTCTGTTTATCAATATAAATTTACATGTCTTTTAGTTAATTATCTCAAATTTACAAGTTCAATTCTTCCAAAATTTAGGTTTTCTTGTTATTTACAAAGCTTGGCAACTAATTACCCTAAATACCTCCCTATTTTATTCTTTTGTAAAATAAGTAATTGGTAATTTATTTTGGTCTTAAAACATCTTAATTATTGGTTAAAATTTATTAAAAATGGTTCAGAATTGAATCAGGGGTTAAAAATACGAAAAATTGCATTTTCTGGCTAGAGTGCTCAGGATCGCTCAGGTGGTCTAAGGTAGGCAGTTGTTCAAAACAGAGCGTCGACAATAAGTCAATAAGCGGTCTTAGGCGGTCAAAATATTTCAATGAGCGCCTAGGATCACTAAGCACAGTAAGCTCGGCGGTCTCCCAAAAACGAATATACAGTGTTTAAAAACTTGATTTTTCATGCTATGATCAATACTAACATACTTATAAGATTGATATCAAGCTAAATACGTATTTCTACAACATAAAAACATGCAATAGAGATTAAACAAGTCGAGAACACAAAACGCTCGATAAAACAGTGCTGCCTACCTCTGTTCGATTATTTCTCATCTTCTTCCTCTAACCAATAGTGTTCACAGATGCAAGACACTCTCTATACGATGAAGAGCACAAGACCAACTTCCTCCCTTCCTCCTACTTCTTCTTCTTTTCTTCTTCTTCGGTCGTTTGGTCACTCACGGTCTCTCTCTCTCTCTCTCTCTCTCTCTCTCTCTCTCTCTCTCTCTCGTGGCTGACGAAGACAAGCAAAATACGGCTTTAGGTATTCCACTCATATGCTATTAGGTATTCTAACTTATATATATATATATATATATCCTCAATCCCACGCATCTCACATGGATTAGACTCCACACACACGCCCAATCATAACTCCTCAGAAATAAAATATTAATCATACCATGATATCTCACGATCAGACGATCGGATCTGCGCCCAACTCTGGATCTCCACTAATTACAATATCACCTACATTAATAAAATATTTCTATCAATTAAAACCCTCAATAATATTAATTATTAATTTACTTTTATATTTAGGAAAATTCAGGGTCTTACATCCTCCCCTCCTAAAAAAAAATTTCATCCTTGAAATTGACCTTGAAACTCTGGAAATAGATGAGGATACTTCCTTTGCATTTCCGACTCCAACTCCCAAGTGGCTTCTTCAACTGTGTGGTTCTGCCAAAGCACTTTCACAAGTGGAATTACCTTAGTACGTAGGACTTGCTCTTGTCTGTCGAAGATCTCAACCGGATGTTCTTCATATGTCAAGTCCCCTTGCACTACCAGTGGCTCATGCTGGATGATATGAGTAGGGTCATGCACGTACTTCCTCAACATAGAAACATGAAATACGTCATGAACTCCTTCCAGCTGTGCAGGAAATGCCAATTTGTATGCCACTGGTCCCACTGTATCCACAATCTCAAATGGACCTGTATATCTCGAAGCCAACTTGCCAAATCTCTTGATCCCACGAGATGGAGACACCTTCAGAAACACCGAATCACCAATTTCGAAATGCAAATCTCTCCTTCTAGTGTTAGCGTAGCTATTTTGACGACTTTGGGATGTAAGCATATTTTGCCTAATCTGATTTATTCTTTCAATATTGTCCTGTACAATCTGCGGCCCAATAAGTTGTCTTTCTCCAACTTCCACCCAGCACACTGGGGATCTACACGCTCTGCCATATAGTGCCTCAAATGGTGCCATCTGAATACTCGCCTGATAGCTATTATTATAGGCAAACTCCACTAATGGTAGGTGCTGATTCCAATTGCCTCCCCAATCTATAACACAACATCTCAGCATATCTTTCAACTTCTGAATGGTACGCTTAGACTGTCCATCTATCTGAGGATAATAGCTGGTGCTGAAACTAAGCTTCGTGCCCATGGCTGCTTGAAATGCAGACCAAAAGTGTGACGTAAATCGTGCATCTCTATCAGACACTATGGAAACTAGCACTCCATGAAGTCTTACTATCTCCCTGACATACAACTCAGCTAGAGACTTCAACTGCTGTGTAGTGTTGATAGGCAAGAAATGTGCTGACTTAGTTATTCTATCAACAATAACCCAAATAGCATCCTCCTTCTTCACTATCAAGGGCAATCCAGACACAAAATCCATGGTCACATGTTCCCACTTCCATTCTGGAATAGGAAGTGACTGAAGTAGCCCAGGTGGCTTACGATGTTCAGCCTTCACTTGCTGACATGTCAAACACTTAGCCACATACTCTGCAATCTCCCTGTGCGCGCGTCGGAAACGCCGCACGGGAAAGTTCAGAGTCGCCACCGCCTGATGGGGTGCAGGCGGACACCTAGGTGCCTAAGTTAGTCTATTTTGGGCTTTGGTCTGCGGCTTGAGATTCTAAGTAGGTTCTTGGTTGTGGTTTGGGGAAGTCCGTAGACACCCCAGACCACCCCGTCGGATGACGCGTCCTGTGGGTTCCCTGGTTTGAGTCAGATTACTTTGGTCTCACCCGATTCCTAATCTAGCATGCCATTTTGTTTAAGTCTGACGGGACCACCTGAGTGGTGTGGGTCTCTTTAATTGATTTTGTTTTGCTTAATTTAGGTGATCTGAGTCGAATTGGCTGGGCCCCGTTGGAAGGCCCACGGTGTCCTTAGTGGGCTTGACTAAGCCCACATGCCTCTGGTGGGCCTCTGTCTAGTCCTAGGAGGCCCTTTGGGCTTAAGTCAATGAGTTGATTTTACTTAATTGCTCAATTTGGAGTTTAAGTATTTTTCATGTAAAAAGGTTGGTCTGCATTGGTTCGCGGGCCCCTAGGTGGGCCCATGATGGTTGCCAGGATGTTTTTAGTTTATCTTATTTAATTTTGCCAGTATGATTTGGACGTTGGGCTTGGGGCCCGTAGTCCGACTTTAGGCTTGAAAGCCTAGTTCCTTGAGGTTTAGGGTTTGCACCCTTCCTTGGTTCAGTTAATGGGCTTTGGCGGGCCCGATAGGCCCTAGCCCGGGGTCTCAACCAAACCACGCAATTTAAACATCATTCCACAAGATGGGTTCGGGTGGGCCGCATTGGGTTTGGCCCGCCTGGTTTAATTAGTTCACTTTACTTAATCTTACTGATTTTGCATGCTTTCGGGTTTATCAAGCTTGGTGGGCCCCGTTGGAAGGCCCACTAATGTTTCCAAATTGGACCGTGGTCCAGGTCCTATGTTGGGTTTACGGGCGGCCCGGAAACCCTATTGGTTCACTTGGTTTGGCTCAAACCATCATAAAATTCGGCAAGGAACACAAAACAACATGAAAATTATATTTCTGTGTGTATCCGGCCTTAGTTTCCGAATACACACAGGCCATAGGTGATCTGGCTTGAATTGCCGGATCACCTAAAAAATGGCATTTTCGGGCTTTGGCTATTGGGGTGGCTTCCAGGGGCTTCCTAGGGCCTTCTACAGGCCATGTGGGCCCTTGGGCAAGCCCACATTGGTTCTGGTGTGGGGGAGAGGCCTCATTTGGCTTCTCTTGGTGGTTTTCTTCAACAAAAGCAAGAGAGAAAGAAGGAGGGCATGGGATTGCTGCCCTTCCTTGCTCTCTTTAAAGTTTCCAGCAGCATTGTCGGGGCCTTAGCGCCCATCCATTCTGTTGGTGTTA
This sequence comes from Buxus sempervirens, assembly GCA_947561395.2. NCBI lineage: Eukaryota > Viridiplantae > Streptophyta > Magnoliopsida > Buxales > Buxaceae > Buxus > Buxus sempervirens. Next base: position 31,641,487 of record OX387183.1, read on the forward strand.
TGCCACCAAGTAACAAGTAATTCCAAACCAAGAACCCAAACCTCATACTATACAAGTCAAACATAAAACCAACATACAGTGGAGCATGGAACAGCAACTAGTTAAAAGGGAATATCTACTAAAATACTGTGATTAAGCATTGTTAAGTAGGCTAGGGATGCATGGGGGTTTGTGGGGAGTAACCATCTTCATGCATGGGTTTGGAGGTGTTGCTGTTGTCTCCCAACAGCAACTCGCATGAGCCACAACAGTGGGCTACCGAGGTAGGGAATCATGCTCACATGGATCTTATATACGCAAGCATACGTTTAAAGCAAATAAACCACCAAGCAAAACATGTAATCACCAATAAGAGCTACAGGGAAACCTGCTGTAGGTAGGGCAGCAACTTAAAAATGAAAGGAGAAGGGTTTTAAGCATCCTATCAGGGCTGGACATGGCCTAAATTCTGTAGGCGAAGGGGCCTTCATTGTAAGACCCCGAATTTTACTTAAATAATAAATTAAATTAGTAAATAATATTACTGAGGGTTATGATTGATGGGAATATTTTATTCTTGTAGGGGGTGATCAGTTTAGTGAAGATCCAGAAGTAGACGCAGATCTGACCGTCCGATCTTGAGATATCGAGGTACGTATTTTAATTGGGCGAGGTGTATGGGAGAGTTTGCATGGGAGATGCATGGGATCAGGGAGTATATATATGTATTAAATAACCTAATCGTATTCTCGCTCGTATTATTCAGCCGCAAACGACGAGAGTTGAAACGACCGAGAAGAGAAGGAAGAGAAGGAAGGGGGAAGACCAAGGGAACTTGCTCAGAGCCTTGCCTTGCAACTGAGGAGAGGTTTGGGGGTTTGCTGTTCAGAAGAGAAGAGGAGAAACGCGTATACGAGGTAGGTGACACCGTTTTGGTTTTGAAATTGGATTTTTCCTTGGTTAATCGCAAATGCATGTTTCTATGATATGTAATGTTGTATTTAGTTAGCTAAGCATGTTAGAAATACACTAGAATGAGTTTAGACGAGAAAAATCGTGATTTAGAACTATTTCGGCTCGATTTCGCACGACCGCCGACCTCGACTGTGCTCGGCGCTCGTCGGCGATCCTCGGCGTTGGTTGAATAAAATTAGGGCGCCGTAGACCGCGAGAAGACGGACCGCGGGCGCTCGAAAATACACGACCGCTGACCTGGGACCGCCAGGGCGATCCTGAGCGATCCTAGGCGCTCTCAACAGAATTTCCAATTTTTCATAATTTCGAACCTAATTCAATTCTTAACTATTTTTAGACAATTTTAATGATTAATTAAGGTGCTTTAAGACCAAAATAAACTACCTAAACCCCTGTTTTACAGAAAAACAAATTAGGGAGATATTTAGGACAATAGTTGCCAAGTTTTGAAGGTAAATGAGAAACGTGATTTTGGAAAAGCCTAACTACCATTTGACTATCTAAATACCTCTAAATGACATTATAAATCAGAATACTTTCTAAAGAGAATACTAAATTCAGATGAACAAATATTGAAGTAAATGTACAGATATAACCATTATATGCTGCTAGGCACCAACCCTTATAGAATATGACACTTTTGGGAAGTTTTGGAGTCTAGTGGGCATAGCTGGTTGTGGATCCATAGTCGTAGCTAGATAGCTGAGGGATATGTCATTTGAGTTGAGTTACTCCTATATGCGACGCGCTTCCTTTGCAAGTTAGTTTGTCTGGGAAGGTCCTATGTCTGGAGGGACACCCCGGTGAGCCGCTGGTGATTCCCTGTACATGTGGATAAGCAACCACCTCCATGTATTGATTCTGGTGCTGCATGCTGGTGGTACATGCCAACTTTGATGGGTACGTGTGCAATAAGTCGGTGACTACGGCTCTTGTCTAAGCTGCGCTGCATGGGGCTTGAGTATCATTAGTAGCATCGCTCCTAAGTCGCACGGTGGTATAGCAATTGGTTGAGAATCATCTCAAAAGGTTTATCTAACTTTGTGAGTCCTACAATGACCCTGAAATCATAAAACTTGTTATTCTTGTGGTACATGCGGGAGGCATGTGTTTGGGATATTGGTTGGATGTGACTGTTTAGTACATCCTGGAAATGTATGAATTATGTTACTGATTTGACTATGGTATTTTCATATTAAACTTGCTGGAATTCATCTCTAGAACTGTTTAGTATATTGTTTTGTATTTACGAATGATACGAATGATTATACGAGCCTGATTAATCGATGTGACTTATTCGTGCATGAACTGCTACTTTCCGTATATTAACTGTTTAATCATGCATGTGTTACCTACTGGGATATTCGTATCTCACCCTACTGTTATTCCATTTTTTCAGCTGATACGCGAGAGGGGGATCTCTTAGACTTCCAGGGAGAGATAGCTGAGTATTCTCCAGAGGATTACTATTATCCCGATCTTATCTGAGGTGGATTGATGTTATAGACTTAGCATTTTTAATTGGTTTATTATCATTAATTGGATTTGATGTATGAGAGAGACAAGAGAGAGTTAGTAACCAGTTCATTCTACCAGACTTTGATACTATTGATTGATGGTCAAGCTTCATGCTTGTTTGATGATTTTAATCTACACTTCCGCACATACTTGTTTCCGCAACTCTGATGGATTAATATATGGATTGGATTTACTTTCTTTGGTCTGGTATGTTTTTGATGTTGTGATTGATATGGGCCAGTAACACCTCGGATTTGGTTGTTGAACTAAATTCCGGTTGTTACAGTAGCGAACCGGGTTCGGGTCAGGTGCCGGTTTGGACTGACCCGGGTTCGGGGCGTTACATTCATGCTTGGGGTGATTTGGAGTTTCTAAGTCTGCTGGGACAGCAATTACTAAGGGGTATTGAGGTCATAACCATGGTGGGAGGGGGGTGCATCTCAAGACACAAAAAACAGCAAACTGAAAGAAACCAAGTAGGCATGCTAAAGTCCAAAACAGCAGGTGGTAGGCTGGGGGAAACGTCATGTTAACACGAAGTAATACACTAAATAACAAAAGATGAACATGCATTCATCCCTAAGCCCAACAGCAAACCCCAAAACAGTAGCATATTGTAACTAAAGCCAAAGAACAAACAGCAAAGGGAGGTATGGCAACAGCAAAAACACCCATAGAAAATATAAGAAAGAATGGGAAAAGAGAAAAAAAAAATCAAGAAGGGATGTGGGGGGGATACTTAGGGATACATTAGGTGAAGGAGGGAGGAACACGCTCCTCAAAAAAATGCTTAGAATAAGCCCAAGAACAGCGGCTACAAGGCACTAAAATGTGTACACCACAGGCTTTCATGCTCCCTAAACTAACCTACGTGGAACTTTTGCTTGTGGTAGCTTCATGCCATAAAAAGAAAATCAAATGCATGTGGAAAATAGCGTGAAGACAAGCCCATGCCAAGTAGGAAAGCCAAGTGTGCGCATCCGATTTCGGTCGCACGACGAGGCGCATCCGAATTGATGCGTGCCTCAAGATTTGTTTGCAGTCGCCACTGCCTGATGGGGTGCAGGCAGACACCTGGGTGCCTATTCTTGTCTATTAAGGCTTGGTCTGCGGCTTGAGATTCTAAGCAAGTTCTCTGTTACGGTTCAGGGAAGTCCGTAGACACCCCGGTCCGCCCCGTCAAAAAATGGGTCCCATGGTTTCCTGGTTTTGAGTCACTTTGGTCTCTCACTCACCCGATTCCTATTCCAGCATTCAATTTGGTTAAATCTGGCGGTACCGCCAAAGTGGTGTGGGTCCCTTTACTTGATTTTATCTTTTTAGTTAAAGCTGAGATGAGTCTGATTGGGTGGGCCCCGTTGGAAGGTCCGCGGATTCCTTGGTGGGCTCGGTTGAGCCCACGTGTCCCCTGGTGGGCCTCAGTCTAGCCTGAGGGGCCCTTTGGGCTTTGGTTCAATGAATTGATTTTATTTTGAAATTCAAGTTTGATTATTTAAGTGGATTTCATGCCAAAGTGGGCCGGGATTGCTTTTGTGGGCCCTTGAGTAGGCCACACAGTTGGTTGCCAAGTGATTTTGAGATTATCTTGATTAACTGAGCCGAAATGAGCCAGGCTTTGGGCTTGGGGCCCTTTCCCTGGGCTTGGGCTTGAAAGCCCAAGTCTTCATGAGTTAGGGTTTGGAAACCCTAACCTTGTTTTGCTTAATGGGCTTAGTGGGCCCGATCGGCCCTACCCTTGGTCTCGGCCAAACCATGCCTAAATCTAAGCAACATGTTGCCCCAGTTGGGCTTTAGTGGGCCTCAAAGGGTCTGGACCACTCAACTCTCTTAATCATCTTATTTAAGCACAATAGGTTTGTCGGGCTTGGTGGGCCCCGTTGGAAGGCCCATCGGGAATCAATTCGGACCGGGTCGGTCCATGGCCCATCTTGGGTTTCCGGGTCACCCGGAAACCCTACTGGTTCATCCGGTTTGATTTAAACAATTAAGAAAATGACATAGGATCACAAAAACAGCAAAATTAACATTTAGACAGTGTAGCCGGCCTAAGATGCCGGTTACACACAGGACACAGTGTATCCGGCACCTTTGGCCGGTTACGAATGGGTTTCTGTTGATCCGGCCTGAGTTGCCGGATCAACATACAGAGGCCTTTTTTTGGATTTTTGCATGGGGGTGGGGTTTCTAAGCTTCCTAGGATGTCCCAGGGATTGCGTGGGCTCCTGTGTGAGCCCACATTGGTACAAGGAGAGGGGGAATGTCCCAATTTTGCCTTCTTTTGGGACTTTGGTGGTTCAAGCAAAGGGGGAGGAGGCTTAAGGTGTTGCCTCCTCCCATACTTGGGATACTTCCAGCAGATGAACAGGGACCTAGGTGTCCCTGTTTAGTTCTCCCCGGTCCGCACAACAGCAAGCAAATAAAGTGGTGAGAAAACAACAATCAAACCTATCCTACATGCTTTGACTATGGTGAACATGCTTTAACATCCTCATATTGTGTGCACGAAAAGTGGAGGGTGTGTGAGTGTACCTACAGCATTGCAAATGGATATACATGCATGATCGAACTTGGACAAGCATGTCATACTACCGACTTTATGCTTAAAAGGAACACAAGGTCACCAAGGCACAACTATTTTAAAGAAGGGAAAAAGAGGGAGATTAATAAGGGGTACAATGGATGAATCATGCTAAGGGGAACATGCTCCCCATCACCAAGAAATGGACTCAAAACAATAGTTAAAATGACTAGAAGAAAATGTGGAGGGTCACCTCTCATCCTCCCATGGAGCCAAACGTGATGCTCATCTTACCTAGGAGATCCTCAAGTGGTGGCAATAAGAACATGATACATGCCATATATGCACTTGAACCGACTTACAGCAAGGGAGAAAGCCATGCTCATTAATATGCTTAGAAAACCACCATTTTTACATATACGTAAGGAAACTTAACAAGAAGCCATACCTTGGGGTTTCAAACCCTTCTGGTGGTGTGCTTGAACTCCCTTTGAAGCTCAACAGTGGCTGGAACCTCTCCTTGTGCCACCAAGAACAGCAAGTCCTCCTTTGGGTTTGAGTGGAAATGAAGAGAAAGAAGTGAGGAGAGAGTAGGAGAGTCTTAAGGTTGTGCTTGAGGGTTTAGGGAGCCAAAGGGGGGCAAGGTGAAGGATTTCCGGAGTGGGCACAGAGGGGGAAGAAAGGTGGAAACAGCAAAAGTGAAGCCAACCCCGGGATTGGGCTGTTGTTGGCCTTTTATAGGCCAACTTAATGTATCCGGCAACTCAGGCCGGATACACCAAGCCTTGCTCATAGCCGGCCTCTATTGCCGGCTACACATGTGTTCCTTTGTATCCGGCATTCAATGCCGGGTACAAAACATAATTATTCGAAAATTAAATGCCGCCGCGAATTTGTCGGGCGTTCGACGCGAATCTCGTTGATTGATCTTCATGTATCTAATGAATAGTGTCGGATATTCATAGGGGTATGTGTATCCGACATATTTGGTTGGATACAAGTCGAAAAATTACAGATTTGCCCTTGGATATTTGCAGATTCATCCGATACTCTTAGATATTCACAGATATGGTCCCTGCTAAATTTTGCTTTAAACCCTGGGATATTTTGCATGTTTGGATATTTACGGATTGCCCCTCTATCCAATGATATGGGGGTAAGCACCTGGATCAGGGTTTAGCAGAAAGTCAACTTTCAGCTCCCCTTAAGTTTGACCGCCCGCAAAACCTTCGTCCGGACTCCGATTCCTGCAAACTTAGTTGCATTGGAACCGTGTCGGGATTCTCTATCCAATGAGATAAAGCAAGGTGGTCAACTATCACCTGATCAAAAGGTCAACTTTTTGTCCCCTTAGGGTTTGACTTTTCCGCCAGGGTTTTGCATTTTTAGCACTTCTAGGGGTGCAAAAATAAGGTGCTTACACCAAGTAAGTAAGTTAGCAGAAAAATCCGAATTTAACATATGAGGAATACAACATGCCGGGGAACCTTACCTGGAGGTTCTTGTGCTTTGTAGTAGGGTGGAGACACCCTTTTGGAAGCCGGACAGCAGCTGGAGCTTGCCTCTCCTTACATCAACAGCAACTACCCACCTTCTTGTTGGGTTGTAAGTGGAGATGAAGGAGGAAAAGGAGGATAAGAATGGCTTGGGTGGTGTAGTGAGTTGATGGAGGGCAAAAGGAGTTGAAGAAGGAAGGGTTCGGATGGGAAAAACCAGGGGAAGGAAGCTGGAAAATAGCAAAAGAAGCCAACCCCCGGCCAGAGGTTGCTGCTGTGCTTTTATAGGCAATTTTAATGTATCCGGCATTAAATGTCGGATACACTACATGTCCTTTGTATCCGGCATTTAATGTCGGATACACTGAACCTCCTTTGTATCCGGCATAAAATGTCGGATACAAACAAAATTATTTCAAAAATTTAATGCCGCCACGAATTTGTCAGGGAATCGGCGCGAATCTCACCGAGCAAATCTTTGTATCCGACATTTGATGTCGGTTATACACAAACCTATGTGTATCCGATATATTTGACCGGATACAAATAAAAAAATTACTGATTTGCCCCTCGACTTGACCGATTCGACCGATTTGACACTTTTGGATATCTACGAATTGCCCCCTGTGAAATTTTGCATGTTTGGATATTTACGGATTGTCCCTCGAGATATTGTCTTGCGCCACTCGCCACGTGTGCGGCTTTTTGCCACGTGTGCAGTTTCCGGTTTTTCTACTTGGAAACTTCGACAGCTCATATCTCCTTCATCTGGACTCCGATTTGAGCAAACTCAGTTGTGTTGGACTTGTATCGGAGCCCTCTATCCAATGATATAGAGCTAAGCACCTGGCTCGGGGTTCAAAAAAAGTCAACTTTCGGCTCACCCTCAAGTTTGACCAGCCCATAGAACCTTCATCCGGACTCCGATTCCAACAAACTCAGTTGCGTTGGACTCGTGTCAGGATTCTCTATCCATTGAGATAAAGCAAGGTGGCCAATTATCACTTGATCAAAAGGTCAAATTTCGACCCCTCAGGGTTTGACTTTTTAGCCAGGTTTTGCATTTTTGGCTCTTCCGGGAGCGCAAAAATGAGGTGCTTACAGCTGCCCCTCTTTGCTGGAGTCACCTTGTGGATAAACGGCAAAGAGAAAAAAGAATCTTATTTTTGTGCCTGCCATTTCTGTCGACATGGTCGACGAGCTTAGTCCTTTGAAGTTTTCATTTTAAAGGGAAGCGTCCAAATGATGTGGAGTCACTTCCTGGCTTTGGAGTTTCCTTACCCCTTGCTTTTCGGGTTTTTGTAGGGCAACTCTTCAGCAATTGATTTAAGTTTGAAAGAGATTAGATTGGACTTGAGCTCGCCAACCTGTTTCGGCGTTGATGCCAGACACTTGACAATATTCTTTTCTTCTTGTTTGTTCCATTAAAGCTTTTAGGTGACTTCAAACTTCTGACTCTTTTCGTGTCTTTTACTTGAAGGTTTTAATAGTTTTTTTTTTTAGGGATTTGATGGCCAAGGGTTGGTTTAGGATGCGGGATGGCTGGAGAAAGGAGGAAAGAGCGGAGGGGGAGTTGCTATTGATGAGGAGGTGCTTCCAGCGCTGTCCAGTGCCTCAAGGGAGCTCACACACCTGCTCTACTCTATTTACAAAAGTGTAAAAATCAAAAATTACAAAAGCGGCCATCTTGCCCGATGATATCTCCATTTATCCTCATTCTTCTTCATGTCTCATCATTCCTTCTTCTGCAGCACTTTATGGTTGGCTCTCCCTTTTGTAGAGGCTTCCTAGCTCGGAGTGACTATTGCTGGGGATTGGGCAAGAATCTTTTCCTTATTGCCTCTTTTTTCGGGTCGAGCCTTGTTTCTGACAAGCGTGGGAGTTCCCTGGGGAAGGATGCTCTGCTGGGGATAAGTGGGGATTCCTCACGCTGTCATTATTTCTTTGTAAAGACTTTTCCTTCCGCTTGGGTGTGAGTTCTTTGTAAAACCCCGATTTTTCACCTAATAAATAAATAAATAATAAATGAAAGAAAATATGAGTTAAGTCCTAGTTAAAATAAAAAGTGAAGATTTAGAGGATAATTAATTCAAATAAGTTCTAAGTTGAAGATAAAGAAAGAATTTTAATGAAATTAGCCTAAAAGAATAAAAAGGGTATTTTGGTAATTTTCAGAAAAGGGTAATTAGTAAATAGATCATCAAATAATAATTAGAATTAGAAAATAGAAGAAAACAGATTATTTTAACAAGTTAGAAATTAAAAGAAATTAATAAAAGCCTAAAAGTGGGAAAAAGGGTAATTAGGAGATTTCACGTCTTAATTTGGAGAAAATAGGGTTTTAAGTGATAGAAACGTTTAATTAAATATTTTGCACGAAATTAAGTTATTTTCATGAGTTTAGATAATAAGAAACTTAATTAGTATTATTTAAGTTGAAAATAGAAAGTGGAGAAAAAGTAGGAATTAAATTAGAAAGGATTAGACATTAGCTAGACCATGGTTGGGTTAGCCCAAATTAAGTTAGCCAATTAGGGTTTGTTTAGGATTTCTAAAGCCTAGTATAAATAGGAGACTAAGGTTAGAAGAGAGGGGATTTTCGTGGGTTTCTTATGGAGAGAAAAGAGGGAGAGAAAGGAAAGAGGTCTCTAATGGAGGTGTCTGACCAGCCACCATCAAAACGCGATCGGGGAAAATCCGCACGGTGGATCGCCTTCAAATTTGGAGGTTTTGTTCGTGACTGATGGAACTACAATGTGAACGGTGGAGATTTGAATTGGAAGAGTCTAGCTTGGTGCGGTTGGGAGCAACATTCTGGTCCAGAATTAGAAGGTGTAATGGAAGAAGGATTTAGCGTATAAGGCAAGTAGTAACCCTTGGAAAACGTGAGGAATTGCATGATTTGGTTTTCTGTGATTTCATATGGTTGAATGGATTAGTCGAAACAGTATTTACATGGAATCAAATTGTTTATATTTTAGGGTTTTGTGTTCTTGAAGAATTTGCTAAAGTAAGGAAGAAACTTGGTTTGATTATGAAATAAATTATAGGATGGTATTTAATTAATAAGAATTGATCTAGAAGGCTTTAGGAATGTTTTAGAATGTTATTAGATTAATTTAGACCAAGAAAACATAAAGCAAAAGCATAGGAATCCGAAATTGTAAAATCTGGAAAATTCTGTTAAAAATTGCACGAGCGCCCAGGATCGCCTAGGATCGCCCAGCACAGTAGAGGTAGGCGCTCTAAGTAAAATTTGTAGATTTTGGGGATTTTGTAATTCGAATAAATACCCAATAATTCTTATGATTAGTTAAGCATGTTAGCATCTTTATAAGGACCTAATTAAGCTATAAAAATTATAAAATTAATTGGGAAAGATTAAGCAATAAATAGAAGGTTATAATGAAAGGATTGTTTATAAAAGAGTCAAAGGGTATGGATATTGCTAGAAATAATACTACTGAAATTTATAGCTTACAAACATCTTTTAAACTTCATTCTAGGTCTGTAGAACATGCTGGAAAAATAAAATACAGAAATTTCAAATGGAAACTAGCTTAGGTGCTAAGGTAGGAAGTTGGATTCTAATAAAGGGATTAAGAAGGAAAAGTTCAAGCATGATTTGTTTTACTTTATTTAAGCTTTCAATATGAATGTTGAATTCTGGAATTGCATAAACATTGGTTTCTATCGAATTTATGATACATGAGCTTTATTCAAGTATAATTAAGAAATTGCATATGTTATTCTGAAAAAGGCTTTAATGGAATTCGTACGGATTGAATCATGGATTTCACATGGAATGGAATACTTTGGTATGGATTGGTATGTGGTATGATGTTGTACTCTTTAATTTTACGGTTGGGTGATACGGCTTCTGTGGTAGAGTTTGATACTATCTTTTACGGCAGAGATGGGTAATCCTCTGTGTAGAGATATGTAATCCTTTACGGGTAAAAGTGTGTATGCCTCCTACATTAGCGTGTCCTCCCGTATGTGGTTTTATCGTGGTTTGTGTCAGTGGGCTTAGCTGTATATGGATCCATAGTTTTGGCTGGTTAGCTAAGTGGTATTTAGTTTGGGTTGATTTACTCCTATATTGCGAGCGCGCTTCCCTTTGCAAGTTAGTTTGCTCTGGGAGGGTCCTATGTCTGGAGGGACACCCCGGTGAGCCGCTGGTGATTCCCTGTACATGTGGATAAGCGACCACACTCCATGTATTGATTCTGGTGCTGCATGCTGGTGGTACGTCCAACTCTGCGGGGTTCGTGCGCAATAAGTCGGTGACTACGGCTCTTGCCTAAGCTGCGCTGCATGGGGCTTGAGTATCATCAAGTAGCACTGCCCCTAAGTCGCACGGTGGAACAGCATTTAGTCGAGTGTCATCTCAAATACTTATCATCTTTGTGAGTCCTGCAATGGCACGTGTTTTGTCGCTTTTGTCGGTTTTACCTCGTTAACATCAAGTTACTGGTATTTATACATGATCATATGTTTCATCGCCTTATTTGGAATTACCATGGATAACTTGGATTTCTCGTCTTATCGTGAATTAATCGAATACCTCATGACTATTGCTTACATTGGACTGTTTCTTATTGCATGCACCTGCTACTTGCTGAGATGTAAATCTCACTCCGTTTTCCCCTATTTTTCAGGTTGCTTGGAGAGATCGCGAAGATGGGGTTTTAATTTGATGGGTAGAATTATAATCGGTATTAATGTCACATGTTGATTAGATAAACTTAATTGTAAATTGAATTGAATATGTTGATTAAGGAATTGTTTATTTTATTTGGCCACCATAACTCTGATGTAATTGATTTGTAAATTTTAAAATTATTGTGAATCTTGGTTGTATCTGACCCCAGCTTCGTGGTAACACCTCGGGTTTGGTTGTTGAACCGGACTTGGGTTGTTACAGTAGCGAACCGGGTTCGGGTTGGGTGCCGGTTTGCACTGACCCGGGTTCGGGGCGTTACAGAGATGGTATCAGAGCAACAAGATCTAAACCTAGGAACTAAATTCTTAGGTGGGTAGTGGGATTGAGTGCACGCTAGATAAAAGCATGTTATTTAGGATGAGAGACTTTAATTTTATTTTGCATGTTGTAATGCTATTGTTTGATGATATTGCTATGCTATTGATGTTATTATTAGTATTGGATGGTATATTATTAACCAAAATAAATTAAAATTTTGTAATATTAACCAGTGTTTATAAATAGATAAATTTCCGCATAAGAAAAATAAAGAGAAATTGCAATAGACAAAATTTAGCAAAAATGATCTGATGTATATATCTGTAGGATGAACCAGTACAAAGCTTGGTATACAACTGAAAAACAAATAAAAGACCTATGGACTAAATACAACCCAAGGAACCCAAAAAGTGTATACACATCTGTCCCAAAAGTGAAAAAGAAAGAAAGAGAAAAATATAAGACTTTAAACCAAGAAAAATAAAATCAGCTAGATGGTCCAGCACCATCTCCTCCCTGTCCAGCGTCCTCCCCTGTGTCAGTGTCTCCATCTCTAGACCCCGTAGCATCCCCATCATCATCACCATCTCCTCCCTGGTCTCCAGCCCTAGTAGCATCATCCGCAGCAGCAACATCACCCTCAGACTCCTCAGAATCCCAAATCTCAGGGCAAGTAGAAGGTCCAGTCCGCATGTAGGATCGCATGATCCGGAACATCCGGCACTGGGAATCATATAGGGTCTCTATCCGGAGCTGTATCTCCTCCTGAGTACTCGCAAGGGCAGCCATCTGCTCCATCACCATAGAGATGTGGGAAGATATCATAGTCATCCGCCTATGTACGACCTCCACATCATGTACTAGGCTGTGAAGGGTATCTGCAACATGATCGGAAGAATGAGGAGCCTCAGCTGAAGAAGGAGGGGCATCAGCTGTAGTAGAAGGTGGATGAGAAGCGGAAGGAATATCAACTGAAGGGGGAGCAGTAGAAGAAGAAGGGGGAGCATCAGTAGAGGTAGGAGCAGCAGTAGAGGAGGAAGGAGCGGTACCACTATCAGCAGGCCTCCTGGAACGAGTGATACTCGTGGTGGCTCTGCGGATAGGCTGGCTCAGCATCAAGGGTCGAAAACGTGGATATCGAGCCGAGGAGGCTGATATGAGTCTAGCGATCAAACATCCGTAGGGGAGAGCAACAGATCTCTTAGGGTCATCGTGGACCCCAAGAATAGTAGAGATGATCACAGAAGGCAAGTCTATAGAATCACCCCTCAGGAGGGCATAAAGAAAGAGGGAACGGGAACTAGGAAGAGAGGAAAGGTGAGAAACAGGCCAGAGGTTCGTAAACACGATCCTTAGGATAACACTGGTAGTGACTGGGAAGCTGGCAGTGCGGAGAGGTCCCACTCCATCATACTCTGTCGCTTTCCCTGTTAGGGAAGTGGCAACAGTCGAGAAGTCAGGGGTAGTCTCACCGGAATAGGGATAGGCAGGGTGCTCTACCCTGGGAATCTGAAGGCTGGTGGAAATGAAGTCAGGAGAGACAATAAACCTAGTGCCTCTGATGTAGGAATAGAATGAAGACCGGTCATGAGCAATCTCATGGATATTGCTGTAGAACTCCCTAACCAACTCATAGCATGTGGGTGCAAAACCACTAAAGAGGGGTAGCCACCCTCTACCCTCAATAAGACTCAGAACCGTAGGAGCAAAGTCCTCAAAAACAACATTCCTTTCTAATAAGATCGTCCTAAGATGGAAGCGATCATCATACTTTTCCTTCTCAGTGTCAGAATAAAATCTGACATCTCTCTGGTCAACCCTAGCTCTTTTAGAAGGATTCCCTACTGAAGTTCTAGCCATCTAGATTTGAAATAAATAGGAATTGGAATAGAGATAAAGAAAAATAAAAATAAGAACATGAACAAACACAAATTGGGTTAGAACAATTGCATAAATAATTTGACAAAAATTAGGGAAAATCGAACCAGGATTAATGTGTGCAAAATGGACTAGGAAAATGCTAAAACAGACACTAAATCAAAAACAGACGAAAGAAATCAAAAAAAAAAGAAGCAAGTCTGCAGAAATTTGGCCGAGCGCCTAAGACCGCCGGAGACCGCCGTTGGCAACCAGGTCGGCGCTCATGTTTGCCGTAAGAAACGAATTGGGGTTTTTGCACAAAACGAACAAGCAACACAAATCTTTGACTAAAACTAGTTCGAATCAATAAAATAAGACATCTAGAAGTTAAAGAAACTAATTTGAAACAAATGCCCCAAAAATGGAGCTTCAATCGAAATTTTTTTTTTGAAAAACCCTAGCCCTAGCCGTGCGAACGTGTGTGGAAAATTTTGGGGAAGAAGGAGGGCTTGGCATTTACCTGTTAGTGTCGTTTGGAGTCGAGGAGCAGTGGGTTGAGGTCGATCGCCAAGAGGAACAGTGCTTGGCGAAGTCGAGCGTTGGTTGAGACTTCGGTCTGTCGCGCGAGAGAGAGAGAGAGTGTGTGAGCGTTAGTTTAAAATTTTCTTTCCTTATAAGTCTAGCGCTAAGGAGCGCGTGGCTTAGGGTTTTAGACCCAGGTCTGTCCTCTTCAGCCATACTTAGCCATTCTAAGCGCTCTATCACTGCACTGAACACCTAGCTTCTTTTGGCAGTGAATAAAATAAAATTTTAGCAAAACAAAAGAAACAACTATATAGCAGACAGAAATCACTTATACTAGTTCGTAAAAGTAATGTGTATACATTTGGATGAAATTAAACTATAGAGTAAAATAATTATAACTGAGAACACTAGAAATTAGAAATTACAGGAAATTTAAAATTTTCAGAGTCTGTATAAAGAATTCCAGAAATACTGGGAATTGCAAAGTAAACCTGATGTGAAATTATTGGCATTATATGTGATCGTATAATTGTACCTGAGGACGTATGCCTACTTAAACTATTATGGTTGAATATTGTTTGTTGCTTAATGAGCCAGTTGCACTAGGACATGCCAAGGTGTGGTGAAGCAGTGTACAATGTGGAATTGCACCTGGGTGTGAAACCTTATGCAATATGGGATATGTATTAGTACAAATAGGTGTGTATAAATATGTATTGTGGATGCAGTATTTTGATACCAGTTAGACTAGAAGAAACCTGTGATTTTCTTCTCAAGCTTGCATATAAGCGGACGCGTTTATATGTACAGATTGATGATAGAAGATTGGTAGTGTTCTTCTACAGTATTTTGAAGTTAAATTATGTTTTGAGAAATGGAATTGAAATGAGGAAAATTTTGAATTGTTTTGCATTGTTAGAATTGTGTTTTGAAATATAGAATGAAGATGATTGTTTTAAATTTCGAGGACGAAATTTTTGTTAGGTGGGTAGGATGTAAAACCCCGATTTTTCACCTAATAAATAAATAAATAATAAATGAAAGAAAATATGAGTTAAGTCCTAGTTAAAATAAAAAGTGAAGATTTAGAGGATAATTAATTCAAATAAGTTCTAAGTTGAAGATAAAGAAAGAATTTTAATGAAATTAGCCTAAAAGAATAAAAAGGGTATTTTGGTAATTTTCAGAAAAGGGTAATTAGTAAATAGATCATCAAATAATAATTAGAATTAGAAAATAGAAGAAAACAGATTATTTTAACAAGTTAGAAATTAAAAGAAATTAATAAAAGCCTAAAAGTGGGAAAAAGGGTAATTAGGAGATTTCACGTCTTAATTTGGAGAAAATAGGGTTTTAAGTGATAGAAACGTTTAATTAAATATTTTGCACGAAATTAAGTTATTTTCATGAGTTTAGATAATAAGAAACTTAATTAGTATTATTTAAGTTGAAAATAGAAAGTGGAGAAAAAGTAGGAATTAAATTAGAAAGGATTAGACATTAGCTAGACCATGGTTGGGTTAGCCCAAATTAAGTTAGCCAATTAGGGTTTGTTTAGGATTTCTAAAGCCTAGTATAAATAGGAGACTAAGGTTAGAAGAGAGGGGATTTTCGTGGGTTTCTTATGGAGAGAAAAGAGGGAGAGAAAGGAAAGAGGTCTCTAATGGAGGTGTCTGACCAGCCACCATCAAAACGCGATCGGGGAAAATCCGCACGGTGGATCGCCTTCAAATTTGGAGGTTTTGTTCGTGACTGATGGAACTACAATGTGAACGGTGGAGATTTGAATTGGAAGAGTCTAGCTTGGTGCGGTTGGGAGCAACATTCTGGTCCAGAATTAGAAGGTGTAATGGAAGAAGGATTTAGCGTATAAGGCAAGTAGTAACCCTTGGAAAACGTGAGGAATTGCATGATTTGGTTTTCTGTGATTTCATATGGTTGAATGGATTAGTCGAAACAGTATTTACATGGAATCAAATTGTTTATATTTTAGGGTTTTGTGTTCTTGAAGAATTTGCTAAAGTAAGGAAGAAACTTGGTTTGATTATGAAATAAATTATAGGATGGTATTTAATTAATAAGAATTGATCTAGAAGGCTTTAGGAATGTTTTAGAATGTTATTAGATTAATTTAGACCAAGAAAACATAAAGCAAAAGCATAGGAATCCGAAATTGTAAAATCTGGAAAATTCTGTTAAAAATTGCACGAGCGCCCAGGATCGCCTAGGATCGCCCAGCACAGTAGAGGTAGGCGCTCTAAGTAAAATTTGTAGATTTTGGGGATTTTGTAATTCGAATAAATACCCAATAATTCTTATGATTAGTTAAGCATGTTAGCATCTTTATAAGGACCTAATTAAGCTATAAAAATTATAAAATTAATTGGGAAAGATTAAGCAATAAATAGAAGGTTATAATGAAAGGATTGTTTATAAAAGAGTCAAAGGGTATGGATATTGCTAGAAATAATACTACTGAAATTTATAGCTTACAAACATCTTTTAAACTTCATTCTAGGTCTGTAGAACATGCTGGAAAAATAAAATACAGAAATTTCAAATGGAAACTAGCTTAGGTGCTAAGGTAGGAAGTTGGATTCTAATAAAGGGATTAAGAAGGAAAAGTTCAAGCATGATTTGTTTTACTTTATTTAAGCTTTCAATATGAATGTTGAATTCTGGAATTGCATAAACATTGGTTTCTATCGAATTTATGATACATGAGCTTTATTCAAGTATAATTAAGAAATTGCATATGTTATTCTGAAAAAGGCTTTAATGGAATTCGTACGGATTGAATCATGGATTTCACATGGAATGGAATACTTTGGTATGGATTGGTATGTGGTATGATGTTGTACTCTTTAATTTTACGGTTGGGTGATACGGCTTCTGTGGTAGAGTTTGATACTATCTTTTACGGCAGAGATGGGTAATCCTCTGTGTAGAGATATGTAATCCTTTACGGGTAAAAGTGTGTATGCCTCCTACATTAGCGTGTCCTCCCGTATGTGGTTTTATCGTGGTTTGTGTCAGTGGGCTTAGCTGTATATGGATCCATAGTTTTGGCTGGTTAGCTAAGTGGTATTTAGTTTGGGTTGATTTACTCCTATATTGCGAGCGCGCTTCCCTTTGCAAGTTAGTTTGCTCTGGGAGGGTCCTATGTCTGGAGGGACACCCCGGTGAGCCGCTGGTGATTCCCTGTACATGTGGATAAGCGACCACACTCCATGTATTGATTCTGGTGCTGCATGCTGGTGGTACGTCCAACTCTGCGGGGTTCGTGCGCAATAAGTCGGTGACTACGGCTCTTGCCTAAGCTGCGCTGCATGGGGCTTGAGTATCATCAAGTAGCACTGCCCCTAAGTCGCACGGTGGAACAGCATTTAGTCGAGTGTCATCTCAAATACTTATCATCTTTGTGAGTCCTGCAATGGCACGTGTTTTGTCGCTTTTGTCGGTTTTACCTCGTTAACATCAAGTTACTGGTATTTATACATGATCATATGTTTCATCGCCTTATTTGGAATTACCATGGATAACTTGGATTTCTCGTCTTATCGTGAATTAATCGAATACCTCATGACTATTGCTTACATTGGACTGTTTCTTATTGCATGCACCTGCTACTTGCTGAGATGTAAATCTCACTCCGTTTTCCCCTATTTTTCAGGTTGCTTGGAGAGATCGCGAAGATGGGGTTTTAATTTGATGGGTAGAATTATAATCGGTATTAATGTCACATGTTGATTAGATAAACTTAATTGTAAATTGAATTGAATATGTTGATTAAGGAATTGTTTATTTTATTTGGCCACCATAACTCTGATGTAATTGATTTGTAAATTTTAAAATTATTGTGAATCTTGGTTGTATCTGACCCCAGCTTCGTGGTAACACCTCGGGTTTGGTTGTTGAACCGGACTTGGGTTGTTACAGTAGCGAACCGGGTTCGGGTTGGGTGCCGGTTTGCACTGACCCGGGTTCGGGGCGTTACAGAGATGGTATCAGAGCAACAAGATCTAAACCTAGGAACTAAATTCTTAGGTGGGTAGTGGGATTGAGTGCACGCTAGATAAAAGCATGTTATTTAGGATGAGAGACTTTAATTTTATTTTGCATGTTGTAATGCTATTGTTTGATGATATTGCTATGCTATTGATGTTATTATTAGTATTGGATGGTTTATTATTAACCAAAATAAATTAAAATTTTGTAATATTAACCAGTGTTTATAAATAGATAAATTTCCGCATAAGAAAAATAAAGAGAAATTGCAATAGACAAAATTTAGCAAAAATGATCTGATGTATATATCTGTAGGATGAACCAGTACAAAGCTTGGTATACAACTGAAAAACAAATAAAAGACCTATGGACTAAATACAACCCAAGGAACCCAAAAAGTGTATACACATCTGTCCCAAAAGTGAAAAAGAAAGAAAGAGAAAAATATAAGACTTTAAACCAAGAAAAATAAAATCAGCTAGATGGTCCAGCACCATCTCCTCCCTGTCCAGCGTCCTCCCCTGTGTCAGTGTCTCCATCTCTAGACCCCGTAGCATCCCCATCATCATCACCATCTCCTCCCTGGTCTCCAGCCCTAGTAGCATCATCCGCAGCAGCAACATCACCCTCAGACTCCTCAGAATCCCAAATCTCAGGGCAAGTAGAAGGTCCAGTCCGCATGTAGGATCGCATGATCCGGAACATCCGGCACTGGGAATCATATAGGGTCTCTATCCGGAGCTGTATCTCCTCCTGAGTACTCGCAAGGGCAGCCATCTGCTCCATCACCATAGAGATGTGGGAAGATATCATAGTCATCCGCCTATGTACGACCTCCACATCATGTACTAGGCTGTGAAGGGTATCTGCAACATGATCGGAAGAATGAGGAGCCTCAGCTGAAGAAGGAGGGGCATCAGCTGTAGTAGAAGGTGGATGAGAAGCGGAAGGAATATCAACTGAAGGGGGAGCAGTAGAAGAAGAAGGGGGAGCATCAGTAGAGGTAGGAGCAGCAGTAGAGGAGGAAGGAGCGGTACCACTATCAGCAGGCCTCCTGGAACGAGTGATACTCGTGGTGGCTCTGCGGATAGGCTGGCTCAGCATCAAGGGTCGAAAACGTGGATATCGAGCCGAGGAGGCTGATATGAGTCTAGCGATCAAACATCCGTAGGGGAGAGCAACAGATCTCTTAGGGTCATCGTGGACCCCAAGAATAGTAGAGATGATCACAGAAGGCAAGTCTATAGAATCACCCCTCAGGAGGGCATAAAGAAAGAGGGAACGGGAACTAGGAAGAGAGGAAAGGTGAGAAACAGGCCAGAGGTTCGTAAACACGATCCTTAGGATAACACTGGTAGTGACTGGGAAGCTGGCAGTGCGGAGAGGTCCCACTCCATCATACTCTGTCGCTTTCCCTGTTAGGGAAGTGGCAACAGTCGAGAAGTCAGGGGTAGTCTCACCGGAATAGGGATAGGCAGGGTGCTCTACCCTGGGAATCTGAAGGCTGGTGGAAATGAAGTCAGGAGAGACAATAAACCTAGTGCCTCTGATGTAGGAATAGAATGAAGACCGGTCATGAGCAATCTCATGGATATTGCTGTAGAACTCCCTAACCAACTCATAGCATGTGGGTGCAAAACCACTAAAGAGGGGTAGCCACCCTCTACCCTCAATAAGACTCAGAACCGTAGGAGCAAAGTCCTCAAAAACAACATTCCTTTCTAATAAGATCGTCCTAAGATGGAAGCGATCATCATACTTTTCCTTCTCAGTGTCAGAATAAAATCTGACATCTCTCTGGTCAACCCTAGCTCTTTTAGAAGGATTCCCTACTGAAGTTCTAGCCATCTAGATTTGAAATAAATAGGAATTGGAATAGAGATAAAGAAAAATAAAAATAAGAACATGAACAAACACAAATTGGGTTAGAACAATTGCATAAATAATTTGACAAAAATTAGGGAAAATCGAACCAGGATTAATGTGTGCAAAATGGACTAGGAAAATGCTAAAACAGACACTAAATCAAAAACAGACGAAAGAAATCAAAAAAAAAAGAAGCAAGTCTGCAGAAATTTGGCCGAGCGCCTAAGACCGCCGGAGACCGCCGTTGGCAACCAGGTCGGCGCTCATGTTTGCCGTAAGAAACGAATTGGGGTTTTTGCACAAAACGAACAAGCAACACAAATCTTTGACTAAAACTAGTTCGAATCAATAAAATAAGACATCTAGAAGTTAAAGAAACTAATTTGAAACAAATGCCCCAAAAATGGAGCTTCAATCGAAATTTTTTTTTTGAAAAACCCTAGCCCTAGCCGTGCGAACGTGTGTGGAAAATTTTGGGGAAGAAGGAGGGCTTGGCATTTACCTGTTAGTGTCGTTTGGAGTCGAGGAGCAGTGGGTTGAGGTCGATCGCCAAGAGGAACAGTGCTTGGCGAAGTCGAGCGTTGGTTGAGACTTCGGTCTGTCGCGCGAGAGAGAGAGAGAGTGTGTGAGCGTTAGTTTAAAATTTTCTTTCCTTATAAGTCTAGCGCTAAGGAGCGCGTGGCTTAGGGTTTTAGACCCAGGTCTGTCCTCTTCAGCCATACTTAGCCATTCTAAGCGCTCTATCACTGCACTGAACACCTAGCTTCTTTTGGCAGTGAATAAAATAAAATTTTAGCAAAACAAAAGAAACAACTATATAGCAGACAGAAATCACTTATACTAGTTCGTAAAAGTAATGTGTATACATTTGGATGAAATTAAACTATAGAGTAAAATAATTATAACTGAGAACACTAGAAATTAGAAATTACAGGAAATTTAAAATTTTCAGAGTCTGTATAAAGAATTCCAGAAATACTGGGAATTGCAAAGTAAACCTGATGTGAAATTATTGGCATTATATGTGATCGTATAATTGTACCTGAGGACGTATGCCTACTTAAACTATTATGGTTGAATATTGTTTGTTGCTTAATGAGCCAGTTGCACTAGGACATGCCAAGGTGTGGTGAAGCAGTGTACAATGTGGAATTGCACCTGGGTGTGAAACCTTATGCAATATGGGATATGTATTAGTACAAATAGGTGTGTATAAATATGTATTGTGGATGCAGTATTTTGATACCAGTTAGACTAGAAGAAACCTGTGATTTTCTTCTCAAGCTTGCATATAAGCGGACGCGTTTATATGTACAGATTGATGATAGAAGATTGGTAGTGTTCTTCTACAGTATTTTGAAGTTAAATTATGTTTTGAGAAATGGAATTGAAATGAGGAAAATTTTGAATTGTTTTGCATTGTTAGAATTGTGTTTTGAAATATAGAATGAAGATGATTGTTTTAAATTTCGAGGACGAAATTTTTGTTAGGTGGGTAGGATGTAAAACCCCGATTTTTCACCTAATAAATAAATAAATAATAAATGAAAGAAAATATGAGTTAAGTCCTAGTTAAAATAAAAAGTGAAGATTTAGAGGATAATTAATTCAAATAAGTTCTAAGTTGAAGATAAAGAAAGAATTTTAATGAAATTAGCCTAAAAGAATAAAAAGGGTATTTTGGTAATTTTCAGAAAAGGGTAATTAGTAAATAGATCATCAAATAATAATTAGAATTAGAAAATAGAAGAAAACAGATTATTTTAACAAGTTAGAAATTAAAAGAAATTAATAAAAGCCTAAAAGTGGGAAAAAGGGTAATTAGGAGATTTCACGTCTTAATTTGGAGAAAATAGGGTTTTAAGTGATAGAAACGTTTAATTAAATATTTTGCACGAAATTAAGTTATTTTCATGAGTTTAGATAATAAGAAACTTAATTAGTATTATTTAAGTTGAAAATAGAAAGTGGAGAAAAAGTAGGAATTAAATTAGAAAGGATTAGACATTAGCTAGACCATGGTTGGGTTAGCCCAAATTAAGTTAGCCAATTAGGGTTTGTTTAGGATTTCTAAAGCCTAGTATAAATAGGAGACTAAGGTTAGAAGAGAGGGGATTTTCGTGGGTTTCTTATGGAGAGAAAAGAGGGAGAGAAAGGAAAGAGGTCTCTAATGGAGGTGTCTGACCAGCCACCATCAAAACGCGATCGGGGAAAATCCGCACGGTGGATCGCCTTCAAATTTGGAGGTTTTGTTCGTGACTGATGGAACTACAATGTGAACGGTGGAGATTTGAATTGGAAGAGTCTAGCTTGGTGCGGTTGGGAGCAACATTCTGGTCCAGAATTAGAAGGTGTAATGGAAGAAGGATTTAGCGTATAAGGCAAGTAGTAACCCTTGGAAAACGTGAGGAATTGCATGATTTGGTTTTCTGTGATTTCATATGGTTGAATGGATTAGTCGAAACAGTATTTACATGGAATCAAATTGTTTATATTTTAGGGTTTTGTGTTCTTGAAGAATTTGCTAAAGTAAGGAAGAAACTTGGTTTGATTATGAAATAAATTATAGGATGGTATTTAATTAATAAGAATTGATCTAGAAGGCTTTAGGAATGTTTTAGAATGTTATTAGATTAATTTAGACCAAGAAAACATAAAGCAAAAGCATAGGAATCCGAAATTGTAAAATCTGGAAAATTCTGTTAAAAATTGCACGAGCGCCCAGGATCGCCTAGGATCGCCCAGCACAGTAGAGGTAGGCGCTCTAAGTAAAATTTGTAGATTTTGGGGATTTTGTAATTCGAATAAATACCCAATAATTCTTATGATTAGTTAAGCATGTTAGCATCTTTATAAGGACCTAATTAAGCTATAAAAATTATAAAATTAATTGGGAAAGATTAAGCAATAAATAGAAGGTTATAATGAAAGGATTGTTTATAAAAGAGTCAAAGGGTATGGATATTGCTAGAAATAATACTACTGAAATTTATAGCTTACAAACATCTTTTAAACTTCATTCTAGGTCTGTAGAACATGCTGGAAAAATAAAATACAGAAATTTCAAATGGAAACTAGCTTAGGTGCTAAGGTAGGAAGTTGGATTCTAATAAAGGGATTAAGAAGGAAAAGTTCAAGCATGATTTGTTTTACTTTATTTAAGCTTTCAATATGAATGTTGAATTCTGGAATTGCATAAACATTGGTTTCTATCGAATTTATGATACATGAGCTTTATTCAAGTATAATTAAGAAATTGCATATGTTATTCTGAAAAAGGCTTTAATGGAATTCGTACGGATTGAATCATGGATTTCACATGGAATGGAATACTTTGGTATGGATTGGTATGTGGTATGATGTTGTACTCTTTAATTTTACGGTTGGGTGATACGGCTTCTGTGGTAGAGTTTGATACTATCTTTTACGGCAGAGATGGGTAATCCTCTGTGTAGAGATATGTAATCCTTTACGGGTAAAAGTGTGTATGCCTCCTACATTAGCGTGTCCTCCCGTATGTGGTTTTATCGTGGTTTGTGTCAGTGGGCTTAGCTGTATATGGATCCATAGTTTTGGCTGGTTAGCTAAGTGGTATTTAGTTTGGGTTGATTTACTCCTATATTGCGAGCGCGCTTCCCTTTGCAAGTTAGTTTGCTCTGGGAGGGTCCTATGTCTGGAGGGACACCCCGGTGAGCCGCTGGTGATTCCCTGTACATGTGGATAAGCGACCACACTCCATGTATTGATTCTGGTGCTGCATGCTGGTGGTACGTCCAACTCTGCGGGGTTCGTGCGCAATAAGTCGGTGACTACGGCTCTTGCCTAAGCTGCGCTGCATGGGGCTTGAGTATCATCAAGTAGCACTGCCCCTAAGTCGCACGGTGGAACAGCATTTAGTCGAGTGTCATCTCAAATACTTATCATCTTTGTGAGTCCTGCAATGGCACGTGTTTTGTCGCTTTTGTCGGTTTTACCTCGTTAACATCAAGTTACTGGTATTTATACATGATCATATGTTTCATCGCCTTATTTGGAATTACCATGGATAACTTGGATTTCTCGTCTTATCGTGAATTAATCGAATACCTCATGACTATTGCTTACATTGGACTGTTTCTTATTGCATGCACCTGCTACTTGCTGAGATGTAAATCTCACTCCGTTTTCCCCTATTTTTCAGGTTGCTTGGAGAGATCGCGAAGATGGGGTTTTAATTTGATGGGTAGAATTATAATCGGTATTAATGTCACATGTTGATTAGATAAACTTAATTGTAAATTGAATTGAATATGTTGATTAAGGAATTGTTTATTTTATTTGGCCACCATAACTCTGATGTAATTGATTTGTAAATTTTAAAATTATTGTGAATCTTGGTTGTATCTGACCCCAGCTTCGTGGTAACACCTCGGGTTTGGTTGTTGAACCGGACTTGGGTTGTTACAGTAGCGAACCGGGTTCGGGTTGGGTGCCGGTTTGCACTGACCCGGGTTCGGGGCGTTACATTCTTCATGCTCGTCTATGCTCTTGTTGAGCGCGAGAGACTCCACCAGGGATTGATGCGAGCTTGCTTGCCTTCTTTCCGCTCTTCTTTTCAAAGCCAGCCTCTTCAGACTGGGCGAGGCTTGAGAAGTCTACATCGTCAGGTATCACCTTCTTATTGCTTGAGAGGACTCTACTGGGGATTTTGGAGGGTATTATTCTCCGTTTACTGAAGGAACTCCATTGGGGATTTTGGAGGGGACGTCTGTCATCCCACTTTTGCTGTACCTGTGAAGGTAGGAAAAGACATGTTAGTCATGGAATAGCTGGGGAATGCAAAACTCTTTTCTTATTCTCTTCTTGCTCTGAGCCTTTTTTTGCCCATTGCAGCTAGAAAGGCCTTTGCCAATGTTAAGAGATTATCAACTCAGGTTAATAGCTCAATGTGGAGCTCAAAACAGTTAAGCGGCACAATCATAGAGAAAACAGGTGTGTCAGTGTGTGCTTGTGTTTGCAATATCAAAGAAATTTTCCAAGGTCAGACGGGACTTGGAGTGCTTGGTATTTTCAATAGCATTGTCATCACAGGCCACTGTGAAGTCTTTAACTCAGGCGCAACTTGCCGGTCTGGACCCCTCAAGTCTGTGTATCTTTCCCAATTTACTGTCTGCCGCAGTCACTGTTCTTTTTGTACCTTGTTTTGCTCAATCCAGATGCGACCAGTTCTCTTTTCTTTTTTTTCTTTTTCTTTTTCTTTTTTTTTTTTTGTGACTGACCACACAACGCCCTTTTTTCGGGTTTTCACTATGTCCAGCCTTTCTGGGAGGTTCTGAATTCCGTCATCGCTAATGAACACAGACTTAACTGTTTGCCCTGATCATTCTTTTTGGGATCCGAGAGGTCTTAGAGATAGGACGAAATGTAGGCTTGGTCTTGGTTATGAAAGAAAGGACAAGTGGCTCAAAAAAGGCTTATTTATTTGGGTTTGCAAAGTGTGCTACTTTTATTGCTAGTGGGACTTACATCCTGGCTTATTTGCATCTCTATTTTTGTGGGGTAAACATTTCCCCATTTTTTTTCTTTTTCTTCTTTTTTCTTTTTTTTCTATTGTATTTTCTTTTCTTTTTGAGGTTTTTTCTAGACAAGGATGCCCTGTTTCTTTTTTGCTCTGCCAGGAATGCCCTTTTTGATGTGCAGAACACTTGCAATGGGTTGAGAGAATTTTAAGGGTCAAAATTGTCTAACTAGGGGAGAATTCGGGGTATTTGGAAGGATTTACAGTCTAAAGGAGAGTCGAGGATGGCCTCTCTTCATTTCCCAATCAGAATGATCTTAGGCATAGTACAGTTTGACTGCGTCTGCATTTATCAACTCAGGAAAAATTGCCCCGTCCATTTCTTGTAGGATGAGTGCTCCTAGATATAGCACCTTGTGGACTACGAATGGCCCTTCGTAGTTTGGCTTGAATTTCCCTCTGTTATCCTCTTGATGAGGAAAAATTCTCTTCAATACCAGGTCTCCCACCTTGAACTGTCGTGGCTTCACTTTCTTGTTGTAGGCTCGCGCCACTCTCTGTTGATAGAGTTGGCCATGACATAAGGCCTTGATCCTTTTTTCATCCAGTAATTGCAACTGGTCAAATCTGGACTCTTCCCATTCGACGTCACTGATCTCAGCTTCCTTTAGAATCCTGAGTGATGGGATTTGCACTTCCACGGGGAGGACTGCTTCCATCCCGTATACCAAGGAGAAAGGAGTTGCCCTGGTCGATGTTCTGATCGATGTCCGGTAGGCGTGCAGTGCATAAGGCAGCTTCTCATGCCAGTCTTTGTAGGTGACTACCATTTTCTCGAGTATCTTCTTCAGATTCTTGTTGGCGGCCTCTACTGCTCCATTCATCTTGGGCCGATATGCCGTGGAATTTAGATGTCTGATCTTCAAATCTTCACACATCTTTTCCATGTCCTTGTTATTTAGATTCTTTGCATTATCAGTGATGATCGCTTTTGGAACTCCGTAGCGATAGACTATATTGTTTCTGATAAACTTGAGCACATGAGATTTCTTCACATCCACGAAGGACAAGGCCTCTACCTACTTGGTAAAATAGTCAATTGCCACTAAGATGAACCAATGCCCGTTCAAAGCCATTGGATGAACCTGGCCTATCATGTCGACTCCCCAGATGGCAAACGGCCAAGGTGATGTCATGGAGTACAACGTATTCGGCGGTGCATGGATGTTGTCTGCGTAAATCTGGCACAACTGGCATTTTCTGACATGAGCGTAGCAGTCTGCCTCCATGGTCATCCAGTAATAGCCCATCCTTATAATCTTCCTTACTAGCATATGCCCATTCATGTGTGCGCCGCACAACCCTTCATGGACTTCCTCAATCAACTTCTGCGCCTCGGCTTCTCTGACACATAGCAGTAGGGAGTCGTTGTTGTAACGCCCCGAACCCGGGTCAGTGCAAAGCGACACCCGACCCGAACCCGGTTCGCTACTGTAACAACCCGAATTTAGTTCAACAACCAAATCCGAGGTGTTACTAGCCCATATCAATTGCAACATCAATAACATACCAGACCAAGGAAAACAAAATCCAATCTATTTTATTAAACTATCAGAGTTGCGGAAACAAGTATGTGCGAAAGTGTAGATCAAAATCCTCAACTAAGCATAAAGCTTGACCATCAGTCAGTAATATCAAAGTCTGGTAAAATGAACTGGTTACTATCTCTCTCTTATCTCTCTCATACATCAAATCCAAATAAATGACAATAAACCAATTAAAAATGCTAAGTCTATAACATCAATCCACCTCAGACAAGATCTGGATAATAATAATCCTCCGGCGAATACTCGGCTATCTCTCCCTGGAAGTCTAAGAGATCCCCCTCTCGCGTATCAGCTGAAAAAATGGAATAGAAGTAGGGTGAGATACGAATATCTCAATAGGTAACACATGCATGACTAAACAGTTAATATAAGCAAAGTAACATTTCATGCACGATTAAGCAACATCGATAAATCAAGTTCGCATAATCGTTTATACCATTCATGAACACAAAACAGTTTGATAAACAATTCTAGAAATGATTTTCAGCAAGTTTTAATATAAGAACTCAATAGTCAAATCAGTAGCATAATCCACGCATTGCCAGGATGTACTAAGCAGTCACATCCAACCAATATCCCAATCACATGCATCCCGCATGTGCTCAATAATACTAATAATCATATCAAGTGTTGTGTTTTCAGTGTCATTGTAGGACTCACAAAGATAGATAAACCTTTTGAGATGATTCTCAACCAATTGCTATACCACCGTGCGACTTAGGAGCGATGCTACTAATGATACTCAAGCCCCATGCAGCGCAGCTTAGACAAGAGCCGTAGTCACCGACTTATTGCACACGTACCCATCAGAGTTGGCATGTACCACCAGCAAGCAGCACCAGAATCAATACATGGAGATGGTCACTTATCCACATGTACAGGGAATCACCAGTGGCTCACCGGGGTGTCCCTCCAGACATAGGACCTTCTCAGACAAACTAACTTGCAAAGGAAGCGCGTCGCATATAGGAGTAACTCAACCCAAATGACATATCCCTCAGCTATCTAGTTACGACTATGGATCCATAACCAGCTATGCCCACTAGACTCCAAAATTCCCTAAAGTATCATAATTCTATAAGGGTTGGTGCCTAGCGGCATATAATGGTTATATCTGTGCATTTACTTCATTATTCAGTCATTCGAATTCTAATTCTTTTTATAATGTCTTATGATTTATAATGCCATTTAGAAGTGTTTAGATAATCAAATGGTAGCTAGGCTTTTCCAAAATCACATTTCTCATTTTCCTTCAAAACTTGGCAACTAATGTCCTAGATATCTCCCTAATTTGTTTTTCTGCAAAACAGGGAATTAGATAGTTTATTTTGGTCTTAAAAAGACCTTAGTTAATCATTAAAATTGTCTAAAAATAGTTTAGAGTTGAATTAGGTTCGAAATTATGAAAAATTGGATTTTCTGCTGAGAGCGCTTGGGATCGCTCAGGATCGCTCTGGGCGGTCATCAGTCGGCGGTAGTGCAAATTCGAGCGCCCACTGTCCGTCGTCCCGCGGTCCACGGCGTCCTCAAATTTATAACCAGCGCCTAGGATCGCCGATGAGCGCCTAGTACAGTCGAGGTCGGCGGTCTTGCCAAATCGAGCAGAAACAGTTCTAAATCGTGATTTTCCTCGTCTAAACTCATTCTAGTGTATTTATAGCATGCTTAGCTAACTAAATACAACATTACATAACATAGAAACATGCATTTGCGATTAAACAAGGGTAAATCCAATTTTAAACCAAAACGATGTCACCTACCTCTATACGCTGATTTCTCCTTCTCTATTCTGAACAATGGCGAAACTCTTGCACTGAGGAACTACCTGGACGATGAACGCACGCCCAGCCCTTCCTTCTTCTTCTTCTTCTTCTTCTCTTGGTCGTTCAACAGGTTTCGTCGCTTGCGGCTCTTCAATACGAGCGACAATACAAGTATACAATTTAGGTTATTTCTTTATACATATATATAGCCCCTGATCCTATGCATCTCCCATGCAACTCTTCTATACACCTTGCCCAATTAGAATACATACCTCGATATCTCACGATCGGACGGTCAGATCTGCGTCTAACTCTGGATCTCCGCTAAGTTGATCACACCCTACAATATTAAAATGTTTCTATCAATCATAACTCTCGGTATTATTATTTACTAATTTAATTTATTATTTAAGGAAAATTCGGGGTTTTACAGTTGTATGATTTCTTGTACAGTCTGCCCCCACTGTAGAAGTATTGCCCTGCTAACCTTTGGATAGTTCGCTTCTCTACAGCTGAGGCATCTTCTGGCAAAATTCTGTTCCTTATGTACCTTTCGATGTCTGTGTACCAAGGCTCCTCTTCGGGTGTACTTTTCTCGATACTGAAGCAGTAAACAGGGTAACGCCGAATTTCTATCTCCAATGGTTGCAACCAAGTATCATCCGTGATGGTGGCCATGGATGCCAGTGTAGCTAGTGAATCCGCAAATCGGTTCCTGTCTCGCGACATGTAGTCGAATGTCACGCTCTCAAATTCCTCTTCTAATTCCTTGACCAGCTCTTGGTATGGCACTAACTTCACATCTCTGATCTTCCAGTCTCCCATCACTTGATAGATGATAAGACTTGAATCACCAAACACTTTTAGCTCTTGTATATGCATCTCGATTGCTGCTCGCAAGCCTAACACACATGCTTCATATTCGGCCATGTTGCTAGTGCAATCAAACAAGAGTTTCGCTGCTATTGGGTATGAACACCATCTGGGGAGATCAGCACTGCTCTGATCCCCTTTCCATTTACATTGACTGCCCCGTCAAAGAACATTTGCCACTTAGTTTCCTCTGTGTCATCTGCAGACTCTGTACACATCACATCTTCATCGGGGAAGTGAGTCAAAAGTGGTTGGTAGTCCGGTAGTGGATGCTCTACCAAGTGATCCGCCACAGCTTGTCCTTTTATTGCCTTTCTAGTCGTGTAGACAATGTCATACTCAGATAAAAGGACTTGCCACCTGGCAACCCTACCAATGGAGATCGGCTTTTCAAAGATGTATTTCAATGGATCCAGATTGGAGATCAGTAAGACTGTGTGACTAAGCAAATAGTGTCGGAGCTTCTGAGCTGCCCAGACCAAGGCGCAACACGTCTTTTTAAGCACTGTGTATCTGACTTCGATGTTGGTAAATTTCTTGCTCAGGTAATAGATTGCTTGTTCTTTCCGCCCTTTCTCATCGTGTTACCCTAACACACATCCTACAGCCGTCTCGGTGACTGTCAGGTACATAATCAAGGGTCGTCCCAGGACAGGCGGGACCAATGTCGGCGAACTCATCAAATAGGCCTTGATCATATCGAACGCTACTTGGCAGTCGTCATTCCAAACCACAGGGTTATCCTTCTTTAGCAACTTGAATATAGGCTTACACACAGGAGTCATCTGCGCAATGAACCTACTGATATACTGCAATCTGTCCAGGAATCCTCTCACTTCCTTTTCGGTCGACGGAGGAGGCATCTCCAGAATCGCCTTTGCTTTGACGGGATCAACCTCAATGCCTCGCTTGCCCACTATGAAGCCGAGCAACTTTCCCCAAGTCACTCCAAACACACACTTGTTTGGGTTGAGCCGAAGTTTGTGCTCTCTGAGTCTATTGAACATCTTTCCAAGGTTTACCAAGTGGTCTTCTTCTTCCTTAGACTTTGCTATCATGTCATCCACATACACTTCCATCTCTTTGTGTATCATGTCGTGGAATATTGAGGTCATTGCACGCTGATACGTAGCACCCGCATTTTTCAGTCCGAACGGCATCACGCGGTAACAGTAAGTGCCCCAGTGCGTGATAAAGGATGTTTTCTCCATATCCTCAGGTGCCATCCTTATCTGGTTGTAACCAGAGAAGCCGTCCATGAAAGAGAACGTTGAATGCGTTGCTGTATTGTCCACCAGTACATCAATGTGCGGCAATGGGAAGTCATCCTTTGGACTTGCTCTATTCAGATCTCTGTAATCGATGCACATCCTGACTTTCCCGTCTTTCTTGGGGACTGGCACGATATTGGCTAACCACTCCGGATAGTGAGTTACTTGCAGGAATCCGGCATCCAACTGCTTGGTGACCTCTTCCTTGATCTTCAGGGCCCATTCTGGCTTCGTGCGCCTGAGCTTCTGTTTCACAGGTACGGCCTCAGACTTTGTTGGTAACTGATGCACAACCAAGTCCGTGTCTAACCCGGGCATATCCTCGTATGACCATGCAAACACGTCAGAATAAGACTTAAGAAAATCAAACATCTGTTTTCTCAATAATGGTGACAACTTTTTACCATTTTGGAGGATCCTTGGTTGTGCTATTTCACCTATGTCAATTAGCTCTGTTTCCTTAATGTTGGCCTGGGGACCCTTTTCATGCCTTTCCAATGCAAGTTGGAATTCTAGCGGGGTCTCCCATGATTCATCGTCGTCCTCATGCTCGAAAGGCTCACAGGGGATGATGTTTGAATCTTCTTGCTACAATGGGCAAGTGCCCCAACCTGACTTGTCGAGTTCTTGCTCGTTTTCAGGATTGGACACTAGCTCATGCATCTCGTTTATTATTGCCATCCGCACTGGCTTCTCAATTTCTTTTTGTTCTTTTTGTTCAATTATGACAATCTCATTACCTATCCCGTGCCCCGGATCTTCCAGGTGTGCATCGGGATCGACACTAAGATTGCGATGCTCAAGTTGCTTATTTTTGTTATTTTTATTTTCAAACAGATGCAAGTAGTAGGAAGCATTCAGGTATTCATTAAAAACTTCAGCAGTGGCTACAACAGAAATTTCAGAGGTGACAGAAACCCCCTTTGGGATGGTAGTTTTGTTGATAGCAAAAGGCGTGGCACTCCAGTTCTTCAGTGGTGCCTCGGCTTCCTTGTTGATAGATATCGTCTTTCCTGGCTCTCCTGCCAGCATCATGTTGGCGCTTTCGTCAGAAGAGATGTAGATAGGATCCTGTGCTGCGCCTCCTACCGGCTTGTTCTGGCTTCTCTCTGATCTGGGGCCAGACTCTGACGATACCCTTACCCATGATCCACTGAGGGGGATTGCTATTGGTATCTCGTCCTTGGGTGGTGCGCATGCGATGGTGACTCCATTGGCCGGGTCAACTCTAGGGGGTGCAAACATTATGGGTATTCCAGTTGGTATCCCAGGCACCGTAGAAGAGTAGGCTGGTGGTGCCCATTTGCCATAAGCTGCATGGTACACCTCTTCGGACATTGGCCCTAGAACTTGAGGCATGATACGGAACATGCGGTTCAGACCGTCACGAGTCCTTGGGTGCTGGATATAGGGAGGTGGAGGAGGCGACCTTGGCCTGCGGGTTGGTGCTCCCGAGCTGTCTCGCCCTTCCATCATGCAGACATACATGATTGGACCTTCTTCTTTGGATTCTTCCAAGGGAGCAGGTGGTGGCACTTCCATCATAATCGCAGAGTTGATTGGGATCCCATCAGGGATGAACTCTTCATCTGGTGGGGCGAAAGGCATGGTGACTTCGTCAACAGAGTCTAGGGCGACCAGTGCTGGCAGGCCATCTGATGACCCCTCGGGAGCCAATGGGTCTACTTCCACTATATCTCCAATCATTTCCATGGATGGTGGCTCTTCCCAAAGCATCTGAGCCAGTCCTTGCAGGTAGTCCTCTTCCATGGTAGGGGTGTCCAGAAACTCATCTCCCCACCCTTGGGGGACTATGTTCTCAATGGCTTGGGCCACTTCATGCTCCATGTTAGTGAAGCGGTGGTATAAGTTATTGTGCACACATATGGGCCAGTAAGGGTCTCTTCCTTCAGTTCTGGCTCTTTTCCTTTCGGCACGGTTCCCAAGGAGTCAGGAGTAGTCTTCCGGCTGCGGCCTGAATCCCAGTCCAAACCCAGTGGTCTGCTCATAAGGTTGGATGGCTGCCTTAATTCCCTGCTTATACCTGCCCAGTCCATCACCGGCTCTGAGACCCCAGTCTGCGCAGTCAGTAGCGCTGAACATATACTTTCTTCTCCTCTTCGAGAGTCGTTGCCCTCTTTCAGATTCAGGGATATGATTCACCTACACCATCTCCACTGCCTGGAAATTAAGTGTGGTGGGCAACTCATAGTCCACATAGGGTACTCTGACCCTTTCGAACTCTCGGTGGTCTTCCACATGTACCATGATAAGCTCATTACCCGATACAAAACGGACCATTCTGTGCAGTGTGGAAGATACTGCCCCTACCTAGTGCAACCAAGGCCTCCCGATCAGCAAGTTGAATGAGGCGTTGATATCCATGAGTTCAAACTCCATGGTAAAAGGCCTATCTGCAATTATGATCACCAGAGTGACCTCTCCCAGTGAGTCTCTTCTGGCGTTGTCGAAGCCTCTGACATTATGAGCACTTGGCTTGATCATCAAAGGATTTAGCTGCAGGCTATGGAATGTCCTCATTGGACATATATTCAGAGCCGATCCATTGTCGATCATGGCCCGCTTTACAATGAAACCCACACATTTCACGGTTACGTAGAGCGGCTCGGTGTGGTCACAACCCTCAAGTGGCAGATCTGCTGCAGAAAAGGAGATGGCCTGGGGTGCCATGATCACTGACACCACTGCCCCTAGCTGCTCAGGATCGATGCTTTCTGGCACATGCGCATCCCCAAAGACCTTCATTAATACTGTCCGGTGCTTCTCCGAATCAATCAAGAGTTGCATTATGGAAATTTGGGCGGGTACCTTGTTCAATTGCTGGAGGAGGTCGTACTCTGGTGTGAAGACACTGTGGTGTAAATCTATTATTTCCTCTTCGGTGGCCCTCCCCTTTCTCTTGAGGGTTTGTGGCAATTCAGTAACCACATCCTTCCCTTTTTCTTTCCTCTTTGCCTCTGCTTCTGCTTCCTCCTCTAGTGCGGGTGAGGGGTCGGTGTTTACGTATCGACCGGATCGGATGATACGGTCGATTTCTGCCTCAACAGTGGTGGTGGAGGTAGCTGGATGGTGGAAAGATTGGGTGGGGTAAGGTGGGGGTACGGCCTTGTACGAATGTGGTTCCAGGTTGAGCTTGGAGAGGTTGAGGATGGGTGGTTCAAATGAAAGGGAGAAGGGGTCTTGTGGAGGCAAGTCCATGATGTCGTGGATGTTGAGGGTTAGAGGGCTAGGATGAGCAATGGGGGTAGGGTAGAAGAATTCTTGGTCTTCAGATGGGTGGAAGTGCACCAGAGGGAGATCAGTAGGGAAGTCACTACCATCTCCTTCGATAACGTTCATTGTCTCACTCTCTTCTGCTGATGTGTCATCCGAGTCTGTATCAGCGGACTCGTTTGAGCTCTCATACGGATCAGGCAGGTTTGCGAGTTCAGGAGCGGATGGTGGTTCCTCCTCTTCTGCGGCGTGAGGGGGGCCAAACCACTCAGACGTGCCGTGGGAGAGGGATTCTGAACTCGGTTCAGCTGATAGGGGATTGGTGAGGGACTGCAGGTCCGGCTCTGATGTTGCAGACATATACTCAGGCGGCCATCCAATAGACATCTGCGGAGGTACCCTCGAACTGCCCACTGATGCGTCTGTGCCCTGTGGCCCATCTCGGAACCAGGGTCCTTCGGAGCTGCCCACTCCTTCTCTGCGAGGAGGGGACGGGGAGTCACTGATCCATCCACATTGCACGGGGTTCCATGGCCCCGTGACCTCCTCACTACTCTGAGGTTCATCCTCTATCGCACAAATGTAGACATCTGTATTCTCCTTAACTGCAATTGCTGTCGAGTGGGTTTCTGCTTGAAGCTGCACCTTCACTATCTACCCTGGTCGGCCAATAAGTACCGAGGGGTCGAGCTGCCCGGTGCCCTGATCACTGCTCACCTGATTCGCCGTCCTACTGGTGGAGGCCTTTGAGTGATCTGGGAGAGGATTGGTAGTCACGCCAGCTGCTGGAGTCTGACCGGGTGGCGTCGGGGGGTCGACCGTGATGCATTTACTGTCAATCAAGTCCTGGATGTCGTGCCTTAGATCCCAGCACCGATTGGTGTGGTGCCCTGGAGCAACAGAGTGGTACTCGCACCATTCCGCCGCATTATAACTCCTGGCGTTGACCAGTCTGGGGTTCGGGGGTTTGATTTGCAGGTATCCTTTCTTTAACAAAGTAGGTAGCAACTCTACTGGTGCATAGGGTAGGGGAGCGAAAGCCCGCTTCAACCTAGCTTCGAATTCTTCTTTTGTCTTTCTTATCCCTTGGTACGCTGTCTGCCCGGTTCCTTGGGGTGCCACTGCCTCTGGTCTTTGGGAGAAGTGATAAGGCTGTGCCGGGTGCACGTAGTTCACCGCCTGCTGGTCCTGCCTTTGAGGCTCTTGTCCCTGGTTTCTGCTAGCCTGCCCTGACACTAGCCTCCTTGGTGCGGCACTCTGCCCACTGCTATCTATTTTCCCTGCCCTTACTGCGTCTTCAATTCGATCCGTAGTCAAGATCAGGTCATTGAAGTTCGACGTACTTTGCCCCAGCAACAAAGTGAAGAAAGGCTGACCTAATGATACGATAAACAGGGATGTCATCTCCTGTTCCAACAATGGCGGCTGTACCAATGCTGCCAATTCCTTCCAACGCTTGGCGTATTCTCTTACTAACTCCTGAGTCTTCTTAGTCAACCTCTGCAGTTCTGCCCTGGTCTGCACAATCTGACTATTCAGACGGTATTGCTCGATGAAGACTGCCGCCAGGTAGTTCCAGGTTTTCATCTTAGCCTTGTCCAGACTCAAGAACCAAGAGTAAGCGGCCCCAGTTAGTGACTTCTGGAATAATTGTACCATGATTCGCTCTTCCTTGGCGTACTGGCACATGTCGCCTGAGTACGACCTCAAATGGTTTAATGGACACCCAGTGTCGTCAAACCGGTGCAACTCAGGGCATTTGAACTTAGCCGGGAGTTGGATGTCCGAAAAGAAACAAAGGCTTTCCAATGTAGCCTCATTCTACACTGTACTAGGTTGGAGCTGTTTGAGTTGTTCCTTTAGGGTGGCCATCTCTGCCCTGTTCTCTTCCCTTACTGCTGTCAGTTTCTCCTCAAACTGCATCTCCTGGGTTCTGTACCAGTCCTCATCGCCTTGCCCCAGATGGATAGGTAGAAACTGATCTTGTTGGGCAGCGTGAAATGGTGCTGCCGGTGGTGGTGGTGGTGGTGCTAGGGGAGGGGAGTTTACTGGACGCGGCGGTGGCACCGCCTCCGCTGGTGGGAATTGTGGCTGCGGCTGCTGGGCGACTGGTACCACTGGCGGGGCCTGCCTCAATTCTCTCAGCTCTGTCATCAGTTCCTGAATGATGGAACTCATACTGTCCATCTTTTGCTGCATCTCATTGACCACTTGGGCATGACTGGACTCTGCCGGATGTTGCCCTCGCGGCGTCTATTCTCCTTGCTGTTCCATATCGAGCCTTCTCCTCGATCTTAACAGGTACAGACTTCTGAAAGCAATTTTTGGTACCTGATGGAACAATTAGTAGGCATTAGTGCATTTTTACACAAATTGTTTACACAACTTTATCTGATGGAATTTATTCATTTATGTATTTATTTTTTTCTGATATGATTTGACTAACTAATCTATTTTAGCTACCCTAAGGCAACAAGGGAAGAGAACCTTTAATGAATTTGAAGACTGATCTATTTTAGCTACCCATAGGTAATAAGGGAAGAGAACCTTGAATGAATTTGAAGACTGATCTATTTTGGCTGTCCTGAGACGACCGGGGAAGAGAACCCTAGTGACCTAATCTATTTTAGCAACCTGTAGGTAACTGGGACAGAGAACCCTGTTTTTTTCTAAAAGTTGATCTATTTTAGCCATTTGGGAGTGGCTGGGAAAGAGAACCTGGTTTGACTGGTCTATTTTAGTCACCTTTGAGCAACTGGGGAAGAGAACCCTAAATCACTGATCTATTTTAGCCACTTGGCAAGGGAAGAGAACCTGGGGTCAAGCTGATCTATTTTAGCCGTTTAGGCAAGGAAAGAGAACCTTCAATTTAAGGGGTTTTGTTTGAGCTCAGGATCACGGGGTTGGACCAATGCAGGGTCTCCGCAGGAGGTGAGCTGAAAAGCAACACCCAGGCGTACCTCAGCCAATCTCCAGTTCATTCACTGGCGGCGTCGGCGCCTAACTTCGGCTAGTAGTTCACGGGTGTGCCTTAGCTAGTCGTTGGTTTAATCACCATTGACTTCGGCGCCTCACAAAGGGGAAGGCTATGCCAGGACGCTCCTCCACCAATATCCGACTCATCCGTCGGCGGCTTTGGGGCCCTAAGAATTCGGCTAGTAGTACCTGGACGCTCCGCAGCCAATATCCGATTCAATCACCGGCGGCTTTGGTGTCACTAAAAGGGGTAGCCTATGCCAGGATGCTCCTCCACCAATATCCGACTCATCCGTGGGCGGCTTCAGTGCCCCAAAACTTTGGCTAGTAGTTCCCGGGCGCAAGGTTCTACGTTTCGGTGTCGGTGGGCGTGCCGCCCATCGGCCAAAACGAAATTTCGACGGCACGCCGCCGGCGTGCCGCCGAAACGGTGGAAAATTAAGAAGGCAAAAATCGGGTTTTTTTCGTGCCGATGGAAATTTCGTTGGTACGACGCTCCGTGCCGCTCCGTTTCATGCATAAAAACTGATTTTTTTTCTGTTTCGTCCATGCCGCTCGTGCGGGTGACAAATCGTCAAAATTTCGGTGAGTTGCTGGCGATGTACCCAGAACGATTTCCCCCGGCGAAACGCATCACCGGGGGTCCCTATACCGAAATTGTAAACCTTGCCCGGGCGTGCCTTAACTAGTCGTTGGTTTAATCACCATTGACTTCGGCGCCTCACGAAGGGGAAGGCTATGCCAGGACGCTCATCCACCAAACTCCGGTTTAATCACCGGCGGCTTCAATGCCCTACAGGCTTGATCGAATGATCTTGGAAAGATACAGACGGGTGTGATCTGAGCTCAAGGTCTTGGGTGTTTTTTAACACTTGCTGGGTTTTACGATCTCAATGAGAGAGATGCAATCAAAGGAAATTAGGTGGTCGCAGCGACCAGGAGTACTGCAATTATTTGAGAAGAGGTGGTCTGTCAGAGACCGAGTTGCCCTATTGGAGGGATTTAATTCTTTCATTTCAAATCCTTGTTTTGTTAAGTTTGAACAATATGGCAGAGTGAAAGTAAATTCATGCTTCAATCAAAAAGTGCCGCCGTGGCACAAAGTACATCATCATGCTTATCAAAATACAACAAACCCAAAGTCTAGCTAGGTTGGTCATCATCATAGTGGGAGGACACGTCTTGCCTCCTCAAGGCTCGCAGAAGCTTGTTCCGCAAACATAGGTCCTCCTCAGCGCGCTTGCGCACCAATTCCATTTCCTGTTGCAAGGCCGCATTGGCCTGCCTACTCTCCCGTTCCGAATTCACATAAGCTGAATGGATACGGGAGCTGGTCTCCTGCAGTTTGGCCGCCCTGTCCCTATATGTGTTAGGGGACGGAATCGGAATGTCGCCTGAATCGGAATATCGCCTGATGCGACAGGCTGAAGAGGTGGGGGCCGTCATGGCCGAACTCCCGAGCTATCCACTGCTCGTAGTCTCGAAAGTGCGATTCGATGAAGATTTCTTCCCGATATACGCACACTGTCTTCCACTCCGTTTGCAGTTGCGTCTTTAGTCCCTTAGTGAGTGGACCAAACAAACTGCTCATGTCATCCTTGACCGGGATCCCCTGCGGTTTCCCAAACTGTCTCAAAACCCGAATCGGATAGTACGGCACGGCATGGGTGAGTCCTATCAGGGAAAGGCCCTCTCTTTTCTTGAAAGCTATGATGGGGCGTAGGGGATGTTGTATGTACCCCACCATCTAATGTCTGTTTCTCCCTTCAAGTGAAGAAAGTGGTTAAACCAATCCTCACGAGTGGGTAGGTCTCGTTTGATCTCTCTTTGAGCCAACCAATGGATGTTGTCACCGGTTGCCTTGTAATATGCACTGACAAGTGATGACACCATCAGGTGGTCTTGCAGCCAAATGTGGAGAAGGGGAGCGCACCCTTGAAACCTCCAGGTTCATTTTTGGACAAAGTCAGGGAATGGAACAGTTGAGCTAGGATTAGTGGCATGATTCGGTACCCTACCCTGAGTTGATCCACAATTTCCATGAGGGCCAAATTAATGGTGTCTCCCCCAGTTGGAAAGAAGATTTGCGACAAAACCACAAGGGTGAAGGTGTCAAACCAAGCCCGGGGTCTTTCCTGCTTTTTGTTTCTTATTTTCTCAACGAAGAATGTTTTGGAGACCCGAGTAAATGATTTGTCACCTCCTAAGGTCTGGAATTCTCCCCTTGAGAGGCCAAATAAAACACAAGCTTCATTCTTGTAGCTTTCTTTGAGACTTGGCCTAGCGGGTTCTCCTAAGTCGCGAAATCGGAGGAACAGGTCAAGTTCCTCAATTGTGGGAGTCAACTCGTTGAATCCAAATCAAAACACTGAAAGCTGGGGATCCCAGAAAAGCAGGGCTGCTTAGATCATATCCCAGTTGATCGGCACATTTAACAGGGACAAAGTTTGTCCCATATGGTATTTGTGCTCCCATTCAATCTGCTCACTCCCTTGGAGCTGCCTTGTCCAAGAACGGATCCAGGGGGTATCCCAGGTGCACTTCTCTATCCTAGGGAAACGGGTTCTCTCAAATGAGGACGAGGATGCCATGCCAACTATCCGACCGAAATTCCGAATCAATTTAAGGTTCCACACCCAATTCTCAATTAGTCCTAAAATATGCATAATTTTAAGCAAAAGAACTAACCACTAGCAGTTCTAACATGCTTCACCAAAATAAGCAAAAACAGTGCGGAATTTAACTCAGGCACACATGGTGTGTGGCCCTAAGGGTTGGCGCCAATGAAGGCGCGATTACTAGACATACTTGTGTAGAGGAGCACATTCAAGTCCTGATTAGTCTTTAGTCTTTCATCTATTCTTTCATCTGCTTTCTGTGTCGGACCACAGCAAAAATTACAACTTGCCATCAAGGGCGAGGTTTACAAGATATTTTTTTTAAAAACTGCAAAGAATTCATCCTTAAGGCTGTTGGGAGCCAAAATGGAGGATACAAATTGCTTTCAAAACAGGTAGGCTAAAAATCCCTAGATCTAGGGTTTAATGCTCTTATTCTGATCTGGCATGCTTTCATCTGTCTGTCTGATCTGGCCGGCTTTCGTCTGCTCTAAAAGACCAATCTGGACTTAAAGTGCTCCCAGCGGACTCTAATGGGTCAAGACCCATAGCATACAGGACTCCATGCATGGATCTAGGGTGGTTACCCTGATCAAAATTAGGTGAGCTTCCTAAATTAGGGCTGAGGTCGCCCATGATCTAGGGTTTACTCAATTTGATGCAAAAAGCGGGGGTTGCTGCCCCTAATGGACTCTGGATTTTATTCCGATTTTACTCCTCTTATATTCACTATTCACAACATTCTCACCCTCGCATGCTCAACGCATAGTTTATTCAGAAACGTTAGGGTCTGGACCAGTACTAGATCCTCGCGTGCCATGGCAAGAAACCAGTGGTGCTAATGGACTCCAAAAAACTGGGGGGATGGGTTTACCCTGCTTTCCCCGGCGAGCCATGGGAGCGTAAGTGCTAATACCATCCCAAAGATCAGTTTATAGGAATAAGAAGGGTAAGCAGCTAGAGAGGTCTAAGTTTTGGTAAAGAAGTTGCAATATCCGATTCACTCATTCATTCGGGGTCGGATCATCTACGCAGCCTCCCTTGTCCGTGTCACCCCACGTAGTTTATCACACAAGAACAGGAAATAACAAAAAATCCATCCACGGTGTGGTGGTGTGCCCGTGTGTGTAGTTGGGCTGCGTGCCGTGTCTACACGGGTGAGTTTTGTCTGGATTTGTTGATAAAGGGATTGTTACCGCCTTGTATAGTAAGGTGCAGAACTGGCACGCAATACGAAGTTCCGGGAGAGTCCCCAAGTAAGTGGGGGGTCACAAGGGACCGCTTAAATCCCACTTGCCTTAGGCAATTACCGTGTCCCTTTGACAGGACTCCCCAGAACGCGTATTCTGTATCTTACTAAATGAGGTAGTAAGAACCCTAAGTATCAACTAAATCCCTTTTATGCTGACTCATCTAACCAGGGTCCTACTGGGTTGAGGAGTCCCCAGCGGAGTCGCCAGGCTGTGCGCGCGTCAGAAACGCTACACGGGAAAGTTCGGAGTCGCCGCCGCCTGATGGGGTGCAGGCGGACACCTGGGTGCCTAAGTTAGTCTATTTTGGGCTTTGGTCTGCGGCTTGAGATTCTAAGTAGGTTCTCGGTTGTGGTTTGGGGAAGTCCGTAGACACCCCGGACCACCCTGTCGGATGACGGGTCCCGTGGGTTCCCTGGTTTGAGTCAGATTACTTTGGTCTCACTCGATTCCTAATCCAGTATGCCATTTTGTTTAAGTCTGGCGGGACCACCTGAGTGATGTAGGTCTCTTTAATTGATTTTGTTTTGCTTAATTTAGGTGATTTGAGTCGGATTGGGTGGCCCCCGTTGGAAGGCCCACGGTGTCCTTGGTGGGCTTGACTAAGCCCACATGCCTCTGGTGGGCCTCTGTCTAGTCCTAGGAGGCCCTTTGGGCTTAGGTCAATGAGTTGATTTTACTTAATTGCTCAATTTGGAGTTTAAGTATTTTTCATGTAAAAAGGTTGGTTTGCATTGGTTCGCGGGCCCCTAGGTGGGCCCATGATGGTTGCCAGGATGTTTTTAGTTTATCTTATTTAATTTTGCCAGTATGATTTGGACGTTGGGCTTGGGGCCCGTAGTCCGACTTTAGGCTTAAAAGCCTAGTTCCTTGAGATTTAGGGTTTGCACCCTTCCTTGGTTCGGTTAATGGGCTTTGGCGGGCCCGATAGGCCCTAGCCCGGGGTCTCGGCCAAACCACGCAATTTAAACATCATTCCACAATATGGGTTCGGGTGGGCCGCATTGGGTTTGGCCCGCCTGGTTTAATTAGTTCACTTTACTTAATCTTACTGATTTTGCAAGCTTTTGGGTTTATCGGGCTTGGTGGGCCCCGTTGGAAGGCCCACTAATGTTTCCAAATTGGACCGTGGTCCAGGTCACATGTTGGGTTTCCGGGCAGCCCAAAAACCCTATTGGTTCACTTGGTTTGGCTCAAACCATCACAAAATTCGGCAAGGAACACAAAAAAAACATGAAAATTATATTTTTGTGTGTATACGGCCTTAGTTGCCGGATACACACAAGTCATAGGTGACCCGGCCTGAGTTGCCGGATCACATCAAAAATGGCCTTTTCGGGCTTTAGCCATTGAGGTGGCTTCCAGGGGCTTCCTAGGGCCTTCTACAGGCCATGTGGGTGTAGACAACCCAAATTGCACTACAAAATGAGAAAATAATGAAAACATTAATTGGAATTTAAAACAGGCCAAAAATGCATGAAAATGGATAATTTAAGCCTGGACCGTATTGTATCTACGGGCTAAGCGCGCCCAAATTTTATATACGGGCACGCAGCGCCCGTAATACATATACGGACACCATTGGACCGTAAATCATTTACGGGCACATCAGACTCGTGCGAGTTCTATTCT
Source organism: Buxus sempervirens (assembly GCA_947561395.2). Classification (NCBI taxonomy): domain Eukaryota; kingdom Viridiplantae; phylum Streptophyta; class Magnoliopsida; order Buxales; family Buxaceae; genus Buxus; species Buxus sempervirens. Next base: position 31,683,937 of record OX387183.1, read on the forward strand.
TCTTTCGATTTCTAAGCCTTATCTTTAGTCCAATATCCCTTTAAATGAGTGAAATATATATTTTATTCGTGCGAAATATCTTTGTGGATAAAGGATGGGCATGATCTTGTGTTTAACTCAAACTGAAACTCTATCTTGCCAAACCTTGGAACAACCATACCCCTGTGTTTGCCTATAAATAGAGGGTCTTTCCTCAAGCAAAGGGCCACGAAAATTTGAAGTCCAAGAAGCTCCAAGAGAAGAGAGGAATCCCTGCTGCTTTGCTTGCTCAATCCAGGTAAGTCCCTTTCCCCTTTTATTTTCTATCTTCAATTCTAGAGATAATAGGATCTTCTCTATTGCTATAGAATAGGGCCACATCTTTTGTACTTGTTTTCCAAAACTTGTCTCTAAGTACCTCAAGAGTCTCTCTAGCCGTAAAACGTGAAGAGAGAGCTAGGGGAAAAGAGAACAGGTGGATCCCTAGAATAGAACCCCATATCTGTTTTTCTCCTTTTTTTCTAAAATAAGGCCTCTGATTGTGTTTGTATAACCAAACCTATCTCTAAGTACCTCAAGAATCCTCTCTAGCCATAAAACGTGAAGAGAGAGCTAGGGGAAAAGAGAACAGGTGGATCCGTAGGGTAGACCCCCATGTGCTCTAATCTGTGAGATATGGCTGCTTTGGATATCCTGATCGTGTTTTAATTGTTTTTTATGATGAATCTGAATGAATAACATGAATCTATGATGTTTATAGCATGAGATCCCCACTTTTTGCTAAAATTTGGATTTTTCACATATTTGCACCTACAGCACTGTTTTCGTGATTTTTGTGATTTTAGGCTATGATTTTGGATTTATCATGATCAATATGGTAGATCTGGATCTAGAAGCCTGAAAGTAAATTCTATGGTTTCATGATGTTCTTTTTGAATCCTTTTTCATTATTGAGAGAAGACCCTGTGGTCTAAGTTCTCCCCTTTTGATGTTCTTCATCCATGTGGGTATTTTTGGTTTTTATTTTTTGATTTAATGTGAAATTTGGGCTATACCTATGTCCTGGACTATTCAAGTTCAATTTTGAAATATTTTATAAAAATCATATTTTTCTAGATTTCTAGAATTTAACTTGAAGCCAGATTTTTGGATTTTTCACTTTAAATTGATTTTATTTGATTTTATCTCAATTTTGTTTTGATCATGAAACCGTAGGAATGGTATGATCATATTTGAAAGTTCTGGATCAATCAGGCTATTCGTATAAAAAAATCATATATTTGGTCTTTTGTGATTTTTCATGATTTTTATAGCAAGCTTTTTTTTTCTTTGTAAAACATGAACAATACATGGCAACAACCTTGTGTGGATGAATAGGGGTGCCTAACACCTTCCCCTGTTCATAACCTAATCCCCTTACCCATCTCTGGTTGTTTTTTTAGTAGGGTTATTTTTACCCTAAATTTGCCTTTTTGTGCTTATTTAATATTTTGGTGTCCATTCACACCTAAATTGAATGGTGGCGACTCTTTGTTTTATTTAATCCCGCGTGATGATCAGGAAGTCATTGGATTGATTTTTCATGTCTCACAACTGGCGACTCTGCTGGGGACTTGAGGATTTCAGCCTTTTGGGTGTTTGTTCATGTTTTTGATTTTTTTGATTTGCTTGCTATTTTGTGTTCTTAAGCATGTTGGGTATGTTTTAAATCTGAATTATTGCTTAAGAATTCATGGGGGTAGAAACATGTTTAATTCTGATTTATAGGATTGTTTCTAGAAACATGCGTAGGGGAGGTTCATTTTGCTAAACCATGCTGATTTCTTGCTATATTTTTATAATAGCATGTTTTAATTTTCAGCGTGATCTCCATGATGATTTTTTGGTGTATAACATGATCATATGTTTGCATGATTGGATGATTTTTATGAGCATGTTTTAGGTGCTATAGGGACTGCTTTGTGTATTTGTTTACTTTATATATGCTTTCCTATTATGCCTTGGTTTGTATATGCATGGCTACGAAAAGAGTAGCAAGGTTTGGGACGTTGTGAATGCACCCTATTTTTACAATGCACTGTGCACATTTTATTTTTTACACAGCCTACCCTTAACCTATAGGAAGTTGAACCCGAATGTGTGTAGCTTGGCGCAACGAGGTCGATACTTCGGAAAGCGAAAGTGAAAACATTCACCTTAGAACTTTGGACTAATGATGTGATGATAACATGGATCTAAGATTCTGGTCATCACAAGGCTTGAGTGATAAGTTGCCATTAAGCCAAAACCCAAAACCCCTACGCTTGAAGGTGGAGTTACACGTTTTTGGCTAAAGTACACAATTACGTGGGATCTGGGCTTGTAATTGTGGGAAGGCCGTTTGCATGGCTTACAAACCAAGGCATAATGTGGATGCCATATTGAAGGTAAACAAGGTAACAAGGTAATCCTATTGTTTTGCATTATTTTCATGTCATAGGGGTGTCATGGTGCCCATTGGTTCGGGATAAAATTGGTCCCAAAATATGCATGTTTCCTAAAATTGGTGTAGCCCATAGGAAGAGTTTCTAACTCCGTTTAGAATCAATCCTACCCAATGATCATACAAGAGGCAACAAAAGGGTACCAAATTCTATAATATGGTGTCAATTCGGAGGGTACATGTGCCCTTCTAAACATGTGTTTTAGCAAAAAGGCCAAGGTCCACTTTGGGACAGTTTAGAAGCTTTGCAATGGGTGAACCGTATGTTTGGATAAGCAATTAAAGTGGTCAAACCATGTAAAAACTAGGAAAACATAAAAGAGTTCCGTAAAACCGCATTCAGTACACGAGTTGGGCTCGCCCGTATTGATTATACGGGCTGGGCTCGCCCGTGTTTTCCATACGGTCACGGCTTGCTCGTAATTTGAATACGGACAGGGCTGGACCGTACTGTGTATACGGTTTTCTCAGAAAATTCAATTTTAATCAGTTTTTCCCACTAAATCTTATTCCTTTAACCTTTAAATAATGATAAAGGGAAATGAGTTTGAATAAAATGCTTCAAAAAAATTTTGAAAGAAAATCCTTTGGGCCTCTGAAAGCCTTTGAATTTCAGACTTTTTCTCAAAACTCCTTGTGCCTCTGAAAGCCTTTGAATTTCAGACTTTTTCTCAAAACTCCTTGGGCCTCTAAAAGCCTTTGAATTTCAGACTTTTCTCAAAAATCCTTGTGTGCACGCGTGGGAAACGCGGCACGGGGTAATTCGGAGTCGCCACCGCCTGATGGGGTGCAGGCGGACACCTGGGTGCCTAATTTTGTCTATTAAGGCTTCTGGGTCTGCGGCTTGAGATTCTAAGGTTGGTTCTCGGTTGCGGGCTGGGGAAGTCCGTAGACACCCCAATCCGCCCCGTCGGATGACGGGTCCCGTGGGTTCCCTATCTTGAGTCAGCTTATTCACTTTGGTTCTCACCCTTTTCCTAAACCAGCATGCGATTGGATTAAGTCTTTGGGGGACCACCTGAGTGGTGTGGGTCCCTTTAGTTGATTTTATCTTGATTAATTCAGATAACCTGAGTCTGTTTGGGTGGGCCCCGTTGGAAGGCCCACGGTGTCCTCTGTGGGCCTGGGTAGGCCCGTGTACCCTTGGCGGGCCTTCGTCTAGCCTAGGAGGCCCTGTGGGCTTTGGTTAGTGACTTGATTTTTGCTTTAGGTTTGGGTTTGAATTATTAGGTTGTTTTCATGCAAAAGTGGGTCGGATGGGTCTGTGGGCCCCTTAGACGGGCCCCCATGATGGTTGCCAGGGGTGTTTTGGATTTATTTTATTTACATTGATGCCAAGGTGGGCTGGTCATTGGGCTTGGGGCCCATGATCCAGGCCTTGGGCTTTGAAAGCCCAGTTCCTCGGGGTTTAGGGCTTGCGCCCTAACTCGGTTCGGTTGGTGGGCTTTAGCGGGCCCGACAGGCCCTAGCCCATGGTCTCGGCCAAACCAGGCAGATTATGCATTCACTCATATCACAAGGTACGGGCGGGCCGCATTGGGCTCGGCCCGCCCGGTTCAATTGGTTCATTTCATTTTAATTGTTTAATCAACATGCTTTGGTTCATTGGGCTTGGTGGGCCCCGTTGGAAGGCCCACTAGCGTGCAAAGCTGGACCGGTCGGTCCAAGTCCCATCTTGGGTTTCCGGGTGGCCCGGAAACCCTGCTGGTTCAATGATTTTGACACGACACATACCAAAATTCGGCAACAGATCACAAAGGTGCAAAAAACACATTTCTGTGTGTATCCGGTAACTCAGGCCGGATACACATAGTCTACAGGTGATCCGGCCAAAGTGACCGGATACACAGGGCCTATGGGTTATCCGGCCCTAGTGGCCGGATATGCTAAGGCCCTAGGTGATCCGGCCTGAGTTACCGGATCACCCTGGAATGGGCTTTTTTGGGCCTTAGCCTTTCGGGATTGATCCCAGGGGCTCCCAGGGGCTCCCAGGGGCTTTTTAAGAGTCAGGTGGGCCCCTGTGAGGGCCCACGTGGGTTCAGATTCGGGAGAAGCCACATTTGGCTTCTCCTTTTGGATCTCTTCTAGCAAAACAAATGGGGGGACTTGGGGTGGTGGATCATGCTTTCATGCTTACCTGTTTCACCCAAACAACGATTTACTCCTATCAACTAAGCATACTTCTAGTACATGAAAATCCATGCAAGCTTTCATGCAATAAGCATTTTGAAGGAAGGGAGGAGAAGGGGGCTTATCATGGGGATACATTGGAGTGACATGGGAGGAACATTCTCCTCCTACAGATTCTCAAGACAATGGACTAAACATTCCATTTCATTAGACACACATGCTTCCCTACGAGGTCTACGGGGACTCCCCGCTCATGGGGGGTTCATGTCATGACAAGAGTCACCAAGTACACGCATTAAAACATGCAAAAATCAGTCCATTCAGAGCCATGCAACCGGAAGGAGAAAAATCACAGAAAAATCTATATTTAATGTATGTGGAAGCTAATGTGATGAGGAGTGATACCTGAGGGTTCTTAGAGCCTGTAACAAAGTGGAGCCTCCTCCTTGCGGCAAAACGCGGCTGGAAGCCCTCCTTCCAGCTCCCAACAGCAGTTCGGACTCCTCTTATTCAACTAGGAAGGTGAAGAGGAGGAAGAAAGCAAGGGATTTGGATGGTAGGGGAGGGTGATGGGAGGCAAAGAGGCTGAAAGAGAGGGGATTTCGAGTGAGAATGGGTGAGAGAAGAGAGCCCAAAATCGCATGCACAAAGGCCAACCCCGGATATGAGCTGCTGTTGGCTTTTTATAGACACATTAATGTATCCGGCCACTCAGGCTGGAGACACTAAGGCCCCTTCGTATCCGGACTTGAAGTCCGGATACACTAGCCTCCCTTTGTATCCGGTAACTCAGGCCGGATACATGACTTAATCATTTCAAAATTTAATGCCGCCGCGAATCTGTCAGCCAAGTGGCGCAGATTTCGCGCGAATATCTTTATGTATCCGATCTTCCAGTCCGGCCATGAAGGATAGGCAGTGTATCCGGTATATGTGACCGGATACAAATCGAAAAATTACGGATTTGCCCTTCGACTTGACCGATTCGACCGATTCGACTGATTTGACCTTTTTTGATATCTACGGATCGCCCGTACGAAATTTTTATATTTAAGATTTAGTCCCTGAGATATTTTGCTGCACTGGCTGCCACGTGTGCAGTTCCTGCGCCACGTGTGCAGTTTCTGGCTTTGCTGCTCGGGAATTTTGACAGCTCATATCTCACTCATCTGAACTCCGATTTGAGCAAACTCAATTGCGTTGAACTCGTATCGGAGCCCTCTATTTAATGACATGGGGCTAAGCACTTGGCACGGATTCCGATAAAAAGTCAACTTTTGGCCTTCCCTTAAGTTTGACTGCCCTTAGAACCTTTATCCGGACTCCGATTCCTGCAAACCCAGTTGCGCTGGAACCGTGTCGAGATTCTCTATCCATTGGGCTAAAGTAAGGTATTTGGCATGGAAATCAAGGAAACGTCAACTCTTGGCTTTTCCTTAAGTTTGACTGCCCTTAGAACCTTTATCCGGGCTCCAATTCCTGCAAACCCAGTTGCGCTGGAACCGTGTCGGGATTCTTTATCCAATGGGATAGATCAAGGTAGCCAAATTTTATCTGATTAAACGGTCAACTTTCCACCCCTCAGGGTTTGACTTCTTAGCCGGGTTTTGCATTTCTGGCTTTTCAGGAGCGCAAAAATGAGGTGCTTACACATTGGGCCTCTGAAAGCCTCTGAATTTCAGACTTTTTATCAAAAATCCTCGGGCCTCTGAAAGCCTTTGAATTTTAGATCTTTTTCCTTTGGGCATCTGAAAGCCTTTGAATTTCAGATCTTTTGGGCCTCTGAAAGCCTTTGAATTTCAGATCTTTTGGGCCTCTGAAAGCCTTTGAATTTCAGATCTTTTTCTTTTGGGCCTCTGAAAGCCTTTGAATTTCAGATCTTTTTCCTTTGGGCCTCTGAAAGCCTTTGAATTTCAGATCTTTTGGGCCTCTGAAAGCCTTTGAATTTCAGATCTTTTGGGCCTCTGAAAGCCTTTGAATTTCGGATCTTCTTCCTCGAGCCTCTGAAAGCCTTTGAATTTCAGACTTTTATCAAAAATCCTTGGGCCTCTGAAAGCCTTTGAATTTCAGACCTTTAGCAAAAATCCCTGGGCCTCTGAAAGCCTTTGAATTTCAGAAATTTTCAAAAAATACCCCTGGGCCTCTGAAAGCCTTTGAATTTCAAACATTTTCAAAAAATACCCCTGGGCCTCTGAAAGCCTTTGAATTTCAGACATTTTCCAAAAATATCCCTGGGCCTTTGAAAGCCTTTGAATTTCAGACATTTTCAAAAAATACCCCTGGGCCTCTGAAAGCCTTTGAATTTCAGACATTTTTCAAAAATATCCCTGGGCCTCTGAAAGCCTTTGAATTTCAGACCTTTTCCAAAAACTCCTTGGGCCTCTGAAAGCCTTTGAATTTCAGATCCTTTTCTCTTTTTGTGGGACCTGTTGGAAGCCCTAGAATATTCCAACAATTCTAAAAAAAAAAGAAGCAAATAAAGAAACAAAATCCAAACTCGTGTTCACCCAGCTTGCACATAGGCATAACTAGGCATGTGAATAAGATTAAATGGGCACTAATATTTTTTCTTTAATTTTTGCCAGGTACTAATACACTTGCAATCATAGCTCCTGTAACCAGATCAAGAGCTCGCGCCATGAATCCCATTGAGACTGAAGCTGATGCTCCTCACCCAGATATTGTCCTGCTTTAGGAGCAGGTGGCAGGACTAGCCCGAATGCTAGAAAACATACTGTCAGTATAGGCCCAACAAGTGCAAGCCCAGAACCAAGCATCCACTTCCAACCCAGCACCTCCACCACAAATCAACATTCCACCTCTGGTTCAACCTATTCCTGAACCCATCTATAAACCCACCCCTGAACCTATACTGATTAGGGATGAGACAGTGGAATCGGACAAAGCAAAGGAAAAGGAAAGGATGAGGGAAGAAGCTGAAAGGAAATTCATGCACAGACTGGAAATGATCCAAGACGAACTGAGGGAGGTTAAAGGTGTGAACAACTTTGGGGGCACCAATTTTGAAGACTTGTGCCTATACCCCAACGTTAACCTACCAGCTAAGTTCAAATGCCCAAACCTAGACAAGTATGATGGCATGGGCTGCCCCATGAGCCATCTGAAGTTGTACTGCGGTGCCCTATGCCAGTTCAAGCGGGATGAAGGTGTTTTGATTCAGCTCTTCCAAAGGAGCTTAACTGGAACGGCTCTGAGGTGGTTTGCCACCTTAGACCATGGGAAGATCAAAAGATAGAAGGACCTAGCAGATGCCTTCCTAGCCCAGTACCGGTTTAATTCAAAAATCGTGCCAGACAGGTACGATGTAATGAGAATGAGTAAGGCTAGAGATGAATCTGTGAGACAGTATGCTAAGAGATGGAGGGAGATGGCCTTTTAGGTCAGGCCACCCATTCTAGAGCAGGAAATGATTTCCACTTTCATTAGTACGCTGGGTCAACCATTCTACAGCCACCTGGTGGGTCAGACCACCACTAATTTTGCGGCTTTGGTACAAGTGGCCGATCGAATCGAAGATGGGATAAGGTCTGGTAAAATAATTGATCACTCTGCTATGGTCAATCAACAGGACCCCAGTCTAAAGAAAGGAAGCGGGATAAAGAAGAATGGGAACAAGAAAGAAGGGGAGGTGAATATGGTACAACCACCATCAGACCCTAACAAGCCCATACAAATCAACATACCTGCTCATTTTCCTACTCCATCTACCCAGGCCCCCATGAGGGTTAATGTTCCAGCAACACCCTCAAACCAAAAGAGGGTTTTTACTAAAGAAGAAAAGGACGCCTATTTCGCAGCAAGGAGAAATAGGGTTTTCACCCCTATTCCAATGACTCCTTCTCAGTTGCTACCCACTTTATTGAAAGTAGGTTATATTACTTTAAGAAAACCTAATCCGAATGCATCCAAGGGGAGAAATTTTGACCCCTCCACCACTTGTGATTACCACATGGGTGCACCTGGGCACCCTACTGACAAGTGCTGGCCTTTGAAACATGCCATTCAGGATTTACTGGACCAAAATACCCTGTCTTTCAATACAGGGGCTCCCAATCCTCCCAGAACATACATTGGCCAAAACCCGTTGCCTTAGCATCATGGGGCAGGCCCCTCTAATGTCATAGGGGTAATTTCCTCTAATAAAATAACTTTTGACCCATCCTAGTTAATTGCTCCTATAGGGACAACGGTCAAGGTTTTTTTTGACAGAATAAATAAGAAAACAGAAATAAATATGGTTTCAAAAGGAAATGATCGTGCTGCCAAGAACATTAGCTCTGCTTTGAACCGGGCCTCCTCCTTTATAGCCCAATTAAACATTGCAAAGCCGCCTTTGATTATCAATTGCAGTCCATCCACCCATTTTTCACCCATTCAGTCAAAACCACCATTGGTCATAAACTGTGACCATCTCAATGCATCAGTCATTTCTACAACTGCTCAACCAAAATAGTGTCCACCCTTGGTTGTAGACGTTCCTCTTACTCAGACTTCATCATATAAGTCCAAACTTCCTCCCTTGGTGATAAATGTCCTTAAGCCTTCCTACTCTGAATCGGTTGTACCATGGAACTATAGTGAAGGCTACACCACTACATTCCCTGCAGCTGAGGCAGAAAGTAAGAAAGAAGTGAACCTCATGATGAGGTCAGGAAAATGTATAGGGGTGGAAGAAAAACAAAAGGAGACAGAAAAAGAAAAGGAAGAAGAGAAGAATAAAGGAAAGGCCAAGATAGGGGAAGATGCCCCTCAGGTAACTCGTAGTGAGGCTGCTGACCTCATAAAAATAATAAAAAAGAGTGAGTTCAACATTGTCAAGCAGTTAAACAAAGTCCCTGCCCAGATCTCAATACTGGGCCTATTGTTAAATTCTGAAAAACATAGGGACTCCTTGTTAAGGATACTCCAGGGGGCCCATGTGCCTAAAAACATTGAACCAGACCAACTAGGCCGGATGGTTGGGCAGATTTTATCCCGCAATGTTATAACTTTTTCAGAGACTGAAATCAGCCCAGCAGGGTACCATCATGTTGACCCATTGCACATAGCTGTACTCAGTAAGGGTTGCACGATAGCCCGGGTTTTAATTGATAATTGGTCGGCTCTGAATGTCTGACCATTAATAACATTTGTTAAGCTCGGTCTGGAGCAAAATAAAATCAAACAAAATGGAAGAATCATAAGAGCATTTGACAGCTCTAAAACACACTCCCTAGGGGAGGTTGAACTGCCGGTCACAATTGGACCGTATATTTTTAACATCACATTTGAAGTGATGGATATACCTGCAGCCTTCAACTTACTCCTAGGAAGGCCGTGGATTCATACAGCTAGGGCTATACCATCTAACCTCCACCAAAGAGTCAAATATATTAGAGGGCAAAAGGTGATTACTGTCCTAGCTGAAAATTTGGTTCCTCCCATGTGGTCCCCTGATGTACCCTACATAAACATGGAAATGACTGCAGACAAGATGGCATTTCACTCTTTCCAATTTGAAACTGTTAATTTCATACCTAGAGGGTATCAGGAAAAAGAAGGAAAGTTGACCTATGTTGAGAAAATGGTCAAGAATGTACTGGAAAAGTACAACTTTCACCCTGGAAAAGGTCTGGGGGTTAACCTGCAAGGAAGGATAGAACCGGTAAAGGTTAAGAAGATGGTCCACAGAGCAGGATTGGGGTTCAAGACAAGGAAATGGAGAAGTCAGAAGGAAATGGAAGACATGAAATTCCCTCACATCAGGGAAACTTTTCCTAAGCTTTCTCACATGATTCAGCTGTCTCCTCCCCAGGATCAGTCCAAACCCCCATGCTATAACATCAATCCATTCCAGAAACCAAAGGCCTCAACCGTGCAACCATATGTTCCACCTTCACCTCCACAAGCCTTGGGTGGGCCTGGGCCACAGGCAGAACAGGAGCAGGATTTCTCTGAGGACGTGGGAGCCTTTTTTGCCATGACAGAAGGCAACCAAGAAGAAGTAGCAGAGGAGCTACCTTTTATTGATTGGGCTGCAGTAGAAGTTCCATCTGGGACTAGCCCTACAGAAGAAACAGGCGATGCAACTCACCCAGTACTGGTGATTTCAGATGCGGACCCTGAGCTTGAGGAGCAGGCTTGTAACCTTGCCCCAAATTCTTTTATTCTGAACAATTGGGAGGAAACTCCCCTTAATTTTGAAGCCGTGGTTGTGCATAGGCTACCCATTCTACCAGATGTCAAGCCAGTTAAGCAGAAATTGAGAAGGCTGAAACCTGAATGGACATTGAAGGTTAAAGATGAAGTGGTTAAGCAATTTCAAGCTGGGTTCTTGGCGGTCTCCACTTACCCTGAATGGCTTGCAAATATAGTACCAGTACCAAAGAAGGATGGAAAGGTTCGAATGTGCATAGAATACAGAGACTTGAATAAGGCAAGCCCAAAAGATGATTTTCCACTTCCACACATCGACATATTGGTGGACAACACTGCTGTACATAGCCTGTTCTCATTCATGGACGGGTTTTCTGGGTACAATCAAATTAAGATGGCTAAGGAGGATCAAGAAAAAACAGCCTTCATTACACCTTGGGGTACCTTCCACTACACTGTCATGCCATTTGGGCTTAAAAACACCGGGGCAACCTACCAGCGAGCCATGACAACCTTATTCCATGATATGATCCATAAGGAGATGGAGGTCTATGTGGATGATATAATAGCCAAATCATGTGAAGAAGAAGACCATTTGATCAACTTGAAGAAGGTGTTTGACCGGCTCAGGAAATATAGTCTAAGGCTTAACCCTGCAAAATTTGTCTTTGGGGCTACATCAGGAAAATTATTGGGCTTTATAGTAAGCAGGAAGGGAATTGAGATTGACCCAGCTAAAGCTAAAACAATCATTGAATGCCATCACCTAGAACGGAGAAGGAAGTTCGTGGTTTTCTTGGAAGGATTCAGTATATAAGCCGGTTCATAGCACAGCTCACCACTATCTGTGAACCAATTTTCAAGCTTCTAAGAAAGAATAACCCGACGGTCTAGAATGACGATTGCCAAGAAGCCTTTGACACAATAAAGGAGTATTTATTGAACCCACCTGTGCTAGTACCACCAACTCCAGGAAGACCATTAATTTTATACTTGTCAGTTTTGAAGACATCAATGGGGTGTGTCTTAGGGCAGCATGACGATATATGTAGAAAGGAAAGGGCAATTTACTACCTAAGCAAGAAATTTACGGAATATGAAGCGAAGTATTCTCCTTTGGAAAAGACTTGTTGTGCTTTAGTGTGGGCAACTCAGAGACTGAGACATTATTTCCTTAGTCATTCCACCTTATTGATATCCAGAATGGACCCTTTGAAGTATCTATTTGAGAAACCAGCTTTAACTGGCAGAACAGCTGAAAGAGTAGAAGACTACTCTAAAGGTCCACGATCTACAACAATTATGATCTTAACAATGCGGAAACATACACACAGAATTATATGAGGAAACCTGAATCCAGATCCAGGAAAAACCTCGAGTCTATATGAGGCGACTAACCCTTAGAATCTCCACTATTGAATGAAAAGCAATTACAAAGGAAAACACACTTAACCTTTACAATTCAACTCACTCAACAGCAATCTACAGCTCGAATCCACGAACCGTAGCACAGCTTGAATCCACAAGCTGCAATTCACGATCTATCCAGATCCACAGCTCGAATCCACGAACTGCAACACAACTTGAATCCACAAGTTGCAAATCACGATCAATCCAGATCCACAGCTCGAATCCACGAACTGCAACACAGCTTGAATCCACAAGCTGCAATTCACGATCAGTCCAGATCATAACAATCACCTCAGCGTCCACTGAGATGATCCAATGCAATAGGAATCCACCTATGCATCCAACAAACTCGATCACCAATCCAGGAGATCAACCGATCAAGTGAAGTTCCGAACTGAAGAAGAATCCTCAAACTTCAATTCCAGGTGATCTCTCTCAGATCTCCCCCTCACTCGATCACCGACTCTCTAAAGACGAATTGATTGAATCTCGAACACCTCAAGATCCAAATCCAATTAATCAAAAGAAAAAAGTCAATTCAAAAAGAATACAGCTCGTCTATTTAAAGAAGAAATCTCAGATCGCGTCGAGCACTGGTGGCGTCGTGGTGCGATCGAGGTAGATGGCTGGAAGCGAACTCAAATCCTGCTCAAATCCAAAAGACTCAATTAAGGGCGCGCTGCCAGCGCGCTGCTAGCGGGAGGGAACGCGGCATGTGCACAGCTGATTTGTAGACTCTTCAATCTTGCTCTGCGCTACCAGCGGCGTGTCGGCGTCGCCTTACGAAGCTGGTACGCGTGCTTTACTTTCAAAGTGCGATTTCACTTATGTGCTACCAGCGGAGTGGTAGCGGCGTTGATCCTTGCAAGTGCCTTTATGAAATGTTCTTTCTTTAGAAATCTTTACATTTCCTTGAGCTACCAGCGGCGTGTTAGCTGTGTGGCAGCCTCACTTTCCTCTTTACTAAATTCATAGAATTTATATTTTGATTCTGCACATCTTGAAGATTATTAGAGGATATAATTTGTCAAACATTTGCCATATAAGGAGTGTGAGTTTTCACACTTACAATCTCCCCCTTGGCAAATGCCTGACAACAAACTTACAACAGTTCTTATTATCAAATTCAGATATTGAATTGCATTTAAACATTCAAAACACCATGATAAAGGAGAATTCAGAATTTCATTCATGTTCAGAGAAAATATACAGTATTCAGAAGAAATATACATTGTTCAGCAAATATATACACATCCAACAAAACAAAAACTCCCCCGTAAACCTACCAGAAAACCAAAAAACCAACAGAGAAAAAAAAACAAAAACTTGATATATCAACCAGCAACCAGCGTCAACAACCAGCATCAACCAACAACCAGCAGCAACTCATCAAAATGACTCCCCCTTTCTGGAAGGAGGTTTCGGATCCCAAGTTCTGGAGTAATGTCGGTATGCATCTTGGGACTGGGAGTGCAGCCAGCATAGTTTGTGATCCATCTCCAACTGAGTCCTTCGAATGCTACTCAAAAAATGATCAGCTTCATTTTGCATCCGTTGCTGAGCAGCAACATCCCTTTGTACCTCGCCACAGGCAAAATCAACATCCTTTGCAAGCTTCTCCAGCTTCTCTTGGGTCTCTGATTTGAACATGCTCATCACGAGCATGTGAGCCCTTACCTCAGAATTGAAATCCTCCTGGGAGGCTTGCATGGAATTCAACTTGTCCAAGATGGCCATCGCATCAGAACTGGACAAGGAGGAATGAGAAGAAGAAGGCTCAGAAGAAGCCAATCGAAAAGGATTTGCTCGTTTGCTTCTGGTGAGGGTGGAGGCATCAATGAGAGGTTTGGGGTGAAGGATCATTTCAACAGGATCAGGGAGGACCCCCTGGTGAATGCACAAGTAGGTGATGAAGATCCCAAAAGGAAGAGCAGCAGTCTTGGATTTTAAATTCCGAGACTGAAGGATCTGATTGAATATGATGGAAGGGAAACAGACACTGTCTCTGTTCCAGAGAGCATGAAGGAGTCTTGCTCTGGAGTGAGAAATCTCAGAATGATGATCTGAGGGAACAAGAGAAGCACAGATAAACAGATTCAAGATCCTGAGGAGATCTTGAAGAGAGCCATGAGGAAGATAGTTGGGCTTATTTTTTATGGAGGTGGGAGCACCCTGAACAAGCAGAGAAGAAATGATTGACTCCATGGGAGGATCAGAGTGAGAATCAAGAAAGTCAAATGAAGGAGAATCAACAAGGGGCAGTTCGAGAAGAGAGGAGATAAGATCTTTCGAGAAGTCGAAAGAGATGCCCCTGACATAGGCTTTGACAAAGCCTTGATTGGCAAGATGAAGATGGTGGAGGTTCGAATAGAATTCTCGAACCAGGTCAGGATATGCAAAACCACTTATCAAAGCAAATTTCTTCCAACCATTGTCCGAAAACAATGAGAAGAGCGGAGAGTCAGCAAAGGAATCAAGCTTAATGGCCCTTTCCAAGAGGAGTGGCCTGTGCTTGAAGAACTCATTAAAATCAGACAAACCATTTCCAATGAATGGTTCAGAGGAATGTGAAGGAGATGGGGGTCTCACCGGTGGAGAAGAGACAACCGGAGAGGTTCTTACTAGTGGAGAAGAGGTGGAAGGAGAATCAGTCCTAGAATTTTTCTTGGGAGGCATGATGAAAAAACAAAAAAAAATAGACGAGAGAGAAGAACACAAGCAAAGCTCGACAAAGCCCTAATGGCAGAACAATCTACCAAACCCTAACTTAGAAGAACGAGAGAAGAACACTGTAATAGGAAGAAGAAAATGAAGAAGCAAGACGAAGACAGTAAAAAAAATTTTACCTGAACAGTGGACAAGGTGACGGAAGGTAAGCACGAAGGCAAAGAATGACCACGATGCAAGGAGCGAGGAGAACCGCAGGTAAGAAAAACACAGAGGTAAAAAAAATGAAACAGATTTCACCTTTTTATAGACAAAAAGAACACGCTGCCAGCGTGCATACGGCGACGCTTAACAGGGCAGGTGCCAAAGCATGAAAGAAGGGAGAAAGCTACCTGCACGCTTCTAGCGACGTAGAAGGTGCACATGCACAATCAAGAAAAAACACAATCACAAGGCAAAAATTTATAAAAAGAGTTTGAACTATTCTTCATGAAAAACTCATACATCTAAACACAAAGCTAAGATTTTAACTAAACTAAAAATCATCCAGATAATCAACTTTTATTCAATCTAAGAAGTACTTATCACAAAACTGATCTTGAATAACCTATCAAGGTTAATTCAGATGCGACACATTTCATATCTATGACCAAAATTTCCTTCATGGTTTCTCATACTATAAATTTTCTTCAAGATATTGAGCACACATGCATATTAATGAATCAATGCTTGTGTAGTGTGTGAAATATTTTTGACTTTTACACTTTATGTATATGGAAGGCTATTTTAGTGTAATCATACTTGGAAAGTATAGACATACCCCAAACTTCATTTTGGTGGCTTTCGCACATCAGAGATAGGTAGCCTTTTCTGATCTCTTTTTCTTTTCTTTTTGTAGAAGGCATTGACCCTTAAAAAACCTGAGTTTACAGTTCATTCCAAGGATATACCCTCTTTCTCTTTTTCTTTTTGAGAATTACAGTGGCTTTCACTCTAATCTCTACGGCAGCCATTTCCAAAACTTTTCTTTTCATAAAGGTGATAGCCTATAGATCCCAAGCTTCAACACACAATAAACTTCAATACACAAAGGTGTTTAAGACAAAAGTGATAGATGAGAACAAGACATTTCTGTCAATATGCATAGACTCAAGCTTCCTGAATTAAGATTTTAGTATCAAGAACACATAAATTCATTTTGAACAGACATGTAAATCATTTTACATCTAAATTAACTCAAAACAGAACCTGTTTTTCAGTTTTGAGAGCATACTCCTAGGGATTTCCTAAGAGTTTCAAATCTGTTCTGATCTAAAGGTTTAGTGAAAATATCAGCTAACTATTTTTCAGTAGATATATATTCAATCATAACAGTTTTGTCTTCAATTAACTCTCTTATAAAGTGATGCCTGATGTCTATATGTTTAGTCCTTGAGTGTTGAACAGGATTTTTGGAAATATTTATGGCACTTTGATTGTCACAGAAGAGTAGCATTTGATCCTGATCTAAACCATAATCAGATAGCATTTGTTTCATCCAAATTAGTTTAGTACAATTGCTTCCTACAGCAATGTACTCTGCTTCAGCTGTACTCAGTGAAACTGAGTTTTGCTTTTTGCTTAACCAAGCAATGAGGTTATTACCCATATAAAAGCAACCACCAGAGGTGCTTTTTCTATCATCCATACACCCAGCCCAATCAGCATCAGTGTATCCAGTAAGATATGGGTTTGTTTCTTTGGAGAACCAAATTCCCAGATCAACAGTTCCATTTACATACTTTATAATCCTTTTCACAGCATTTAGATGAGATTCTTTAGGATTAGCCTGATATCTTGCACAAACTCCAACACTAAAACTTATATCAGGTCTACTTGCTGTTAAGTACAGAAGACTTCCAATCATCCCTCTGTACAAGGTAGGGTCTATATCCTTCCCAGATTCATCTTTTCCAAGCTTTAAGCTAGTACTCATAGGAGTCCTAGCATGTTTTGCATGAATTAAACTGAATCTCTTGACTAGATTTCTTGCATATTTTGCTTGAGAGAAAAAAAATCCCTTGTTGAAATTGATAAATCTGAAGTCCTAAGAAAAAATTCAGTTCACCCATCATACTCATCTCAAATTCACTCTTCATTAAGTCTCCAAAGGAGTGAGCATGATTTTCAGAAGTAGATCCAAACACTATGTCATCAACATAGATTTGAGCAATCAAAATATGCTTGGACTCTCTTTGAATAAAAAGAGTTTTATCAACATTTCCTCTCATGAAACCAAATTCAAGTAAGAAAGAGGTGAGTCTCTCATACCAAGCTCTAGGAGCTTGTTTGAGTCCATACAAGGCCTTGTTCAGCTTATAAACATGTTTAGGATGATTTGTGTCCTCAAATCCTTTAGGTTGCTCTACATAAACCTCTTCATTCAGATATCTATTAAAGAATGCACTCTTAACATCCATTTGAAATAGTTTAAACTTCAAATAGCATGCAATAGACAAAAGCAATCTAATTGATTTTAACCTAGTTACAGGAGCAAAGGTTTCATCAAAGTCTATTCCTTCTACTTGGGTGTATCCCTGAGCAACAAGCCTAGCTTTATTTCTGGTTACAATCCCATTCTCATCAGATTTGTTCTTAAAAATCCATTTGGTTCCTATCACATTCAGATTAGAGGGTCTTTCAACCAATTCCCATACATTATTTCTAGTAAATTGGTTTAGTTCTTCATGCATAGCATTTAACCAAGATTCATCCAACAAGGCATCTTTATAAGATTTTGGCTCAAATTGAGATAAATAAGAAGAAAATCTTACCTCATTATGTAATTGATGTCTTGTTCTTACTCCATCTGAAATATTTCCAACAATTTGCTCAGTAGGGTGATCTTTGAGAGTTTTTGTCAGAGGAACAACTTCATTGCTTGAGGAAGAATCTTTGATTTCATCCTCTTCATCTACAACCTGCAAAAATTCACAGTCAATTCCTTCATCATCTATTAACACATTAATAGACTCCATTACAACAGATTTTTGCAAGTTAAAAACTCTGTATGCTCTACTTGAAGAAGAATATCCTAAAAAAATTCCTTCATCACTTCTAGAATCAAATTTTCCTAGATTTTCTCTGTCCCTTAAGATATAACATTTACTTCCAAAAACTCTAAAATATTTCAAGTTTGGCTGTTTTCCTTTCCAAATTTCATAAGGAGTTTGTTTCCACCCAGATCTGACATATACTCTATTACTTATATAACAGGCAGTATTTATTGCTTCAGCCCAGAATTTTGTTGACCCTTTCTTGGCTATCATCATGGTTCTAGCCATTTCTTGCAAAACTCTATTCTTCCTTTCCACAACTCCATTTTGTTGTGGAGTCTTAGGAGCAGAAAATTCATGTTTAATTCCTTGTTCTTCACAAAATTTGGAAAACATCTGATTTTCAAATTCTGTTCCATGATCAGATCTTATTCTAACAATCCTCCCTATTTGCAAGTTCTTTTCAACTTGAATTTGACAACACAATTGTTTAAAGCAATCAAAACACTCAGATTTTTCTCTTAGAAAATTTACCCAGGTGTATCTACTGTAGTCATCTACAGCAACAAAGATATACCTCTTTCCTCCAAGACTTTCAGTCTTTGTAGGTCCCATCAAGTCCATATGAATCAGTTCTAATGGTCTAGAGGTTTCTACAATGTTGGTTTTCTTGTGTGTGGCTTTGATTTGCTTTCCTTGATTGCAAGGACCACACATTCCTTTCTTTTTATTGTTCCCAAACTTGGGAATTCCTCTAACCAATTCAAACTTAGAGATTTTTGACAAATCTCTATAGTTAATGTGACCAAGTCTTCTATGCCACAAATCAATTTCATTGCATACAGGATTTTAAAGAGCTTTCATTGTTTCCAATGATTCCATAACAATTGTCACTTGTTCTTACACCTATAAGAACAGTTCTACCAGAATTATCCAAAATTTTACATTCTTTTCTGGTAAAATTGACAAACAATCTTGAATCACATAACTGGCTAATACTGATTAAGTTTGCCTTCAAACCAGATACAAATAAAACATTTTTTAGACAAACTCCATTAGGACCAGTTACTGTTCCTTTACCTTTGACTTGAGAAGTGCTTCCATCACCAAATGTTACACTTCCACCAAAATATTCTTCAAAGGTACTAAACATAGACTTATATCCACACATATGTCTTGAACAACCACTATCCAAGTACTACATGTTGACATCATGAACTTTCAAAGCTATATGAACCACATTTGCAACCAAGCAGTCTTTTCTAACCCAAATCTGTTTTTCATGTGTTTTCTGAGAAGTACCTTCATCAACAACTTGGGGTTTTGAAGGAAGTTTCTTTGACAGATTTGTAACTTCCTTATTTAATGATTCAGTCAATTTTAACAAGGAATCAAATCTGTTATATAAATCCAAGGACTGACTTTGATTTAATTTCCTCTTATTGTCAAAATATCCCTTGGGAAAACCATGCAAAACATGACACTTTGGTCTTATATGACCTCTTTTATTACAATGATGACACACAAGTATGAACCTATATTCAGAAGAATCAAAATTTCCAGATTTGACAGTATTTCTAACCTGTACAGATTTAGATTTTTCAGTTTTTGAAGATTTACCTGTTGAGCTTACTTCAGCAGAAATTTTCTGTGAAAATTCCTTATTTTGATTACTTACACTCATTCTCTTTTCAGCAGAATTTGAGCTTTCAGGAACTTCCTTTGAAGTTGATGCCTCATCAATTTGATGATTTCCTGTAGAAACATTTGAAGCATTAGATTGAAATGAATTTGAAAATTTCTCAAGTTCAATAACTTTACCTTGAAGTGCAGAAATCTGAACTTCCTTTTCTTTTAATTTTTCAGTTTTTTCAGTCAAAGAAGTTACCAGAAATTTTTTTTTGACATGTCTTTCAAGTAACTTCTTGTTTAATGAATCTATTTCTGCAAATGCTTTATTTTTCTCTGTTTCTGACTCCTTCAATTTTTTACTCAGTTTCTTGACTGTCTTCTGAGCTCTATTGAATTCCTTGTATAGCTGATTGTAGGCTTCTTGTAATTCTTCTTCATCATCTGATAAACTTTCTTTATTATCTCCTGCAATGTCAGAGATTGAACTACCAGAAGAAGAAGATGAGTAAAAAGAATTGAAAGCAGTAAAATTAGCAGAAGTATCCTCATCTGATTGTGAAGAATTATCAGTATTACTGTCATCCCAAGTAACCTGATAATTTGTCTTTTTCTTTTTATCCTTTGAGGGACAATCAGAAGCAACATGTCCAAATCCTCTACATTTATAACATTGAACTTCATCATTCTGAGAAAATTTCTTCTCCTTTCTTAGATCAGAAATTTTCTTATCAAATCTTCTATTAGATCTGTCCATGGATGACAGAGGATTAGATTCTCTTTTTAAACATTCTCTTGAATTTTTTAGCTAAGAGAACTAACTCATCCAGATCTACTTCAGAATTATCTGATTCTTCATTATTTACAGATTTTAGAGCTATTCCTTTACTTCTTTTAGGAATATTCAGATCTAGCTCATAAGTCTGTAAAGATCCTACCAGATTTTCAATTCTCATGGTATCCACATCTTTTGCCTCTTGAATGGCAGTAACTTTTGGTCTGAATTTTTCAGGCAAAGATCTCAAGATCTTTCTAACAACCTTAGATGTAGAGATCTTTTCTCCAAGGTTAAAACTCGAATTAACAATATCCGAAAGTCTAGCATAAAATTCATCAAAAGACTCATCATCTTTCATGTATAGAGTTTCCAAAGATGTTGTAAGTCTTTGAAGTCTAGACAGCTTGACAGCTGAGGTTCCTTCATGAGTGACCTCAAGAATGTCCCAAGCTTCCTTACCTACTTCACATGAGGAAATTCTCCTGAATTCCTCAACACTTACAGCACAAAATAAGGCATTCATTGCCTTGTTGTTCCATCCACATAGATCAGATTCAGCTTTACTCCACTGATCATGAGGTTTAGGTATCACAACACCTCCTTCTGTTGTGATTTCTGGTGGATGATAACCATTGCAAACCGAGAGCCAGACACGCTCATCGATAGATTTCAGGTAAGCTCTCATCCTTGCTTTCCAGTAAGAATAATTGTTACCTTCGAATAATGGAGGTCTAGACGCAAATCCTCCTTCTTTCCCAAAGTCCATGCTATAGATCTAGATCACACTTTGTATAATAATTCAAAGTGAATAGGCTTCGATACCAATTGAAAGAGTAGAAGACTACTCTAAAGGTCCACGATCTACAACAATTATGATCTTAACAATGCGGAAACATACACACAGAATTATACGAGGAAACCTGAATCCAAATCCAGGAAAAACCTCGAGTCTATATGAGGCGACTAACCCTTACAATCTCCACTATTGAATGAAAAGCAATTATAAAGGAAAACACACTTAACCTTTACAATTCAACTCACTCAACAGCAATCTACAGCTCGAATCCACGAACCGTAGCACAGCTTGAATCCACAAGCTGCAATTCACGATCTATCCAGATCCACAGCTCAAATCCACGAACTGCAACACAACTTGAATCCACAAGTTGCAAATCATGATCAATCCAGATCCACAGCTCGAATCCACGAACTGCAACACAGCTTGAATCTACAAGCTGCAATTCACGATCAGTCCAGATCGTAACAATCACCTCAGAGTCCACTGAGATGATCCAATGCAATAAGAATCCACCTATGCATCCAACAAACTCGATCACCAATCCAGGAGATCAACCGATCAAGTGAAGTTCCGAACTGAAGAAGAATCCTCAAACTTCAATTCCAGGTGATCTCTCTCAGATCTCCCCCTCACTCGATCACTGACTCTCTAAAGACGAATTGATTGAATCTCGAACACCTCAAGATCCAAATCCAATTAATCAAAAGAAAAAAGTCAATTCAAAAAGAATACAGCTCGTCTATTTAAAGAAGAAATCTCAGATCGCGTCAAGCACTGGTGGCGTCGTGGTGCGATCGGGGTAAATGGCTGGAAGCGAACTCAAATCCCGCTCAAATCCAAAAGACTCAGTTAAGGGCGCGCTGCCAGCGCGCTGCTAGCGAGAGGGAACGCGGCATGTGCACAGCTGATTTGTAGACTCTTCAATCTTGCTCTGCGCTACCAGCGGCGTGTCGGCGTCGCCTTACTAAGCTGGTACGCGTGCTTTACTTTCAAAGTGCGATTTCACTTATGCACTACCAGCGGAGTGGTAGCGGCGTTGATCCTTGCAAGTGCCTAGGAAATTTTCTTTCTTTAGAAATCTTTACATTTCCTTGAGCTATCAGTGGCGTGTTAGCTGTGTGGCAGCCTCACTTTCCTCTTTACTAAATTCATAGAATTTATATTTTGATTCTGCACATCTTGAAGATTATTAGAGGATATAATTTGTCAAACATTTGCCATATAAGGAGTGTGACTTTTCACACTTACAACAGCAAAATGGCAGTTGTTACTCTCTGAATGTGACCTCACCTATATCACACAGAAAGCCATTAAGGGTCAAGCCATTGCTGATCACTTAGCTGCACACCCTTTACCAGAATACCAACCTTTGAAGACTAACTTTCCTGATGAGGCAATCCTGTTTACTGAAGAAGAAGAAGAAGGTGAAAGCTCATGGCAAATGTTCTTTGATGGGGCCGCCAATATGAATGGAAATGGAATAGGGGCTGTTTTGATCAAACCAGATGGGGCACACATCCCAATCGCAGTGAAGTTAAGGTTCCAATGTATAAACAATATAGCAGAGTATGAAGCATGCATAATTGGGTTGCAAGCTGCCTTAGACCATGAAGTAGAGGAACTTGACGTATATGGAGATTCGAGTCTTATCATCTTCCAAACAACTAGTGAATGGAAAACCAAAGATCACAAACTGATCCCCTATCACCAGTATTTGGAAGAAATAAGCACCAAATTCACTCGAATTTCCTTCAATTACATGCCAAGGGCCAAAAATCAGTTTGCAGATGCTTTAGCAACATTGGCTTCAATGGTCAGTATGCCAGAAGGTGTTGATATTAGACCACTGCAAATTGAAGTCAGAGATGAACCAGCTTATTGCCTTGTTCTAGAAGAAACCCCAGAAGAAAAAGTACCGCGGTTTCAAGATATTAAGAACTTCCTAAATGATCGGAGTTTGCCAGAAAATATCACTTCTACAGAGAAAAGAACAATACAGAGGTTGGCAGGACAGTTCTTACTAAGTGGTGGGCAGTTATACAAAAGATCACACAACGATATCCTACTTAGATGTGTTGCCAAGACCGAGTCAGAAAGGTTAATTGAAATTGTACATGGAGGAGTGTGTGGACCCCATATGAACGGGCACATGCTTGCCAAGAAAATTCTGCGATTGGGATATTACTGGTCGACTATGGAGCACGATTGCTATATACATGTTAAAAGGTGTCATTTATGCCAAGTATATGCTGATAACAAAAATGCACCCCCAAGTGAATTGCACAACATGACATCTCCATGGCCCTTCTCCATGTGGGTATAGACGTCATTGGAATGATCTCTCCAAAGGCATCAAATGGACACAGGTTTATACTTGTAGCAATTGATTATTTCACCAAGTGGGTAGAGGCAGCTTCTTATGCAAACATTACAAGTAGCCACGTTCTGAAATTCTTGAAGCACAATATCATTTGTCGCTACGGTTTGCCAAGTGTCATAGTATCAGACAGTGCTTCAAACCTTAAGAACAAGGACATGAGGAAGATATGTGAACAGTTTCAGATCACCCACCACAAGTCAGCTCCGTACAGACCAAAGATGAATGGGGCAGTGGAAGCAACAAATAAGAATATAAAGAAGATCATTCAGAAGATGGTAGTAAGTTTCAAAGATTGGCATGAGATGCTGCCACTTGCTCTACATGCTTACAGAACCTCGATTCGAACTTCTACAGGGGCAACCCCGTATTCTTTAGTATATGGGATGGAAGTGGTTTTACCAGTGGAAATAGAAATCCCTTCATTAAGAGTGCTAATGGAAGCTAAATTAGAAGAAGCTAAATGGATACAGTCAAGACATGATCAACTCAATCTAATAGAAGAAAAGCGTTTGAAGGCGCTTTGTCATGGCCAATTGTATCAGAAGAGAATGGCCAGGGCTTACAATAAGAAGGTAAAGCCCAGAACTTTCCAAGAGGGAAATTTAATATTGAAGAAAATCTTACCCTTTTTGGAAGACTCTCGTGGAAAGTTCAAACCAAATTGGGAGGGACCTTATGTGGTCAAGAAGGTCCTATCAGGGGGTGCTCTCATCTTAACAGAGATGGATGGGAAGGATTTTCCTGAGCCAATTAACTCTGACGCAGTAAAGAGATATTTTCCTTGAATGAATATTACTAGGAAATGATCTGAGGCCATTTTTCCTTATATCCCAAAATTTTCATCCCTAGTCAAGACAATTTAAGCCTGTTCGTCTTCTTTGTTAAACCTAAACTGGACTCATAGTCTTATACTGGAGCAAGGCCAATAAGGGCAAAGCCAATAGGGGCAAAAAGAGAGAAAAAAAAGAAAAAAAAGAGAGAGAAAAAAATAGGGGCAAATGAAAGCCAAATACAAAAGAAGGGGAATGGGATTGAACTCATCATGACTGTAAATTCGGTTGACCCATTTTCACACTTAGAAAATTTTGAGCCTTTAATACCTTTTCTTTCATAAACCAAGCTTAGCCTTTGTTTCGTCCTATTCTTAAGCCCTCGGTGATTTTAGTATATTCATTCAAATTTCAGAGTAAGATTGGTGATGACGGAATGCAGAAGCCGGCCCTAGTGAAAACCGTAATTGGCACTAGGGGCAATAGGGGCAAAAAGAAAAGAAAGAAAGAAAAAAATCAAAGATTGAGTTGATCATGTGATCCAAGTTTGAAGTCAGCATGAGTACTGGAAACTGAGCAGATTAGCAGGGTCAGTCATGAAGAAACAGTCATTAGGGGATGATTCTAAAGGCCACGGGGTAGACAGATTTGGTCTCTCCTTATTGCTTGGATTACCCTTTTCATTATTCAACTTGATTTTAATTCCTTTGATTATATGTGATTAAGTGTTGTGGATCAGCTTTCAAAAAAAAACTATACTTTGGCCAGTGAAGAGAAATCAAATACTTTTTCATAGAACTTATGTTTTTACAAGCATCTGAGAATTCTGAGGCCAATAATATAAAACCTATTTTTAAATTAAATCCATTGTCTTTCCACTAATGGAATTTGCTTTTGTATAAAAGTATGAAAAAAAAAAGAAAAGAAAAAAAATAATAATAAAAGAATCTAATCCCTACTCCCCAACTGCTCCTCAAGCTCCCTAATCCGAGCTGCCTGAGTTGCAATGATTCCTGAAGCTCCCTCTGCATCAGGATCGCTCAAAAAGGAGATGATCTCATCTGAAAAAGAATGCTTGATCTTCAACGCCCTAAGGGTAGCCAAGGAATCCTGATATTTCTTCCGCATCGCTCGGACTTCAAAGCGACAAGCCTGTCTTTGTTCTTCAAGTTTCTTCTCCATGGCAATGTGGCAAGACCTCTGCTCTTCAAGTTGCCTCTCCAGATCAATACCCCTTATCCTAAGCTCTTGTGCTTCTCGTACCCAAATTTGTTGAAGCCGCTTGTAGGTTGCCCTTTCAGACTCCAAAATATCCTCATAAGTAGGGGGAAGAACTGCAGGAGGATCCTCTGGTACTGGGGCATGACTCTGTACCTGCTCTTTGATCCAGAAATGATAGTCCTTCACATGGGACTCAGAAAAGACTGGACCCCGCAGAAAGCGAACATAGGACCACTCATTCATTAATTGAGCATTTAGCCCCATGGTAGCTGATGTAAGTGGCCCTACAAGGCTCTCATAGCCAGTTGGGATCATAATTTCCTGGGTCGCTCCAAACTGCCGAAGAACCCTCAAAGGAAGATAGAGAACAACAAATTTCAAGCCTGCCAGGACCAAAAAGTTCCTACCTTTGAAGCTGATCACTGTCTCTGGATTAGGCTGATAAGTGCCAGGCCATCTCACTTGATCATCCTGGAGAGTACCTAAGAAAGTGAACCATCCCTGCTTGCCGCCTTGGATATTAGGACAACCCCTGTGGCTCATCAGAACAGGAACTTTCAACCTTGGAAAGAAGCGGCGAGTTATCTCTTCAACTTGACTCAGGTGGTCAAGCAACCAAAGCTGAAAAAAAAGGGGAGAATTTCAATTTATTTCAGAAGAAAAAAAAAGAAAAAAAAGAAGAAGGAAAAGAAAGAAAAAAGAAAGAAAAAAAAAAGAGAGAAAAGAAAAAAGAAGGAAAAGAAAAAGAGAAGAAGGAGAAGAAAAGAAAAAAGAAAAAAAAATTATTTCTTACCTATAGGATAGGGGCGCAGGCAAGGAAGCGTTTCTTCTTTCTGAAATAGCAGTCAGTTAAAGCCTGGTATATCTCTGCCAAGATCATAGGAGCCAATCTCTCACATTCCCTAACCTGGCAGATAACTGAGATGAGAGCCAAGTCAACCTGGTCATCACCCCGTGGAAAGAGCAACTGGTTGACCACTATCAAAGTCAAAGCATTAAACCTAGAATCCTTGTCCCCACTCCTTAGAAGTTTTTCAGTTAAAAAGGTCTTGGACAAGGTCAATAGGGTATCAGAATTTCCTAAGTCTTTCTTCCCTATACCCAAGAATGTAGAGGCCTCCTTTTTGTAGCTAGGCTTTAGGGGTGGGTTCACAACTTTTTCAGAAAATCTTAGGCCAAGGATGGTTTCAATTTCTTCTATGGTAGGAGTCATCTCTTTGTCATCAAAACGGAAGAGATTCAATTCAGGAACCCAATGTCTAATCAAAGCTTCAATAATTTCCCACTTAAAGGGAATTTTAAGGATGTGTAAGATGTGGCCTAAGTGGATGGAATCCCAGCGAATTTCCTCATCAAGGGTCATGGAGTTAACCCACCTATCATAGAAGGAATCCACAACATTGTACCTGGTGAGATTAGGAGGTTTTGATCTAACAGGTTGTCTTGCAAGAGGAGATTCATCGACAGAAGCGAAAGGGGCGAGGGAAGCCATGGAAGCACCAAAGAAGCCAAGTAAAACAGAAAATGGAAGGCTCAGGGAGTTTTCAAACTTTTAAAAGTGTCACAATGACGTCCTCCTTGAGTTTATATAGAAAATTCGAAAAGGCGGTAAAATTCGTAATTATAATACGAGCATGGCGTGGCCGTATAAAGAATACGGACACATAGTGACCGTGAAATATTCACGGGCAGAGGGCGCCCGTATTAATATTACGGGCATGGCTTGCTCGTAACTTAATTACGGTCCCTTCGGAAAAATGCCAAAAAGTGGGAAATTTTAATTTCATTGGTTTCCTAAGCATCACCTGTCCCTGCTTTAACAGATATCATGCAAGAAAAGCTAGAAATAAAAGAAAAGAGAGCACAAGTGAATAAAAATGAATCAAATTTCTTTTATATAAAAAAAGGGGATACATCAGTTTGTCAAATACATATGTACATGAAAAATCCTAATCTACTGTGCCTCTGCAGGTCCATCTCCTCTGCCACGTCCTCTGCCTCAAGATCGTCGACGCCCAAAGACTATCAGCACTTTATCGCGAGCAGAGATACGCTCCCTCCTGCAACCCAAAATGGATTGAATGTCATACAAATACAAGAATAGAAGTCAAGTGCATAGAAGAAACATACCTAGAGTCAGCTGAAGAAGCAGGGGCAGACCCCGGGAGATCTACGTTCCTAGCAGACTCAAGACCAGGCTCTGCAGGAACGGGCTCAACCGCAGGATCAATACTAACAATAGGCTCAGAAGCTGGAGTCGGCACCTCTAGAACATCGATCACAGGTGGAGGGTCTATCACAGCATCAGGAGCACCAGTTTCTACCTCAGGCCCAGTAGCATCAACCGCAGCCTCCTCTATTACCCCAGCCTCCATGGTAGGCTCCACCACAGCGGCATCCCTGGCCGGCTCCATGTACATATCCACAGAAGCATCAAGAGCAATCTCAGGTGCTGGAGCAGACTCTGGCACATCCACCACAACAGGTGCAACCTCAGCCTGACCTCAGGCTCTGCTGCAGGAGCCTCTACCGATCTGGGAGAGGTCACGAACTCCACCCGTGCCACAGAAAATACCTCACCCGAAGATGCATAGGCACAGGTGAAGAAGGGCCGGCTGTGTCATCCTGAAAATAAGAAAGGAAATTTTAATCAGAACAGGATAAACAGAAATAAAAGCAGATATGGAAAGAGGTGAAAGTATTTACCTGGGTATGAGATGGACCCGCCTGGTCCTGTGCACCAGAAGGGCCCGCCTGGCCCTGTGCCCTGGCAAGCTGTCCCCGAAGGTCTGAGATGGTAATGTAGAGGGCGTCCCGCTCGGCGATAGCAACATCTCGCTGGCGCTCTATATCAGCATACCGAGATCAGATCTCTGCCAGCTGAGCCTCCTGAAATAGAAAAGAAGGTGTCAGAAAATGCCAAGTTCAAATAAAGTATATGAATTGAAGATCAAAAAAAAAAGGAGAAGACATACCGTCGTATCATACGCCCTAATCACTACCCCTCCAATCTCCGTGACTCCGCCACGGACAAGCATAGGTGGCATAAGGTACCCAACTGAAGCTCGCCTGAACCAGGCATCATAGTCACCCTCCTCCAATAAAGTCTCCGCCTCAGTCCAATCTAGGAACTGGGCAGGATCAACAGGCATAGGAGGAAAAGAGGGGGTAGTATCTGGAGGGATGGCAGGAATCCGGGGCTCTCCAACATGCTGATAGAAGAAGCGCTCGCCGCAATACCAGATGCTCCCCAACTGACCAATGAAGAACTGATATCTCTGACGTCTCTGGTCAGGGGCAAAAGCATCATCTCTAGCCGCATGTAGGGCTAGTACCTCATGAATTTCCTCCATCCTGGGGACGAACAGCTGAAAAAGCAAAAGGGATATTAGACAAGTGATCCAGAAGAAAAGAAAAAAAAAAGAGAAAAAAAAAGAGAAAGAGAAGAGGAATTAAAGAAAATTACCTCATATCGATATAGCCTGTCCAGGTGGGCCCAGGCAAACCTAGGACGACTCTTTTCAGAGTCGTGCTCCACATGACACCACCTACGAGCCATGGGATATGTCTTCTCTGGCATTGTAGAGGTAGGGCGGAAATAGGGGATATACACCTTAGCAAAGAACTGCAAAAGAAAAAGGGTCAAAAAAGAATAGAAAAGAAAGAAAGAGAAGGAAAGAGAAAGAAAGAGAGGAGAAATAATTGTTTCACCTGCAGGAAGGGCCAAAAGAATCTACACCCAACCCCAGCTCCTCAAGAAGCGGAGAGGCTGCTCACTGATCGACGCAGGCCGGCAAAAATAGTACCAAAAATGAGCGGGCCCCATGCATACCTCCTCGCTCGCTGCAAGTCTCCCAATAAACTCAAAAAGTGAGGACTAACTGAAGTCGTGTCCTCTGGGAAGAAGCAAGAGCCTATCATGTACAGAAAAAGGAATCGGAAGGCATACGGAAAAACTGGGTCACCGGCGGCAAGCTGGCCAAACTGCCTCCCCCTGAAAGTCTCTCTCAACCAAGTCAGAGACAATCTCGCTCTCCCTCTATCCCATGCCTCCGAAGGTAGCACGATATAGCCAAGGTAAGCGGCGATCTCATCGGCATCTGGCATCACCATCTCAGGAATAACATCACCGATCATCCTAATCTCGGTGATAAGCGTGAAGTCAGACGGCCGGATCCCAATCTCGATATCCGGAAAATGGAAGCTCAGGGTCTTAGGGAAGAATCTCTCAAGCAGCGCCGCAATAAGGGCCCGATCCAAACGCACATCAGGAATAGTGATGAATAGGCCAAAGCCATACAAGCCTAACTCCCGACAGTAGGCCAAACTGCAAGCTCCAATGAATCTGATAAAGCTAGCCCAGCTCCCACGATAATGAGACATGGGATACTCCAGAGGGATATCTGCTCTAATACACGCTAAGGGATGAGTCCTCAAGCTATGCAAAAGATCGGTATCCCTGATCTGGGCAGCAACCACCTCAGGGACCTCAACTCTGGTCCTGGCCTCATCTCAGCCACGGCCTCCTCTGCGGCCTCCCCTACGGCCCTCATCATGGCCTACATCTCTACCTCCGTTGCGGCGCCCTCTACGGCTCATGTCTCTGCCCGAAGCCTCAACTGCCGGCTAAAGAAGCAATTGGAAAGAAGAAAGGATCAGGGTGAATTTTATGAAGGAATGAGAAATTTCAGAAAGGTTATAATATACCTCCAGGGTTGCCTCACGCGAATCCCCAGAAGGAAGATTAGGAATATCAGAATTGGAATCCCTCTCGGCCCTCGAAGACGAGTCCACATCCGCATGATCCCGCCTAAACCGTGAGGAGGAAGGCTCATCTGCAGGATACCTGGAAGCTGATCTAAGGCGGGCCATCTATGGTTCAAATCAGGGAGATGTTCATTATTCTTGTTAAAATTTCATTGCTTGATTTTCATGTTTACCAAGTTTACAGGAAAAAGGAAAATGGAAAAAATGATTCAGATATTCCTGACTAAATCAGGAATTGATCAAAGAAGATTATCCTTCTGATTTCAAGAAATTTTTAGGAAGTTCAATTATCTTATAGTAGCTTGTTTTAATTGCTTATGCTTAATCATTTCTTTTTGTTTGGTTTCAGGACAGGCCAAGTAGATGATAACAAGTAAAAGGCAGAATGATACTCTAAACAGCGAGATGGGATAGTCAGTGAGGAATGTGTTAAAGTAAGATATAGCAGCATCTTATGCATAAAGACAGAATCAGAAATATCATGCAAAGTCAGAGTAATCAGTTGGCAAGGAATTTAGTCCAATTTGCTAATGATAACAGGGAATCAGAACTTCAATTGGAAGCATATAAGATCAAAGCAGAAATTCAAAACAAATCAGAAAAAATTGCAAGCGACAGGCCGCACGTATCATTAGCAAGAAAAATCAGCATACGGATTGGCATTTGAGGATGTATTCATTCAAAAGTTGGAAAATGCAGAAAATCAGCAGCAAAAGCATGAGCTTATCAAGGCTACAATTCAAAATTTTGGGGAATTGTAAGTGTGAAAACTCACACTCCTTTTTATGGCAAATGTTTGACAAATTATGTCTTCTAATGAAGCTTCAAGATGTGCAAATTAAATAATGAAAATTCAGTTAATTGAGTAAAGAAGAAGAAGACGATGCTGCCACACAGCTTTAACGCCGCTGCCACCCCGCTGGCAGCGCATAAGTGAATTAGTGTTTTGAAAGAAAGGTCCGTGCACATGCCGCATACTTTCCCGCTAGCAGCGCGCTTTTAATTGATTCAACTTACTCTGAGCGGGACTTGAGTTCGCTTCCAGCCGTCTACATCGATCGCTTCACGATGCCACCAGCGCTCGACGCGATCTGAGTTTTATTCTTTAAATAGACGTGTTGTAATTTTTAATTGTGACTTTTTTCTTTGGATCTTTTTGATTTCGAATCTTGAGGTGTTTGAGATTCGATCAAATCTTCTTTAGAGAGTCGGCGATTGAGTGAGGGGGAGATCTGAGATAGATCACTTGGAATTGAAGATAGAGGATTCTTCTTCAATTCGGAACTTCATCTGATCGTGTGATCGCCTGGACTGGTGATCGGCCTTGATTGATGCGTAGGTGGATTCCTACTGCATTGGATCGTCTCAGTGGATTCTGAGGTGATTGTTTGCGATCTGGATTGATCGTGTTCTACAGCTTGTGGATTCAAGCTGTGTTGCAATTCGTGGATTTGAACTGTGGATCACTGGTGAGTGATTGTTTGCGATCTGGACTGATCGTGTTCTGCAGCTTGAGGATTCAAGCTGTGTTGCAGTTCGTGGATTCGAACTGTGGATTGCTGTTGAGTGAGTCAAATTGTAAAGGTTAAGTATGTACTCCTTTGTAATTGTCTTTTCATTCAATAGTGGATTTTGAAGGGTTAGTCGCCTCATATAGACTCGAGGTTTTTCCTGGATCTGGATCCAGGTTTCCTCGTATAATTCTCTGTGTATTGTTTCCGCATTGTTCAATTCTGAATTATTATAGATCGTGGACCTATAGAGTAGTCCTCTACTCTTTCAAGTGGTATCAAAGCCTATTCACTTTGAATTGCTATACAAAGTGTGATCTAGATCTATAGCATGGATTTTGGAAAAGAAGGAGGATCTACCTCTAGACCTCCATTATTTGAAGGTAACAATTATTCTTACTAGAAAGCAAGAATGAGAGCTTACCTGAAATCAATCGATGAGCGTATCTGGCTCTCGGTTTGTAATGGTTATCATCCACCTGTGATCACAACAGAAGTAGGTGTTGTGATCCCTAAATCTCATGATCAGTGGACTAAAACTGAATCTGATCAATGTGGAAGGAACAACAAGGCAATGAATGTCTTATTTTGTGCTGTTAGTGTTGAGGAATTCAGGAGAATTTCCTCATGTGAAGTTGCTAAGGAAGCTTGGGACATTCTTGAGGTCACTCATGAAGGAACCTCAGCTGTCAAGCTTTCCAGACTTCAAAGACTTACTACATCTTTCGAAACTCTATATATGAAAGATGATGAGTCTTTTGATGAGTTTTATGCTAAACTCTCAGATATTGTTAATTCTAGTTTTAATCTTGGAGAAAAAATCTCTACATCAAAGGTTATTAGAAAAATCTTAAGATCTTTGCCTGAAAGATTCAGACCTAAAGTAACTGCAATACAAGAGGCAAAAGATGTAGATAACATGAGAATTGAAGATCTGGTAGGATCTTTACAGACTTATGAGCTAGATCTGAATATTCCAAAAAGAAATAAAGGAATAGCTCTAAAATCTGTAAAATCTGTAAATACTGAAGAATCAGATAATTCTGATGTTGATATGGATGAACTTGTTCTCTTAGCCAAAAAGTTTAAGAAAATGTTTAAAAAGAGACAATCCAATTCTTCATCATCCATGGACAGATCAAATAGGAGATCTGATAAGAAAATGTCTGATCCAAGAAAGGAGAAGAAATTTTCTCAGAATGATGAAGTCCAATGTTACAAATGTAGAGGATTTGGACATGTTGCATCTGATTGTCCCTCAAAGGATAAAAAGAAAAAGACTAATTATCAGGTTACTTGGGATGACAGTAACACTGATAATTCTTCACAATCTGATGAGGATATCTCTGCTAATTTTACTGCTTTCAATTCTTTTTACTCATCCTCTTCTGGTAGTTCAATCTCTGGAATTGCAGGAGATAATAAAGAGACTTTATCAGATGATGAAGAAGAACTACAAGAAGCCTACAATCAGCTCTATAAGGAATTCAATAGAGCTCAGAAGAAAGTCAAGAAACTGAGTAAAAAATTGAAGGAATCAGAAACAGAGAAAAATAAAGCTATTGCAGAAATAGATTCAATAAATCAGAAGTTACTTGAAAGACATGCCAAAGAAGATTTTCTGGTAACTTCTTTAACTGAAAAAACTGAAAAACTAAAAGAAAAGGAAGCTCAGATTTCTGTACTTCAAGGTAAAGTGAGTGAACTTGA
This sequence comes from Buxus sempervirens, assembly GCA_947561395.2. Taxonomy (NCBI): domain Eukaryota; kingdom Viridiplantae; phylum Streptophyta; class Magnoliopsida; order Buxales; family Buxaceae; genus Buxus; species Buxus sempervirens. The sequence goes on from OX387183.1 coordinate 31,717,361, forward strand.
GAAAGTTTCAAATTCAAGTAAATCTGATGTTTCAAATTTTTCTGCAGGAAATCCTCAAATTAATGAGGAATCAATTTCAAAGGAAGTTCCTGAAAGCTCAAATTCTGCTGAAAAGAGAATGAGTGTAAGTAATCAAAACAAGGAATCTTCACAGAAAATTTCTGCTAAAGAATTAAGATCAACAGGTAAACCTTCAACTTCTGAGAAATCTAAATCTGTACAGTTTAGAAATACTGGCAAATCTAGAAATGTTGATTTTTCTGAACATAGGTTCATACCTGTATGCCATCACTGCAATAAAAAGGGTCATATAAGACCAAAGTGTTATGCACTGCATGGTTTCCCTGATGGATATTTTGATAATAAGAGAAAAGTGAATCAAAGTCAGTCCCTGGACTTATACAACAGATTTGACTCCCTGTTAAAATTGACTGAAACATTAAATCAGGAAGTCACAAATCTGTCAAAGAAGCTTCCTTCAAAAACTCAAGTAGTTGATGAAGGTACTCTTCAGAAGACTCCTGAAAAACAGATTTGGGTAAGAAAAGATTCCTTAGTTGCTAATGTGGTTCATATAACTTTAAAAGCTCATGATGTCAACATGTGGTACTTGGACAGTGGTTGTTCAAGACACATGTGTGGTCATAAGGCTATGTTCAGTACTTTTGAAGAATACTTTAGTGGAAGTGTTACATTTGGTGATGGAAGCACTTCCCAGGTCAAAGGTAAAGGAACTGTTACAGGTCCAAATGGAGTTTGCTTAAAGAATGTTCTATTTGTATCTGGTTTGAAGGCAAATCTTATCAGTATTAGCCAATTATGTGATTCCAGATTATTTGTTAATTTTACCATAAAAGAATGCAAAATATTGGATAAATCTGGTAGAACTGTTCTTGTAGGTGAAAGAACAAGTGATAATTGCTATGGAATTATTGGAAACAATGAGTGTTCTTTAAAATCCTCCATAGGCAATGAAATTGAGTTGTGGCATAGAAGACTTGGCCACATTAACTATAGAGATTTGTCAAAAATCTCTAAGTCTGAGCTGGTTAGAGGAATTCCCAAGTTTGGGAAGAATAAAAATAAAGGAATGTGTGGTCCTTGCAACCAAGGAAAGCAAATCAAAGCCACACACAAGAAAACCAACATTGTAGGAACATCAAGACCATTAGAACTGATTCATATGGATTTAATGGGACCTACAAAGACTGAAAGTCTGGGAGGAAAGAAATATATATTTGTTGCTGTAGATGACTACAGCAGATATACCTGGGTAGATTTTCTAAGAGAAAAATCTGAATGTTTTAACTGTTTTAAACATCTGTGCTGTCAAATTCAAGTTGAAAAGAACTTGCAAATAGGAAAGATAGTTAGAATCAGATCTGATCATGGGACAGAATTTGAGAATCAAATGTTTTCCAATTTCTGTGAAGAACAAGGAATCAAACATGAATTTTCTGCTCCTAAGACCCCACAACAAAATGGAGTTGTGGAAAGGAAGAACAGAGTTTTACAAGAAATGGCTAGAACCATGATGATAGCCAAGAAAATTTCAACAAAATTCTGGGCTGAAGCTATAAACACTGCCTGTTACATTAGTAACAGAGTTTATATCAGATCTGGGTGGAAACAAACTCCCTATGAACTTTGGAAAGGAAAACAGCCAAACTTGAAATATTTCAGAGTATTTGGAAGTAAATGTTATATCTTAAGGGACAGAGAAAATCTAGGAAAATTTGATTCTACAAGTGATGAAGGAATTTTTCTAGGATATTCTTCTTCTAGTAGAGCATACAGAGTTTTTAATTTGCAAAAATCTGTTGTAATGGAATCTATAAATGTGCTAATTGATGATGAAGGTACTGACAGTGAATTTTTGCAGGCTGTAGATGAAGAGGATGAAATCAAAGATGCTTCCTCAAGCATTGAAGTGGTTCCTCTGACAAAAACTCTCAAAGATCACCCTACTGAGCAAATTGTTGGAAATATTTCAGATGGTGTCAAAACAAGACATCAGGTACATAATAAGGTAAGATTTTCTTCTTATCTCTCTCAATTTGAGCCAAAATCTTATAAAGATGCATTGTTGGATGATTCTTGATTGAATGCTATGCATGAAGAACTGAATCAATTTACTAGAAATAATGTTTGGTAATTGGTTGAAAGACCCTCTAATCTGAATGTGATAGGAACCAAGTGGATTTTTAAGAACAAATCTGATGAGAATGGGATAGTAACCAGAAATAAGGCTAGGCTTGTTGCTCAGGGGTATACTCAAGTAGAAGGAATAGATTTTGATGAAACCTTTGCTCCTGTAGCTAGGTTAGAATCAATCAGATTACTGTTGTCTATTGCATGTTACTTGAAGTTTAAACTGTTTCAAATGGATGTTAAGAGTGCATTCTTGAATGGATATCTGAATGAAGAGGTCTATGTAGAGCAACCTAAAGGATTTGAGGACACAAATCATCCTAAATATGTCTATAAACTGAACAAAGCCTTGTATGGACTCAAACAAGCTCCTAGAGCTTGGTATGAGAGACTCACCTCCTTTTTACTTGAATCTGGTTTTATGAGAGGAAATGTGGATAAAACTCTCTTTATTCAAAGAGAGTCCAAACATATTTTGATTGCTCAAATCTATGTTGATGACATAGTGTTTGGGTCCACTTCTGAAAATCATGCTCACTCCTTTGCTGACTTAATGAAAAGTGAATTTGAAATGAGTATGATGGGTGAACTGAACTTTTTCTTAGGTCTTCAGATTTATCAATCTCAACAAGGAATTTTTTTCTCTCAAGCAAAATATTCAAGAAATCTTGTTAAGGGATTCAGCTTAACTCATGCTAAACATGCTAGGACTCCTATGAGTACTAGTTTAAAACTTGGAAAAGATGAATCTGGAAAAGTTGTAGACCCTACCCTGTACAGAGGAATGATTGGGAGTCTACTGTACTTAACAACAAGTAGACCTGATATAAGCTTTAGTGTGGGAGTTTGTGCTAGATATCAGGCTAATCCTAAAGAATCTCATTTTAATGCTGTAAAAAGGATTATAAAATATGTTAATGGAACTGTTGATCTGGGAATCTGGTTTTCCAAAGAGACAAACCCACATCTTACTGGATACACTGATGCTGATTGGGCTGGGTGTATGGATGACAGAAAAAGCACCTCTGGTGGTTGCTTTTACATGGGGAATAATCTCATTTCCTGGTTAAGCAAGAAACAAAACTGTGTTTCTCTGAGTACTGCTGAAGCTGAGTATATTGCTGCAGGAAGCAGTTGTACTCAACTTATCTGGATGAAACAAATGTTATCAGATTATGGGTTAGATCAAGATCAAATGATTCTCTTCTGTGATAATCAAAGTGCCATAAATATCTCTAAGAATCCTGTTCAACACTCAAGGACCAAACATATAGATATCAGGCATCACTTTATAAGAGAGTTGATTGAAGACAAAACTGTTATGATTGAATATATATCTACTGAAAAACAGTTGGCTGACATTTTTACTAAACCTTTAGATCAGAACAGATTTGAAACTCTTAGGAAATCCCTAGGAGTATGCTCTCAAAACTGAAAATCAAGTTCTGTTTTGAGTTAATTTTGATGTAAAATGTCTTACATATCTGTTCAAAATGAATTTGTGTGTTCTTATTACTAAGATCTGTTTTCAGGAAGCTTGAGTTTATGCATATTGACAGAAATGTCTTATTTTTAACCAGCAACTTTGTCTAAAACACCTTTACGTATTGAAGCTTATTGTGTGGTAAAGCTTGGGATCTATAGGCTATCACCTTTATGAAAAGAAAAGTTTTGGAAATGGCTGCCATAGAGATTAGAGGGAAAGCCACTGTAAATCTCAAAAAGAAAAAGAGAAAGAAGGTATATTCTTGGAATGAACTGTAAACTCAGGTTTTTTAAGGGTCAATGCCTTCTTTAAAAAGAAAAGAAAAAGAGATCAGAAAAGGCTACCTATCTCTGATGTGCGAAAGCCACCAAAATGAAGTTGGGATATGTCTATACTTTTCAAGATTGTTTACACTGAAATAGCCTTCTATATGTATGAAGTGTAAATGTCAAAAATGTTGCTCATTTCTTACAAGCATTGATTCATTAATATGCATATGTGCTCAATATCTTGAAGAAAATTTATAGTATGAGAAACCATGAAGGAAATTTTGCTCTTTGATATGAAATGTACCACATCTAAATTAACTTTGATAGGTACTTCAAGATCAGTTTTGTGATAAGTACTTCTTAGATTGAATAAGTTGATTATCTGGATGATTTTTGGTTTAGCTAAAATCTTAGCTTTGTGTTTGGAAGTATGAGGCTGTCATGAAGAATAGTTCAAACCTCTTTTATAAATTTCTGCCTTTAATCTGTGTTTTTCTTTGTGTGTGCATGTGCAACTTCTACGTCGCTAGAAGCGTGCATGTAGCCTTCTCTAGTATTGCTTGCTCTGGCACTTGCCCATTTCTACGTCGCCAGTTGCTCGCTGGCAGCGTACTCTGTTTGCCTATATATAGGTGAAATTGCGGTCATTTTTTTTACCCCTGTTCTTTTTTCACCCTCTTCGATTTCCCTCGCCTCTCGCGTCGTGACCCGGTGCTGCTGTCGCTTTCACCTTCCTCCTTCCTGCCTACTGTTCAGGTAAAAAAAATTTTTACTGTCTTCATCCTGCTTCTTCATTTTCTGCTTCCTAGTTCAGTGGTCTTCTCTCATTATTCTAAGCTAGGGTTTGGTAGATTTTTCAGCCATTAGGGCTTTATCGTTTGTTGGTTGGTTCTGTCTGTTTTCTCTTTCTCTTCCATTCTGTTTTCACCATGCCTCTCAAGAGAAAGTCGAGAACTGATTCTCCTTCAACCTCGTCTCCTCCTGTGAGGTCTTCTCCTGTTATTTCTTCTCCTCCAGTGAGACCCCCTTCCCCTTCTCATTCTTCTGAACCATTTGTGGAGAATGGTTTATCTGATTTCAATGAATTCTTCAAGCACAGGCCACTTCTTCTGGAAAGGGCCATCAAGCTTGAGTCATTTTCTGAATCTCCTTTCTACTCATTGTTTTCGGACAATGGTTGGAAAAAATTTGCTTTACTCGGTGGTTTTTCATATCCGAACCTGGTCCGAGAATTTTACTCTAATCTTCATCATCTCCATCTTGCCAATCAAGGCTATGTCAAAGCCTATGTCAGGGGAATCTCTTTCGACTTATCGAAAGAGCTTATTTCCTCTCTTCTTGAACTGCCTCTTGTTGATTCTCCCTCCTTTAACTTTCTTGAGTCTCATACTGATCCTCCTATGGAGTCCATCATTCCTTCTCTAATAGTTCAGGGTGCTCCCACTTCCATCAAGAATAAGCCCAACTATATGCCTCATGGCTCTCCTCAAGATCTTCTCCGAATCTTGAATCTGTTTGTGTGCGCTTCTCTTGTTCCATCTGATCATCACTCAGAGATCTCTCACTCTCGGGCAAGACTTCTTCATGCCATCTGGAACAGAGAAAGTATCTGTATTCCTTCCATCATCTTCCATCAGATCCTTCAGTCTCGGAATTTAAAATCCAAGACTGCAGCTCTTCCTTTTGGCATATTCATCACTTACCTGTGTATTCATCAGGGGGTACTCCCTGATCCGGCTGAATTGATCATTCATCCCCGACCTCCCATTGATTCCTCCACTCTGACCCGAAGTAAACGAGCAAATCCGTTTCGGTTGGTGTCTTCTGAACCCTCCTCTTCTTAGTCCTCTTTGTCCAACTCTGATGCTGTGGCAATTATGGAAAAACTGAATTCCATGCAAGCCTCTCAGGAGGCTTTCAATTCAGAGGTTAGGTCTCACATGCTCATGATGAGCATGTTCAAATCAGAGACCCAAGAGAAGCTGGGGCAATTGGCAAAGGATGTTGATTTTACATGTAGTGAGGTACAAAGGGATGTTGCTGCTCAGCAACGTATGCAAAATGAAGCGGATCATTTTCTGGAATGCATTCGGAAGACTCAGCTGGAGATGGATCACAAACTCAGTTGGCTGCACTCTAGATCCCAAGATGCTTACAAGCACTACTCAAGGACTTGGGAACCCAAACCACCTTCCAGAAAGGGGGAGAAATTTGGATGATGCTGCTGGAGTTTCTGTTTCTGTTGATGGTTTGGCTGGGTTGTTGCTGATGCTTGCTGCTGACTGTTAACTGCTGCCTGTTAATTTTTTTTTGCTATGGATATGATAGTTTTTGTTGTGTTCTGTTCTGGTTGTTTTCTCCTGAATATGGGTGTAAAGGGGAGTGATAATTAAGGGGGAGAAACTGTTTTTCTTTCTTGAACATTGTATATGATTCTGATATCTGTAAATCTTTTGTAAATGAATGAAATTCTGGATTCGTCAAAATCATTGTGTCTCTCCTTATCAGTGTGGTTTTAAAATTCTTAAATGGAAATCTTCATTAACTGAGGTTGATATTAAACACTGGTGTAAGGTTGTTGTCAGGCATTTGCCAAGGGGGAGATTGTAAGTGTGAAAACTCACACTCCTTTTTATGGCAAATGTTTGACAAATTATGTCTTCTAATGAAGCTTCAAGATGTGCAGATTAAATAATGAAAATTCAGTTAATTGAGTAAAGAAGAAGAAGACGATGCTGCCACACAGCTTTAACGCCGCTGCCACCCCGCTGGCAGCGCATAAGTGAATTAGTGTTTTGAAAGAAAGGTCCGTGCACATGCCGCATACTTTCCCGCTAGCAGCGCGCTTTTAATTGATTCAACTTACTCTGAGCGGGACTTGAGTTCGCTTCCAGCCGTCTACATCGATCGCTTCACGATGCCACCAGCGCTCGACGCGATCTGAGTTTTATTCTTTAAATAGACGTGTTGTAATTTTTAATTGTGACTTTTTTCTTTGGATCTTTTTGATTTCGAATCTTGAGGTGTTTGAGATTCGATCAAATCTTCTTTAGAGAGTCGGCGATTGAGTGAGGGGGAGATCTGAGATAGATCACTTGGAATTGAAGATAGAGGATTCTTCTTCAATTCGGAACTTCATCTGATCGTGTGATCGCCTGGACTGGTGATCGGCCTTGATTGATGCGTAGGTGGATTCCTACTGCATTGGATCGTCTCAGTGGATTCTGAGGTGATTGTTTGCGATCTGGATTGATCGTGTTCTGCAGCTTGTGGATTCAAGCTGTGTTGCAATTCGTGGATTCGAACTGTGGATCACTGGTGAGTGATTGTTTGCGATCTGGACTGATCGTGTTCTGCAGCTTGAGGATTCAAGCTGTGTTGCAGTTCGTGGATTCGAACTGTGGATTGCTGTTGAGTGAGTCAAATTGTAAAGGTTAAGTATGTACTCCTTTGTAATTGTCTTTTCATTCAATAGTGGATTTTGAAGGGTTAGTCGCCTCATATAGACTCGAGGTTTTTCCTGGATCTGGATCCAGGTTTCCTCGTATAATTCTCTGTGTATTGTTTCCGCATTGTTCCATTCTGAATTGTTATAGATCGTGGACCTATAGAGTAGTCCTCTACTCTTTCAGGAATAGATAGGCATGTTTAGCAACAGTAAACATGAGAACAGAAATTGCACAATACTCAAGCTGAAGAAATTGTACAGCAAAGGTTGATACATACAAGAACAGAAAAATGGCATAACAAAGATAAGGCATTGTGGCCGATTGCACAGCAATTCCAGAAGAAGTATATGGCATTCACAGCATAGCATTTGCAGTAAAAAAGTAATCATATAATGCTCATTCAAGAACAGAAATTGCAAAGCATACAATTCGGAGGAATTACTCAAGACGCATTGCAAAGCATTCAGCCAAGAAAAAGGAATGGATTTTTCAACATACTTGTTTTTGTCGAAATAAGGAATGAGCAAAAGAAAAGTCGAAGCTTTGAGCACACTCACGGATGGTATTTGATGTATGTGCAAGCCATGAACGAAATCCCCAGAAGTAGGGAATGTGTATCAGTCTCGGCAGTGGGAGAAGCGAGGACTTGCTGGAGAATGAGAGAGTTGCCAGAGAAGGACAAAGTTGTCGCCCGAAGTCGTGTGTCGCCAGAGGACAAGTGCGGACAGAGATTGAGAAGGGAACTAGAGAGAGGAGTGCGGGCGCAGAGAAGTTAGGGCCAAATGCGAGCAGAAGAAGAAGAAGTCGCGGCCACGGTAAAGTAAAAACCCAAAATCCGTAAAAACAGTACGGGCTATAGGCACCCGTAAAGGTAATACGGTCCACTTCACCGGTGTTTAAATTACGGGCAGCATCTGTCCGTAATGTAAATACGGGTGAAGAAGAAAATTGCATATTTTATTATTTTCTCCACAATTTTTTAGGAGATTAATGTTTATATTAGTTGTAAGTTGCAAGGATTGCCACCTTACCCTCTTTTGTTTAAAAATTTTGTCTCAAATCTCACTTCATAGCCACGAGTGCTCAGTGAGACTAGAAAGGAGGATTTGGCCCTTAAGCTGAGGGACTTTTAGCAAATCTTCCGCAATGAATTCTTTTTCCCAAAATCATCCATTTAATCCTTGCAAAATGCAATTAGTTAGACAAAGATCTCAAAAAGTGCAATTGGTGGGTCTTTTTTGCTCTCTGCTTGTAATTGGTTCCAATTACCAGCAAAGAGGGGACAGTTGTAGACACTCCAAATTGCACTATAAAATGAGAAAATAATGAAAACATTAATTGGAATTTAAAACAGGCTAACAATGCATGAAAATGGATAATTTAAGCCTGGACCGTATTGTATCTACGGGCTAAGCGCGCCCGAATTTTATATACGGGCACGCAGCGCCCGTAATACATATACGGACACCATTGGACCATAAAACATTTACGGGCACATTAGACTCATGCGAGTTTTATTCTTCCCTCGATTTCTGAGCCTTATCTTTAGTCCAATATCCCTTTAAATGAGCGAATTATATATTTTATTCGTGCGAAATATCTTTGTGGATAAAGGATGGGCATGATCTTGTGTTTAACTCAAACTGAAACTCTATCTTGCCAAACCTTGGACCAACCATACCCCTGTGTTTGCCTATAAATAGATGGCCCTTCCTCAAGCAAAGGGCCACGAAATTCTGAAGTCCAAGGAGCTCCAAGAGAAGAGAGGAATCCCTGCTGCCTTGCTTGCTCAATCCAGGTAAGTCCTTTTTCCCTTTTATTTTCTGTCTTCAATTCTAGATATAATAGGATCTTCTCTATTACTGTAGAATAAGGCCATCTTTTGTACTTGTATTCCTAAGCTTGTCTCTAAGTACCTCAAGAGTCTCTCTAGCCATAAAACGTGAAGAGAGAGCTAGGGGAAAAGAGAACAAGTGGATCCCTAGAATAGAACCCCATATCTGGTTTTTCTCCTTTTTAATAGAATAAGGCCTTTGAATGTGTTTGTGTACCCAAACCTATCTCTAAGTACCTCAAGAATCCTCTCTAGCCGTAAAACGTGAAGAGAGAGCTAGGGGAAAAGAGAACAGGTGGATCCGTAGGGCAGACCCCCATGTGCTCTAATCTGTGAGATGTAGCTGCTTTGAATATCCTGATCATATTTTAATGGTTTTTATGATGAATCTGAATGAATAACATGAATCCATGATGTTTATAGCATGAGATCCCCACTTTTTTCTAAAATTTGGATTTTTCACATCTTTGCACCTATAGCACTGTTTTCGTGATTTTTGTGATATTAGGCTAAGATCCTGGATCTATCATGATCAATATGGTAGATCTGGATCCAGAAGCCTGAAAATAAATTCTAGGGTTTCATGATGTGGTTTTTGAATCATTTTTCATTATTGAGAGAAGGCCCCACGGTCTAAGTTCTCCCCTTTTGATGTTTTTCATCAACGTGGGTATTTTTGGTTTTGATTTTCAGATTTGATGTGAAATTTAGGCTATGTCTATGTCCTGGACTGTTCAAGTTCAATTTTGATGTATTGTTTTTATTTAGTTGTTCAGGTTTTAGTATTTTCCATGCAAAAAAGGGTGAGCCTGCATTGGTTTGTGGGCCCCTGGGTGGGCCCCATGAAGTTTGCCAAATATTTTCAAGTTATCTTTCTTAAGTTTTGCAAGAATGGGCTGGACATTGGACTTGGGGCCCGTGGTCTAGGTTCGGGCTTTGAAAATCCCATGTTTTGTAAGTTTAGGGTTTAAACCCTCACTTGGTTGGTTTGTGGGCTTTGGCGGGCCCGGCAGGCCCTACCCCATGGTCTCGGCCAAACCATGCTACTTATTACACATCATGCTACGCCATATCAGGTTCAGGTGGGCCATATCGGGTCTGGCCCACTCAGTTCAATTGATTGCTTAAGTTGCTTTAATTGCATGCAAAAGGGGTTATCGGGCTTGGTGGGGCCTGTTGGAAGGCCCACAGTATATCTATTTGGACCGACGGTCTGTGTCCCATATTGGCTTTCCAGGTGACCAGGAAACCCTGTTGGTTCACTTGGTTTTATTGAAGACATCATTTACATATAGCAAAAATCAAAGAGCAAACAAAAAATGGCATTTTTGCCATGTAGCCGACCAAGGAGGTCGGCTACACACAAATTCAAGGTGATCCGACCTGAGTTGTCGGATCACTCTTGAATGGCATTTTTTAGGGATTTTGCAAGTGGGCTGGGGTCCAGGGGTTCTTAGGCCATTTCCATGAATTGTGTGGGCCCTTGAGAGGCCCACATTGGTTCAGGTTTGGGGGTGCACCCCCCCCCCCCCTTTTTGGTTGCCCTTGGGGTTTCCCAGCAAAGGCAAAGGCAAAGGGGGAGGGGGAGGTATAAGGTTGCTACCACCTCACTCTTCCAACAATCTACAGCAGTAAGGCAGGGGGTTTGGCACCCCTTCCTAGGTACCTCCATTTTTACTAATCGAATGACAATAGCAAAACAACATCAAGACCTTGTGCCCCACTGCTCCGACACATGCACACATGCTTTGACACCAATGGAACAACAATAACAGAAAAGGACAGCAGCTAATATGCAGAGATTAAAATTTTACTAAGTGAGTGAGGGATGCATGGGGCTTGTGGGGAGGGATTGCCTTCATGCATGGGCTTGGGGGGGCGCAGTCTTAGAGGGGTTGGTGTGTGGCTATAATGCCCTGAACCCAGGTTCAGTGCAAAACCAGCACCCAACCCGAATCCGGTTCGCTACTGTAACAACCCGAGTTCAGTTCAACAACCAAATCCGAGGTGTTACTAGCCCATATCAAATATACATCAAGAATATACCAGACTAAAGAATTAAATAATCCATTCAATTTATTAACTATTAGAGTGCGGAACAAGTATGTGCGGAAGTGTAGTCTAAAATCCTCAAGAACCAATATAGTTAATCATCAACATTAATATCAAAGTCTGGTAAAAATAAAAGGTCACTAATCTCTCATCTCTCTAATACATCAATCCCAAATATAATAAAATAATCTGATAAAGTATCTAAATCCATGACAATCCACAACCTCAAACAATATCTGGGTAAAAGTAATCCTCCGGTGAATACTCAGCTACCTCTCCCTGGAAATCACTATGATCCCCCTCTCGCGTATCAGCTGAAAAGATGAAATAAAAGTAGGGTGAGATACGAATATCACAGTAGGTAACATATGCATGTTTAAACAGTTAATATAAGTAAAATAACAGTTCATGCACGATTAAACAATCTCAACTAAGCAGGCTCGTATAATCATTCGTATCGATCATGAATACAAAACAGTATAGTTAAACAATTCTAAATATGAATTTCAGCAAGTTCTATTATAAGAATCCAATATCAGAATCAATAACATAATTCATACTTTGCTAGGATGCACTAAACAGTCACATCCAACCAATATCTCAATCACATGCCTCCAGCATGTATACAATAATAATAACAAATGTTTGTGATTTTAGTGTCATTGTAGGACTCACAAAGATAGATAAACCTTTTGAGATGACTCTCGACCAATCGCTATACCACCGTGCATCTTAGGAGCAATGCTACTAATGATACTCAAACCCCATACAGCACAGCTTAGACAAGAGTCATAGTCACTGACTTATTGCACACGTACCCATCAGAGTTTGCATGTACCACTAGCATGCAGCACTAGAATCAATACATAAAGATGGTCGCTTATCCACATGTACAGGGAATTTCCAGCGGCTCACCGGGGTGTCCCTCCAGACATAGGACCTTCCCAGACAAACTAACTTGCAAAGGAAGCGCGTCGCACAAGGGAGAAACTCAACCCAAATGACATATCCCTCAGCTATCTAGCTACAACTATGGATCCATAACCAACTATGCCCACTAGACTCCAAAATTCCTTAAAATATAATATTTCTATAAGGGTTGGTGCCTAACGGCATATAAAGGTTAAATCTGTCAATTACTTCAATATTCAGGTTATCTGAGTTCTGAATTCACTTTATGTAATTATCTGGTTTATAGTGTAATATAGAGATGTTTTGGAATTTAAATAATAGCCAAGTGTTCCAAAAACTAGATTTCACAGTTTTAAACAAAGTTTGGCAACTAGTGTCCTAAATATCTCCCTAATTTATTTTTCTGTAAAACAAGGAATTAGATAAATTATTTTGGTCTTAAAACATCTTAATTAATGATTAAAATTGACTAAAAATAGTTTGGAATTGAATCAGGTTCGAAATTACGAAAATATGAAATTTCTACACAGAGCACCTAGGATCGCCCCGGCGGTCAAAGGTCAGCGGTAGTGCAATTTCGATCGTCAACGATAAGCCATCTCACAATCTTGAGCGGTTTAGAATTTTTAACTAGCGCCGAGGATCGCTGAGCACAATCGAGGTCGGTGGTCCCTCAAAATCGAACAGAAACAGTTTAAAAACGTGATTTTTCTTGTCCAATATCATTCTAACATACCTATAACATTGTTATCAAACTAAATATATGAATATATCAAATAAAACATGCTTTGGAGATTAAACAAACGTAAATACGAAAACAAACGAAAACCGGTGTCACCTACCTCTGTTTACGATTGTTTCTTCTCCTCTTCTCTGAACAATGATACTCACAGACGCGAGGTACTCCCTAGGTGATGAAAATACAAGCCAACACCCTTCCTTCTTCCTCTTCTTCCTCAGTTAGTAGCTCACGGCTTGTCGTTTGCGACTGTCAATACCAACGAGAATACTAATCATATACGATTAGGTTATTTTACTATTATTTGTATTCTCTATTACATGCATCTCACATGTAGAAGACTCTATACACATGCCCAATCATATCTCTTAAAATTAAAGTGTTGATCATACCTTGATATCTCATGATCAGACGGTCGGATCTGCATCCAACTCTGGATCTCCACTAATTATATCATCCCCTGCATTAATAAAATATTTCCATCAATTATAACTCTCTAGGATTTTTTATTAATTTATTATATTATTTAAGGAAAATTCGGGATTTTACAGGTATGCCTGCTGGAACAGCAGGTTGTTGCAAGGGGTCTTGGGGAGTTCAAGGTGGTCAAAACAGTAAGTTCATGGGGGAGAGGGAACATGCTTGTGGATGCTGGAGATTGCCCAAAACAAGAAGGTTTCTCATGCATTAAATCTGAGAGGCTTGTGTGCCTATAGTGTGTAGATAAGAAAACCAAACACATGCATAAACATCAAAAAAAAGCAAATAAACCTGCTGTAGAAAGAGAAAACAACAACTAATAAAGGGAAACTCTGGTGGGCTTTAAGCATGTTAATAGGAGTGGGAAATGCATAGAGGTTGTGGGGGATGTGTTGGGTTTGGGGGGAGTGCCCTAGCACCCTTGTAGGTTACGTAAATACTCATGAAAGTAAACAAAGCATGCTGCAACATAAGAGGACAGCAACATGACAAAGGGGTCGAAAGCATTACTGAGGGTGAGAGGGATCATGCCAAAGGCTTCAATCGGCAAGGCATGTTATGCAAGTACACATGAGAGTAATAAAAAACACCAAAAAAAAAAACGAAAAGGAACCTGCAGTCCCCCACAGAAAATCAAGCATGTCATGACAGGGATCATGGAGGCAAAGGGAGCATGCTCACACTCAAGACAGCTGGCTAGAGGGATGAGGAGCACATGTGCACACAGCAAGTTAATGGGCTAGACTCGGGGAAGCTTAGGCACTTGGATAGGCCTGCTGGAGGTCTTTGGAATGGTAGCAAGCAACAAAGATTCGTTGCTATCCTCGGTAGCAACTTGCCTGGGTCTTTGGAAGGCTTGAAAAGCAAAGTTAAAAGGGGGAAAAGGGGCTGCCGGTGGTAAAAGAAAAGCAACATGATAAGGGTTGTAGGGGGTAAAGGAGCATGCTTACATGTACACAAAAACAGTGAACTTGGGGGGGGGGGGGGGGGGGGGGGGGGGGGGGCCATGCAAAGGAGAAAGGAGAACCATGTCAATGGTAAAAACAAACAAAGAAGCAACTCAGTCATAATAAATAAAAAAAATAGAAAACAGCAACATACGTATACTTGTGTGTGCTCATCATCCCCTTTCTTTTCATAAAATTAGAAGAAACAGATAGAAGTAGCACTCATGAGGTAAAACCATGCCAAAGAAAGAGGGGGACTGTATCCCCACACTCACGAGTGAATACTACCAAAAGAAAACAGCAAGGCTGTATGTATGCAGAGAGAGCACCATTGATGGCCCAGCCTGCATCTCCCCATGGCTCCTTACCTGATCCGAAAACCCAGCTTCCATATCCACACCAAGATTACTCAAAGAAGGGAAAGAGAGGGGGGATTTACAGGGATACATTGGACGAAATAAGAGAGGAACAAGCTCCTCTTGAAAAGGCTCAAATGTGCTCAAAACAGTAGCCGGGTGAAACCAAAAGTGTGGTGGACCACCTCTCCATCACCCATGAAACCAAATGTGGGGTCTCTCTTACCTTTAGAGACCTCCATATGGTAGAATGGAGAATAAACACATGCCAAAACTCTATGGAAACAGGTTCAGACTAGGGGAGAAAACAAGCTTAGTAGAGTCTTAAAAAAAACCTCATTTTAATATATGTGTAACCAAATATGACAAGGAACCTCACCTGGTGGTTCTTGAGTTCTTGAGCAATGTAGGGACACCTCCTTGGGGCTGGACAGAAGCTGGAGACTCCTTGGATGTTCAAACTTTCCTCCAACAGCAACTAACTCGCTCTTGTTTTAGCAAGGAAGTGAAGGAGAAGGAGAAGGCATGGGTTGGGTGGTCTTTAGAGAGAGTGGGAAGGCAATGGAGGCAAAAGGAGCTGAAGAGAATCGGGTTCAGGTGAACAAGGGAGGGGGAAAAGAGAGCAAGGCTAGCAACCCTCGGTCAGGGGGGTTGTTGGCCTTTATATAGAAAGAAACTTAATGTATCCGACCAAACAGGTCGGATACGCCATAAACGCTATGGGCTAGTCCGATATATGGTCTTAAGAACTAGGGTTATTATAGGATTGAATCAAGGATATTAAATCGTGAATCTTTTAGCTAATAGAGTTCTAGTTATTCTTTTTACTTGAGTATTGATGTAATTCAATTAGAGGTTTTAATGAATAAAATATTATCCTGGCGCACTCTGATATTTCATATTTCATTTATTCTTTATCCTTTAAGCTTGTTTCGTGTCACTAAGTAATTCCTGATCTAGAAAAAAAATGACCCGGATTCAGGGCGTTATATTTGGTTCCTCTCCATATATCTTAGATTGAGGCTTGTTTCTTCTATATATCTTAGGATGATATTTTAGGCTCCCTCCATGTACGCTGGAGTTGTGTTTTTGCCATGATGGCACTATTAGATTGGATTGAACGTATTTTTGATTTTGATTTATTGTCTAGTAGGCATAGCTTAGCATGGATCCATATTGTGGCTAGATAGTGAAATGTGTTTGTCTTTGTTTAGTTAATCTCGTGGTCCACGTATACGTTTCCACCATGTATCTAGATGAGGCCTTACTGTATTTGGCTAAGCTGCAGCAATCCATTTCCTCCTTTTATCTCGATGAGGTCTATTTCGTATTATTGTTGCAGTTTGACTAGGTTGTACTTGCCAACCCAAACAATGTACTGGTTTGGGTGCTCTGCAATAAGTCGATGTCTATGTGTTGTATCTGGATGGCTTCGTACAAAAGTCATAAGGTGACAATTTGAATGGATCTTTAGCCATTCAAAGAAGTCTTATTTCACAAGTCTTGTGATGTCATATAATTTGTTATTTATTCGATACTTGGTTTGACACTTGGTTTTGGATACTTTGATTGACATTGGTTTTGATACTTGGTATTTGATTTAGAAAGTAGTGTTGGAAATATTGCATAAATTGTGAAAAACTATTTTATATTCATTGGTTTATCGCTACCATGGAAATTGGTTTAATGTTTTTACACTTCATCATGCTATGATTTGAGTTATGTTGGAAAATTGGTTTATTATATGCAGTGTTAGTACTTACTGAGATAAAAATCTCATATCATGTTTTTTTTTTTAAACATCTTGGGGTAGGTTATACATAGGTGCAGAGGATTAAGATTTAGACGATCATATTTATGTTATATAGGTTGTTTTCTTTTATAATTTGATAAATGGATTGTTTAAGTGTCTTTTATTTTATTTGAGGATTATTTATGTCTTATGAGAGTTGAGAATAGTTAGCTACCTTTTTATTCAGACAATGTTATGTTAGAGTTTGTATTATTGTTTTGATGACGTCCGCACTTTTGGCGTACTCCAATGTAAATAAATTTGTAAGTCTGGAGATTAATATTGTTTCATGCCCACAAGTTAGCACCTTGGATTTAGGTTTATTTAATTAATAAATCTGGATCCGGAGCGCTATGGACAAGCTAAAACTCAAAATATAACCAACAAATCACATGGATGTTATGGATGAGAATTTGAGATCCGAATATCACTCGCAATCAGTGTTGCTGGTAAGTTGATTTATCTAACTGCAACATTGGTTGGCATTCGTATCTCGTGACCCATTTAAGTTAACTAGCAATTGAAGCACGTGTGTTGTACATTAGGGATGATATCTTAATATATAATAAATAATTATATGTTATGTAATTTCTCCTCAATTACACCATTATTGTTAATAATGAAATCAACCTATAAATTATTAATACAATGATGACAAATAATAAATATAAAAGAGTTATACTTAACAATTCAAGCTAGTATGAGAATGGATTCATATGATACAATTTTTAAACTTTTAATATCAAATCAAAAGATAAGAATATACAAATTATTGTTGTCATATTTAAAACATGCTTGGCTTTTGAACATTTCACTTAGGCCCCGATTGGTTCAATGAATTGGAATTGGAATTAAGAATTATAATTTCAATTCTAATTCATCAAGAATTGGAATTGGCTAGAATTGAAATTATTGTGATTGGATGGCAAGAGAATTGAATTTTGGAATTACAATTCCATGAAGAATTGATTTAAAATCCAATTCCACTGATTGGATGAACTTATGAAGAATTGATTTATATCATTCCCATGTTAATAATAACACAAATGACTGATTATCATGACATATGAATTCCAATAATCCGTTCTCTGCAACCAAAACCAAAACAACACTACTGGGTTTTAATAATATATTTGTCTTAATCAGGTCCTCCATGTAAGACCAGAGGATTATGATCAACTCGATAGGTCAAAGCAAGTAGAAACAGAAGAGAGAGAAATATAGAAGAAGGAGAGAGAGGAAACAAGAGAGATAGAAAGATGGATGTGAGAGAGAGAAAGAGAGAGGAGAGAAGAAGGGAGAAGATACGTACTAGTCCGTGAAACACCAGCGAGGCAGAGGAGAACGAGATTTGGTAGCTTCGCAATACTAGCGAGGAAGATGACATGAGATTTATTAACTTCTTTATCAGTAGAGCTGGCAAAGGGTCGGGTTGAGTCGGGTCATAATCGGGTTGGGGATTAATTGGGTCGGGTTCGGGTTAAACTAAATTAAGGCGGGTTGGAAAACCCCCCAACCCGCTAATAAACGGGTTCAACCTGCCAACCTGTTTATTATTATTTTTTTATTTTTCAAAAAATATGATTAAAATATGGTTGAGGGTTAATTGGATCGCTCTATACCGTGTTTGGGTCGGGTTGGGGGGTTAATCGGGTCGGGACATGCTACTTTTGTTGAATTTTTTTTTTTTAAATTGGGTTACTCGTCGGGTTGCCGGGTCATAATCGGGTTGACCCAATTACTGGCGGGTTGGGGAAACCCCAAACCCATTTAACTCGTGTCGGGTCAGGTCGCATTTTTCCAGCTATATTTGTCGAGCATATATCGTGCTTTTAATTCTCCATCTCGTATCCCCAATTCTTTTCGATTTAGTAGGGAATTAGGTAACTTCAAAAATAGCCTATAAGCTAATTCTATGGAATTGGGCCTTAATTCCAATTCCAATTTCCAAATATTTAACCAATCAAAAGAATTGGAATTGGGAACCCAATTCCAATTCTTACCCCAATTCCAACCCTTGATTCCGCGAACCAATCGGGCCCTTAGAGATGGCATTGGTACTGTTTAAACCGCGGAATTGAACGTATTAGGGTTGGTTTTGGTTTTATATTGAAAAAAACATTTCGGTTTTGGTTCGGTTACGATTTTAAAGACAAATTGAACTGAAACCGAACCTACTATTAAGCTTGTGTGCACTCAATTATGCGTTTTGTAAAAGACGTTATTTATTACTTCATATATGAAACCACTAAAAAGACATTTATAATTGGTTTAATAGGTTTATCATTATTCACTAGTTTGCAAAACAAGTTTAAGCTCAAACTATTGACAACAATGTAATTACTTGTAAATTAAAAAGTTTGATATGTTATGGGGCTCAAATTTGATCCCCACAATGATGAAAACCAATTAAAAGAGAATTGAAAAGCAGGTGGTTCGATTCGGTTCAGTTTCAAACTATCAAACATTTTTTGTTTTTTATAAAAATTTAAATTATATTATTTAAAAATTTTATATAATACTTTTAGCATAAAATATTCTAATGATTTAGAATCATAAATTTGAAGGCAAATTTTAGAAGTAAATTAGAATTATAGATAAATGAAAAATATTTTTTTTAGATAAGAAATACTCGGGGTATTTAAGATTATATAATTAGTTTATTGTTAGCTTTAGTATGATATGAACAAAGAACTAACATGTTGTTGGAAATTTTAATTTCATTAAAATTTTAATTAATGGAATGGTTATTTTTGCGCTCCTTCACTCTCCAAATATCATATAAACCTATTATGTAAGATTATCCCTCTTTTCTTTGTCTCATATTTATATTTAAGTTATTGATATTCTACAGGATAAGTGATTTTCTTTTAACTACTTTCACCTCAAATCAATAACTTTCCTTCACTTATCTCTTTTTAGTAACTACTACAACTGTTCTGTATACTTGGAATATACATGTGCCACCCACTATTCATACAAAAATTAATTACTTATCTTTAGAATTCCAAAGCTTTTACCTTTAACTTTACATATGTGTGCAGTCTTTAGAAAGTTAATTATTACACCAATTCAACACAAAATTCTTCTGATGGCATTTAATTTTCTCATATATAAATAATTTCTGAACTATAATTATATTTTAGGAGCGCATCTTCCCACATTCTTATATCTATACTATACATATTTATATTCTAATGATAATTACTTAGTTTGTATATTCTAATAAAAATGTTTTTATTAATATAAACATATTTTTAAAGAATAATTCATATTTAAACCATAAGTTTATTAAATTAATTTCTATTACATAAAAATTAATAAAATATGACATAATATAACATAATATAGTATAATATGATAATATTAAATATCTTTAAAATAAAACCATTTGAATTATATTATATATTTCTTGTAGAGAATGATGTTAATATTATATTATGGAGAGAATATCATTTTTATATGCTTAGGTGAACCCATTAAAAGAACTTATAATGATCCTTGAAACTATGAAATTTTGAATATTATAATTAGAACTTAATTTTAAAATATATATTAATATTAATTATATAAACGTTGTATATTTTTATTTTTATTTTTGAAAACATAATATTTCCTATGCTCAGCACGTGTGTAAATAAAAAAGGGATTAATGGATAAATAAAAAGGGGATCAACATACTAATGGAAATAAATAAATAAAAGGGATTATGGTTCATTGATATTTTCCATGACTTTAAATGACTAATTACTAATGGATAAATAAAAAAGGGATTAAGGATCGTTCACATTGGGATAAATAAATCGGATTAAGATAAACAAATAAATATTATTCTTGTAGTTTAACAAATGTTCCATGACTTAAAATAAACAAATAAATCTTGCTCTTGTGGACTAAGGAGCATTCACATTGGGACTGCGGAAAAGGTGCTCACATTGAAACTAAAGACTCTAAACAATGGATAATTAAAAATCTTATCCTAAAAGATAAGTATTGTAATTAATATGCTTTAATCTATTAGTATATATTAAAGCAAATGGGGTGTGGGGGTACGTGGCATGTAGAGAAAATTTTTAGGGATTTTATCTTTTCAAATATGAAGATTTTTTTTTTGGTGGAATTTTCAAATATTTGAATTTTTTTCAAATATGAAGATGACTTCATATTTTGCTTCACAATTTAAGTTTTTAAATAAAAATTTTTAAGGATTTTATCTATTCTATATATAAAGTGAGGCACCCCCTTGAGAAGCATGCCTAAATTAATAGCTTTTTTCCCATACCATCCTCAAAATTACATTCCATAATATATTATTGTAGGGTTGTTATCGTCTTTTGAGTTCTTACCCACTTTGGGCAATCGGTTTCACTCCACCAAAACCATCACTGAAGTGTTTAAATCCTACATTATTTCTTTCTTACTTCCTTCAACAACACGGTACAATAGTGAATATTATCCATTTACATCCTTTTTATTTTCTATATACGTGCAATATTGCACATGCACCCATCTAGTTTGATAAGTATTGGAGAAAACCTCTACAGCAATGACTCATTATTTATTAAAATAATTATTGGGGAAGAAGTCTAGGATTTTATGAGAGAAAAACTTTACACGGTACTTTTGAAATTAAAGATTATTAAAAAGGATATTTTTTATATGTAAAAATAAAAAACACTTAAATGCAGTTAGTGCTTTTAATATTAGTATAGATACGGATTTTATACACTCCTTCTATCAACCGGGCTTGCGGTCCAATTGATGGAAGGTCAACAATAAATATTATAACCTAGTCAAAGTAATCTATTGATTATCTGGTAATGTTTAAAGTATCAGTTTAAAAACCAAAAACTTTTGAAATCGTTTTTGTGATTTTGGAAACAAGTGAATGAGAACTTATTTGGTAACAATCCATTATGATGTTAAAAATCAGCAAAATCAACTTGGTAAGTTTAATGTGCATGATCTAAAAAACTACTTGTGATCATAGTACTGGTGCCGTCTATGGTTGTAGTCGTAATGGTGGTGGTATTAGTGTTAGTGATGGCAATTGTGGTGTTCAACCGTGGTAATAGTGGTATGTTGATGGTGATAATAAATGAATCTTTAAGTAAATAATAACCAACAAGAAATTACAAAAGTACGACTAGAAAACTGGAAAAAAAATTTTAAAATTTCAACTTTTAAAAATCAGGCAGTTTTATTTCTCTTTTTAAATCAATTGGGAAATTATCCTTACCAACCACAATTTTTGGATAGTTAATTAGAAAAGCAAAAACATTGCTGCATAGACTAGTGCAAAATCCAAGTATAAAGCCATGTCATCTTCAAAAAGTGAAATGAATCTGGCTGAAATTTTTTCTCGAAAATGCGAGGCTTCACAGACTTAGGAGAGCATATTACAGGCGATTCTCATTTTCTTCAAGAAATGACCCAAGCAAAGGTTGTGAGAGAAACTTATTTTTTAAATGAAAACTTGATTACAATTTTACAAAGCCAGTCACTATATCCTACAATAACTGATAATAGCACATACCTCAATTAGAAGTGATCAGCATCGGCCGTCTGCAACAACTGTAGTTGCACGGCAAGCACTAAACCTTGGCCACAGGTGTAAATTAGTATCTCGGGTTGTAGAGTGTTCAAGTTGACAGACAGAATAACAACACAATGCAATGTGGCTCGTGGTAAAAAATTTGAAGGAAAGAAGTATGGAGAGAAAAAGGAAGCAGCAACGTGATGGCTTCTTTTCCTATATCCTTACAGTTTTGCAAAAAAGCGTACACAATGTCAGTGGCGTCGTGTTACCAAAGGCCTGCCATCTCCGTGGCTTTGACCTGAGAACACATCTACCTACAGAATTATAATCACTATTTACACTTACAACAAAATGTAGGAATTGTGAAGCGCCCTTCGAGCATCTCCCGCCTGCAAAGTTCCTCTAGTCTCTCTCTGAAGTGACTGGAATCATTGAGCAGTAGAACTTCTGGGATGCTGGACAGGAGTTCGAAAAAAAAAATCTTTCCCTTTTTTAATTCACAAACAGATGTAGTACAAGAGGTACAAACATACAAATTGTCCACTGAATGGGAGCAAGGCCTGCTGAAACTGCAACCACCAATAAAATTTAAGTATCAGAAGCAATTTTCACAGATCTTGGAAAAATAGTGTGCAAGTCTCGATGCCTATTCATGGAGAAGAATACACATACACACACAGTCTCTCTCTAGACATTTTCATGGGTCTCAATGTTTATTCATCCAGAGAAATACACTCCTTGATAAAAAAAAAATAATAAGTATATACAAACATCGTTTTCACTCTACTCAGCCACTTTCAATAACAAAAGGTCTATTTATTATACAAGAGTTCGGTAAATGCAGTAATCTAAATGATTAATCCATAATCCATTCTGTTTTATCCAAATGCAAGTTTTTATATGGCTAAAATCAATAGACAATACAATGAAAGCTGGAAAGAGTCATGAAAACATACATACAGACAATAAAAGGGAAGGGAGTATCACAGGACTGAGGGTTGGTAAGCATTAACAACAACAGATTTTCAGTGAATCACAACCTAACATCTGAGGAACCACATTGACAAGTCTCACTGCTAAAAAATATCAAAACCGGTAAAGGACTATATCGACAATCCTCACTGCCAAAAAATATAGAAATGGGATCATTTTTTAGCTGTTTCATTTCCAGAGAGTCTTTACTAAACTATAAATTAATTTTCAAAATTCAAAAACACATAATGAAATAAAAATCGTCAAACATATTTCATCTTTACCCAAATTATGTGTAATTCATTCATTTAGTGGAACAAATCCCACGATTGATCTGTCATTTAGAGTAGACAATAAATTGTTCACAAATAAAATTCAAAAAGGAGAACAAAAACACTAAATTATGTAACAATGAGTTTCAATGATCAAATAAAATTCCTATGTTTTTTTAAAGCCATATTTACACTTCATCTAGGAAAGATTTCAAAATAATGATCGCGTAAGTTGAGACAGACAGGGATCAAAATTCTTATTTTGTTGCTTTGGAAATTTTGGAACTTGCCATTTTGGAAACAGAACAATTAAGAAATAAATTATTTCATCATGGTGTTGATGTTTTGAAGATAAGTGTCTCTAAGAAGTTAAAAAATAAAAATAATAAAAACACTGGACACGATAATAAAACCAAACCGCTTTCATCATTTTCAATTATTTAACTCTTTATCTCCAACTGTAATCCTCCTCTTCCCCAATATACATAGATACATAGATACATAGATACATACAACATACATACATATTTATATATATATATATATAGACATGCATATATACATGTACAAATATTTATGTGTACGTGCATATAGTAAAAAGAAAAGCCTTTTTTTCATCACTAAGGTTTTGGAAAACATGCTGGTACATGAACCTAATTCATGACCCATACTTATGGTGGATTTCAAACAGAAAGTCTTTGGTTTCACAACACAGAATATTTCAACTCAATGAGCTCCACATTCCAGGAATGCCCATTTGATTGTGGCTTTGGGAAGGGAAGTTTCAGTCATTATCAAGGAATCATACATGAAATCCTCCCATACAGAGAGGAATACTTGGGCTTAAATATTTACATGATTTTGACTAGTGAAGGCCCTAAAAGAATATAACATAAAGGACCAAGCAAGATAAAGTGCAAGGGTACGTTTTCAATATAATAACAGACAGTGCTTAGACACACTAGCCTAGTCTGGGTGTCTACTTGTCTTGCTTAAATAATGCATCTGGCCTTTTCTAGGGCCCATCAATAGTAGCTTAGGCAAGTTATAACTAGACGTCACCAAAGAGTTTAGGTAATCAACTAGGTGAGGTTTTGGGCGAGATAAGTGACTAGTTCTAATGGTGTTTCAATAATTGTTGGTTATTCGTGTTAACTCATTAGCTTATTAATTAGAACATATTTATATGATTTCTATTGCATAATAATTAGAAATTATACAAATACAACATGCAATTATATTATCCGTCTATTATTACTATTACAACATGTAATTACATAAAGAAAACTTATAAATCTATTACATGTAATTATATTAGGAATCAAATTCTATTCCCATAGCAACTTATAAATCTTAATATATCTCAGACAAAGCTATTTAAAGAAAACTTCTATTTAAAAATAAACTACATCTGAGACCCATATATGAGATGCCGTGTCATTGATTCCAATCAGTTGATTGCAAGTTTTTAGATTTAATTCTCAAGGAAAATGATTTGGTAATAGACGGTGTTGTTGGATGAGAGATTGTATCAAAAACCTGCCATCATTTTGCTTGAATGAGGGCATCATCCATCTATTCTGTATTTCTGATCTTATAAAGGACTTAGGTAGTAAGACCCATTATCACCATTGTTGCTCACTTTGGCAAGCGACAAGTTGGGTCAGTTCCTTATGAAAAATCATTATGCTTGAACGAATCCATCTATTTTGATCTTATAAAGGACTTAGGTAGCAAGACAATTATCACTATTGTTTCTTGCTTTGGTGAGTGACATGTTGGGTCAGTTCCTTATGAAAACAGAATCTTCAGAATGAAATCCAGATAAAAGGAATTTGTGTAGGTAAAGTGGCTGTACGAGTATCACATCTCATATTGATTGATGACATGAAATTATTTCTCAAAGCATCAAAGAAACAAGTTTTCTCAACTGAATTTGTCCTTAGGTGAGATGCTACTATTTTTTAAGGGTAATTTTTTTGAGGAGAGAAACAAATCTAGCATTCATGTTAATAATTAAACCCTTTTGGAATCCAAGAGAACCATAGGATGTGGAATGAGTGAATGTCAGATGAGATACCTAGCACTTTTATATAGTAGGAATCAATCATCATATCTGCCCATTTTGGAATGCCAACATGGAGAAAATTGAAAGTAGGTTTAGCCAAATGGAAATGAAATTTTTATCTCTTGAGGGCAGGATAAACTACCTTTGTCAAACTTCCATAGCAAACTTTCTTGTTTATTTTTTGCTATTTCTTCTGGTCCCAGACAAGGTTACTAAGAGAATTAGATAAGCTTCAGAGAGACTTGTGGGAGGATGAGGTAATCCAAGGACCATAATTTTAGGTGGTAAAAGGGGTATAGTAAAAAGAAGGGGGGCTTGAACTAGGTGACGTACTAGCTTGAAATTGGGCATTGCTAGGCAAATGATTATGGAGATTCAATGAAGAGCAGTGACATCTTGACACATGGTTATTACTATCAAATAATATGTGCATGAGAATGAATAAGATGTCAATCCTCATGCATGGATTTATGAGGCAAGTCCATCGAAGACCATTACAACTCCTTTTTCTTAACTTCTACCCTTTGGTAAGATTTCTTGGGGAACTAGGATCTTTATGAGCTTAGAATCAGACATTCAACAACAAAAGGTCTATATCCTCCATGCTCGTCTCCAAGGCTGTTTCAACCATCTCTCCTTAGGGATCCTTTGTACTCCAAGGTGCTGAAATGATTCTCTTGACAAGATCAAATTTACAAGAGCTCGCATCCTTATTTGAGCTTTTGGAGACAACTTTATTGCCTTGTCTACATCTGATTTACAAATTTGCACTCCCTTATAAGGAGATTCCATAATCACTTTTTTGGTGCCATTTGTATTGATCGTATCCTATTGTATATCAACTAGTGTCCTATAAAACACTAGTCCCTCCAAGAGTCAATGTCACTGTATGGACCTCATTCCTTGACAGGATTAATACTCCTGCCCATGAAGGAGAATAAAAATTTCTAGCCATAACATCCCATAAAACAAGGGATTTAATTTAACACCTCTTTTCTTAAATGCAATTATTCCTTGGTGGTATGTCGTTTCTTTCTTGGATTGATAAAAAGCACAGTTGGCTATGCCATGGAGCATTATCGTACTTTCTATCAATGGAGATTTCCCTTCCTAGGGATGAGTGGACAGATCATGGAAAGAGTGAGTCAACTTGCTATACTTTGGACTATTTGGGACAGCCTAATGGATCAATTTTTAAGGATAAGCAAAATAGATTTCATATAGACTTAGAAAATATATTTTGACAAGTAGCTACATAGACTTGTATTTTACCGAAATTCAGCGACACGGGACTTTGGGAGACAATAATTAAATCCTCTTTGTGAGTTGACAGGATTACAATCATTCAGAGCCCACAAGAGGGTAGCATTAAGCTCAACGTTATGGCAGCTTAAGGATAAATGCTGGATCATATAAGGTTGTGGGTTGTTTAGAGATCATCATGGAACTATTTTATGTGCTTTTTCTAGTTGAGCATGGTTAGGGTAAGCTATTAGAGCTAAGATATGGATGGTGCTCCCGAAACTGAAAGAGGTTCAAACTCATGTCTTTCATTATATTATGATAAAGAGTGATTTATGCAAGACTATCCTCACAGGTATACTAGAGAATTCTTGGAATCTAGAATACTTGGTTAGGGTATATCTCATTCATGCTGAGACCTTATAATTAGTACCCTAGCCAAGGGATGAATGGAGAGGAGGGATCGGTTTAGGCATATACCCAAAAATTACATATTACATGGCCGATTTGTGCTAGACATGAGGGTCATTTCTTCTTCTTTTTTTGTTATTTCTTTTATTATTCGTTGTGGCTGTTCTCTATTTGCTTTACACTGAATCATGCTGCTGTTACTTTTTATACCCCCCCAAGGGGCCATCTTCGTATGTCCTTACCTTTCCTGTTATAATGGACATCTACTTATCAATTTAGAAGATTGAAAAAAAAAAAAAAGAAAAACTAAAATTTAATCATATTAAGGTTATTTTTTATGAGTATGAAACTTGGAAAACATATTTTGGGTAATGCTTGGGCAAATTGTAGTTAATTTTTTTATAAAATTGTCCGATCGTAAAAATATTTACAAAGCATTTGGATGGTTCGCCCATTCAAATACAGCTGATTATAATTTTAGTAAAGTCATAAAGTAGTGAATGTTATCACTAACAACTAGGCTTCCTACATGGCTACTAGTTGCCTCCTAATACAAAAGCAGTCACTTCCTACATTGTACACTATAAATCTACTGTTGGAAGATATCAATATATTGTATGGGCATTACGGAAGTTGCATGGGCATTAAGGAACCAGGAAGAGCAATTGAAACAAAAATCTAGAATTCAGTGGCTGAGAACAGGAAATAGTAATTTGGCTTTCTTTCATCATACACTCAACAACAGGAGAGCTTTTAACAGGATATCAAGCATATATGATGAAGATAATCAGAAAATTACAAGGGAAGAGGAGGTCAAAGCAAAATTTGTAAGTTATTTCGAGAAGCTCTCGGGGGAAAAATCCAGGTGTGATATGTTGAGTGATTCAGATGTAAGGAGGTACATCTCCAAGGAGCTTGACGAAGGGCAGCGAGCTGATCTTGTTAAGGTTATTGAATAGGAGGAAATAAAGCAAACATTGTTTACTTTGAATGAAGACAAGGCACCTGGGCCTGACGGATTTACATCAGCATTCTTCAAACAGGCGTGGGAGGTGGTAGGGGCAGATGTAGTGAAGGCTATCAAGAGCTTCTTCAATTCTGGTAAGTTGCTGAAACAAGTGAATCATTCATTCATAAATATGATACCGAAAGTGAAGAATCCAATGGTAGTGGGGGATTTTAGACCAATATCCTGTGTCAGCACCATATACAAATGCATTTCGAAGATATTGGCAAATCGATTAAGGAGTGTGATTGATTCTTTGTGGGAAAATGGCAATCAGCATTCATTCCAGGGAGAAGTATTGCTGATAATATATTATTGGTGCATGAGTTGGTGAACAACTATCACCTAGACAAAGGGAAACCAAGGAGTGCAATGAAGGTGGACTTGAAAAAAGCTTATGACTCAGTGAATTGGAATATTATTCCACAGATTTTAAGAGGAATGCAGTTCCCTCTTCAGTTCATGGATTGGATTACCGAGTGTATAACTACTACAACATTCTCTATGGTGATCAATGGCTGCTCAACTGGATTCTTCCCAGGGTACAGAGGTCTCAGACAAGGTGATCCGATATCACCTTATATTTTTGTGTTAGTCATGGAATGGGCAATGGCAATGATCAAGAAGGGTACAGAGAGCAATTATGTTTATCACCCAAAGTGTGAGGAAGTGGGGCTGTCTGTGATATGCTTTGCAGATGACATGTTCCCGTTTTCTAAAGGAGAAGAAAGATCAATCTCTATATTGATGGAAGCGCTGCACCAGATTAACAGGTATGTGGGGTTGAGTTGCAATGAAGGAAAAAGTCATATCTTCTTCTCGGGTGTGCAGGAAACAACTAAAGCTTCCATTCTTTCACTTACTAATTTTCAAGAAGGTAAATTGCCTATAAAATACCTGGGTTTGCCGTTGTTATCCTCCAAATTGTCAGAAAATGATTGCCAAGTTCTGATTGAGAGAATAAAAGGCAAAATTCAAGGGTGGAAAGCAAGACTTTTATCTTATGCCGGAAGATTACAGCTAATCAAAACAGTAGTGTTTGCAACTCAGATACACTGGCTATCATGCTTTATTCTACCAAAAAGTGTGCTCAAGAAAATAAATCAGATGTGTAGGGCGTTTCTTTGGATTGGGGGTGAAGTTAACAAGAAAGTGGTTAATGTAAGTTGGGAACAAGTTTGCTTACCTATGGAGCAAGGTGGCCTGGGTGTTCATGATGTAGTGACATGGAACAAAGTAGGGCTGGCAATGGGTCGGATATATATCCGAATCCAACCCGAATCTGATCCGAAATTACCGAATTCGGATATAGGATTTAGATCCACGGTTCAGATACGGATCTCGAATTTCGGATCCGAATTTTTTCGGATTTGGATTCGGATATACATGTATCCGATCCGAAAAAGATCCGAACCGAAAACATACTTATAATATATATAAACTTAGCCCAAACCATGGTTCAACCATAAGTTAAAAGGGTTAAATCATCATTTGATCATTAGACACTTGGATTTGTGTTAAAATTTATAGTTAAATTTACTTTAATTGTTAAAATTGTTTTTTTAAAGTTTCAGGTTCAAACAGGCTCGAATTCGGATTTCGGTTTTGAATTCGGATATCGGATCGAATTCGGATTTCGGATATTCATTGAATTTCAAATTCGGATTTAAGTATTAAAGATCCATCGGATATCGGATCGAATTCGGATATCGGTAAATTTTTTTCGGATCGGATTCGGATCTTAGCAAATCCGTACCATATTCGACCGATTGCCACCCCTAGAACAAAGCAGCAACTATCAAGAAAGTGTGGCAGATACACACAGTACAAGATTCGGTGTGGGTGAGATGCGTACATAGGTACCTCATTAAGAACAGAAATTTCTGGAGGATAAACATACCTGAAGGATGCTCGTGGGCGTGGAGGAAAATTCTGCAGGTAAGGCCACTCGCACAAACAATGCTGAAACATAGAGTGAAGAATGGAAAACTAACCTGGTTGTGGTATGATTATTGGCTGCCATGTGGACCCTTACACAAAAGTTACGGGCAGAGAATTATATATGATTCGGGAATGAGAGAAGATGCAAGAGTAGAGGAAATAATTCAGCACAATGAATGGGTAGTACCTGCTGCTAACTCATTCGATCTACAGGAAATATGGAGCTACTTGAAGGAATTCCAATACCAGATCAATCAAGTTCAGATGTTATGTCGTGGGAACCAAGTAAATCTGGAATCTTCACACTAAAGGAAACTTATCAAAGCCTCAGAAATGAGGAAGCTACGGTGGAGTGGTGCAGGTTAGTGTGGTTTCACCTAAATGTCCCGAGACACTCTTTTATTTTCTGGTTAGCTACCATGGAGAGATTAAGTACACAAGACAGACTTTGTAGGCTGGGAATTCTATCAAGTTCAAAGTGCATATTCTGCCCAGACCGACCAGAAAATATTCAACATATATTTTTTGAGTGTCAATATTGTAAGGCACTTGGAAACAAGTACTTCAAATGAATGGGTTTGACAGGATAATTCTCCCATGGAGAGAGGAAGTGAAATGGGTGGTTGAGCATTTTAAAGGGAAAAGAAGTGTTGATATCAAGAGGAAGCTATCCATGGCAGCCACGGTTTACCATTTATGGAGTGAGAGAAACAGAAGGATGTTCAAGAATGAGTTCAAGCCGAGGGAGGACATCACAAACCGCATTATAAGGGATGTTTATAATAGAGTTGAGGCTGAGAATTTGCAAGTGAAAGATAACCCCTTAAATAGAGATATCATGGGAAAATGGGGGCCTGTAGTAAGATGGTTAAAGTAGCAACAATGGTGTAAACAGGTTGTAATACCGGAGGTTTAAGGAGTTGGGGTACACCCAAGTTGGGATCGTACCTAGGTAGACTAGGTTGTGAGATATCCATTGTAATTATTACATTATCACATATATAAAATACTTACTTTCCAAAAAAATATATATTGTACATTAAAACAATTGCTAGAATTAGGAAAGCAACAGCTTTTACGTATAAGCATAACCAACTATTGCATCACATGAGGGAAAAACTTGGAGGCAATTTGCTTAGACCTGTAACATATATATATATATATATATAAGGCTGTTGAGGACAGAGAATAAGGCTGTTGCAAATATCATCCTCACTAAAGTGCCTTTAAAGGTATTGTGAATGCCTTAAAAGGCTTCAAAATCCCAAGTGCTTGTATCAGAAGCATTTTACTAGAGGCAGGGTACCAAAATGACCCATATTATATTCAGCCACACTATCCTTAACCTTCAGATATACATTGATATACTGATCAGGAAAATGCTGCCAATATTCATCTTTTCATTTTACTTGAATGCTTGAAACAGATAGCACCATACAAGAAAAATCAATACTATACTTCTACTCAACTCAATCAACAAAACAATATCATTGGGATACTTGGAAAGAGAATCAGCACTTAACAAGGGATCAGAAAATAACAATAAAATTTTAGTTGTTCTTTAACACACAATATTTACAGCATAGATTAGATTAGTAGAAGAGTTGCATCCTAATTCTTTGGCAAAATGATTAGTGAAAGACTTATAGAGTGGAAACTACAGAACTAGAGATGCTGACCTTCAGGACACTCTGCTTGCCAATAAGAGGAATTTTATTGGGCAACAGAATATGAATGATTTGGTTCTTATGCAATACAATTAAGGGTTGAGTATATGTAATGACCTAGAAATTACCTATGGATAGTTTAGTCTTTTCCTCATTATTATGAGTGATTAATTAACTAAGTAAATAACTATTGGGCTTGAGAACTTAAATGGACTTAATTTGGGCCCAATTGGATCTAAATATCTATATTTGCAGCCCAATAAAGGGGCAAATAATGCTTTGGTAATAATATTTGATTAAGGGGGTCTTAAATTATAAGATAATCAAGAAAATAGTATAATAACGTGAAGTTTAAAATAGTATATAAAATCTGGACGAAAAATAGAGTAAGAGTGGACATTGGAGGTCTTAGGATGGGGTATGCTAGTAATCCAAGTTGAATTAGAAAAACCTTAAACTCCTAGTTATAAATAGGTTTTGTTTAATTCTTTCCGTATCACTTACAGAGAGGTTTGGACGTCTATAGCAGTGGGAGATTTCTGGACATTGGAATATTGGAAAAGAAGGTGTTTGACATAGGGAGAAGAGAGAAGAAAAAAGGTTCTGCGGAACACTCAGGAACTGCACGTTCAGACTAATCATAGAAGGAGATTGTGACTAAGGTAGATGGATCTATAGTCTTATTTCCAATTTGAAACTTTAGTTCATATGATTGCATGCTTTCATCATGATCCTTTTAACATAATATGGAGTTCTTTGATGATTGAGATGAATACAAGTGTACATGTCATAATTTTTCCAGTTTCACCAACATATTACTATTAGTTGTATTGTTTTGGAAACCCACGTAAGCATATATTGACATTCTAGACCAAGATTCTGAAGACAGGTTCGTCTAATAATTTCTACATTTCTTTGGTCTAACGTTTTCACATTTTTCCATGAACTCCTTGTTCAAGCTTTCACAATTGTCCTTATTTTGTAAACCAACTAGTTTCACGTGCGGATGATGGTAATTGAAGTTATTGTGTATTATCATTTATGAGCTTTTACTATTGTGGATGATTCTGAAGAGAGGTTCATCTAATAGTTGCTACATTTCTTTGGTCTAACGTTTTCACATTTTTCCATGAACTCTTTGTTCAAGCTTTCACATTTGTCCTTATTTTGTAAACCAACAAGTTTCACGTGTGGATGATGGTAATTGAAGTTATTTTGTATTATCATTTATGAGCTTCTACTTTTTAATAGATAAAAAAATTAAATGCATTGACAAGGAAGTAGGCAAAGTCCCCCACACAAAAAACACATATGAAGATGAGTGACTGCCTGGTCATAGATATGTCCCATACACATAATGAGGGGGATCTCAAATCATTCATAAAATATTAGAAAAAACTAGAGATAGAACTGAGAGGAAATTTATGACCAAAGAAATACAATAGGCAGTCACAAAATTTAAGCAATTACTTTTTCCAAGTTTCCAAACAATTTCCACAGTTTCCAATTGCTTTTCTAGCATTAATTTGCATTTTGTGCACATTCACAAAATGTTGCATTTTCTGAATGTCGAGTCTAACCTCAACCTCAAAATTAAAAATTTTACAACCATGTATGCAGGAAACACAGGAAAAATATAAACTCAATTTTGATCAGTCAAATCATTTCAAGAGTCAGTCAACAACATCAGTATAAATTGAACACAAAACCAAAATCATCAAAAGACTCACATGAAGATGGCAACGGGGAAACTGGTGGTGTTAGATCAGGAGGCTCTACACCTGTCCTTTCTGTTGGGGGCTGCACATGAGTAAGAATTACAACTGGAAAAGGAGAAGATGCAGGAATCAGATGAGAAGCAGGTGCGGCTTGGCCTATATGTAAATGTGGCGAGGCAACAGAATGGAGTGGAGAAATCATCGGCGCAAATGTAGGGACTAAGTGAGGCTTCCTTTTGACTGATCTTGCAAACTGAATTCCACAACTAGAAGGAGGTTTTGCCTTGTGATTCTCCTCAGGTTCAGGTGAAATTGCAGGAGCATAATGAGAATCATTGTACTGCCGGTGATGGTGGTGGTGGTGATTATGGTGATGGTGGTGGTGGTGGTGGTGGTGAATATGATGATGGTGGTGGTAGTGATGGTGGTGGTGGTGGTGGTTGTGAGAACGAAACAAAGGAGCTGGACTCGGTGATCCAGATGTTCCACTACTGCCTCCACCATGAATGGAGTATTGCACGTCAGAAGATAGACGAACCTGCTTAACTCTACCAAATACAGTGTGATTGAGGCCAAGATTTCTTGCAGGAGAACCAGTGATAGTTTGAGCCAATTGTTTCAACCTTGGCAGTGAAGGAGGACGGTTCCCAATTGCCAGCAACACAGATGCTTGAACAGTGGTTGGGGGAGCAACTGTTGATCCTTGTAAATTTGTTAACCTAACATACAAATTCTGCAGTTCACACATAAGGCCAATCATATTGTGCTCAGGGAATATCAAACTATAATATGATGTTACAATTCTATGAACTGCTCCAAATTGGAGTTTCTGAAATTAAATTATAGCTCAGAGAAACAAAAGAGTTCCCAAGTGCTAGAAAGCAGAATGAACCGTTTTACAGGACAGCTTAACTTTCTGGTGAAAAATAACCTTTCCCACTTTCAAACCAAGAAAAAGCCATTTCTTAATAACTTCTATCACAGAAATCTTAAAAGCTACCTAAGAGGCAATGGTCAAATAGTAGCCACTATCATGGCAAGCAAACCTATCCCAAAATTAATATGAAATAAAATAGTGGAAAAAAAAAAAACAAATTATTAAACAGAAGAAGTATAAGAAGAAGAAGGGATGGCAAGTGCACCTAATAGAAGAATGCATGCAGGTGGAGTAGAAAGTGATAAAGAAACAGACAAAAAGGACAAACCTCATATGGGGATAGACGTAACCCAGACTTCAGCTGGTTCTTCAATTCGTTGAAATTTTTTTGTATTTGATAAATGGTAGAATTTAGGTTAAATATAAATAGGATCTGCACTTCCTGTAGAGGAAATGCACTCTGCTGCGGAATCACGGTGATTCCCCCAGGGAATTTTATTATCTCAAATAAGAAAGCCTCCCCAAATAAGGACCAACTCAAATGAAGAGACAACTGCCGTGTAACCAAATAAACGAAAGAGGCCCTAAGCAAACTTAGTGCTGCTGAAGAGATTCTGGAATAATTTGGATCAGCCACGACTGCGAACATGACGCTGGTAACTTTTGTTAGAGCCAAAGGCTTAAGAGATATAACCACCACCTGTTTTGGTAATATGTAAGATGAAGGTTGAAATGTATGGAGTAATAAAGGAACACAAAAAGCACAGCAAGATGAAGGCTGAAATGTATGGAGTTGTAAAGGAACAGTAAGATGCACATACCGAGGAGTTGGGAATGTTTAGCTCTCCAAAGATGTCATATTCAAGTTGCAAAACATTGGCCCTCAGTACAGATATAGGTCTTTCAACTTCAAAACTTGCTACAATATCATAAGCTGAAAAACTAAACTGTGTCAGTCACTACGAATTTTAAAATTAACGAGGACAAGTTCATGCCTGGAATTTCATGTCATGGTTCCATGTTGTGAAAATATCTTTAGAGGAAACTGAATATAGAAACGACTTCATAAGATTTTTGCTGAATATGTTGCATTATAGGGTTGTTTACTGCATTATAGAAGGTATTAAAGGCTTAGCATGTGGCCCTTTTAAATTACAAAAGTTTCGTGCCACACACATGTTCATATGACAGAATTTTGTCATACCAGGGGCTATCGTTCCTCACAGCTTTGAAATAAAATAAAGAACAGAATCTGGCGAGGATGCCAATGACAGAACAAAGTTAACTTCCGGAGGCACCCTTCGATTCTGATTACCTACCACACAGTCCTTATTTTCAACATCACATTTTCAAGAACTGAGGAGTTAATGATAGAAGCTATGACAATGAGGAGTTAATGTTAATACTAAATTTCAAAAGTAAATGGAGAAATAAATAATGATAGACGAAGTCCACAAGGAAGATAACTTGAATTGATAATTATACACCAGAGAGAATTTACCTGTTTTCTTGACAAGGAAAAGCAAAAGAAAAAATCTTATCTTGTGCCCAGAGATCATTTCCAGGTCCTATTGCATGATCCTAATGGTAAAAGGTCTGCTACCCAGGATCACAGGGTCATTTGCAACCATCAGTAATGATTGAAATTAACTAAGTGTTGACATTGGCATGCTGAAAGCTAAATTGCTCATGGAGCACTTAAGAATCATAGTATTGCAATTACTGAATAATAACCGTTCTATCCATATATTTCTTAATCATTCCAACAAACATCTTCACTAGGCTTCCAGCACTATCAATGAGACATCTTACAATTTGACTGCCTTTATCTGATTGCAATAACCAAACCAGAGCTTTGATCTACGTTTTCCTCATAAGTTAAATGACTTTAACAGCTAGGATGGTCAGCATCAAGGATGAAAAAAACGAGAGCGTTTAAACAACTAAAGAGTCTACATAAACCATGAAAACTAGGCAAAACAAGAATGTCAAAACAATGGGATAGAGATATTGAGATATATCTAAGCACCTCTGTTACATAGATTCACTTGTTGCTTCTAATCTCACAAATTCCATACACGTGTGGAATCAGTTCTTGCCGGGATAAAGGCAGCTAAAAAAGTAACAATCAGACTGCCACCCCTACTTGAGCCAAGTTGAATCAGTTCTTGCTGGGAATATAGGGAGTTAAAAAGTAAAAATTTTTGACAGATTTTTTTTTAATGAAAGATGACAGTTGGGCTGCTATTGCATGGACTAAAGGATGATTGATTAAATCTTGGAAATCAGATAAATCAATCAGACTGCCACCCCTATCATTTCAAGTTTGAACATCCCCTTTGCTTAGGGTTACAGTTCTACAAATAGCCTAGCAACGGAATTGGGAGAGAGGTGCCCAGGGCTAGCAGTTTGATCTATTACCATAATTTTGCAAGCTCTGGTTCCATGAATCTGGGCAGCTTTAGGCTTTCTAGCTTATTTCTACAGTCCTGTTCAGTTGAAGTATCCCCCTTTTTCTCTCCTTTTTCTTTTTCTTTCTTTCTTTCTTCTGCCTTTTTTTTTCTTTTTCTTTCTTTCTTCAGTTGAAAGAGTACTTCTTTCAAAAGTTTTTCTCTCTTTATTCTATTTGAGTGCCGCACTTGTGAGCATGATTCGGTTTTTCTGCAAGTAATTTCTCCATTAGGCAGATTTTATTCAGCTTATGTTTGAACTTTGCTTATTTAAATATAGGTACATCATCACTCATCATAACACCGCCGCTCTAATTTCACTAGAATCTAAAAACACATATGAGCATGCAAAAGATGTACTAAAAACTATGAACACATATGAGCATCCCATTAACAAGACAAGATCCCAAACAAAATTTACTCAGAAAGACCCCATTATCCAAAATTCAGAATAGATATCGTTCACAAAGACCCCATTACCAAAAATGTCTTCTTCACCAGAATGCAGCACAAATATCAATCAAAAACATAAAAATCCCAGACCAAAAAAGAAAAAAAAAATCAAAGAGGAAAAGAAAAGAAAAGGAAAAAAAAAACACACACACACACAATGTAGGTATCCACGAGCTTTGGAATGAACCCAAAACCACTCACCGTCAAAGTTTGAGCCCGGGTTCAGCTCCTCACTATCTCCATATCTCAGGAATGGAGGCAACCAAAAGATAGCAGAGAGCAACACAGTAGCACTGAAGAGCAGAACCACCACGCATCTAACCCCAAGAAACTTATTGATCCGGCATCGATTCTCCACATTCTCTTCCGAGATTTCTGCAGTAACAGTAACAGTAACAGAAAGCGGTTGCTCTTCTTCAACCTTTCCCATGTGGAACACGAAAAGATTTCTTTAACCTCCATTTCCGCTCTGCTGCCCTAAATTTTGTGCAAACCCCTCCATATTTGTCGGTCCTTTTCAAGAGAGAGAGAGAGAGGTAGTAATGTGAAAGAAAGAAAGACAGAAGTAAAGATGTTTTGAGCTTTTGCTCAACTTTTTCCTTCTTACTGTCGTCAATGTATTGTCCACCTATGGCTTAGTACTGATACTGAAACCACTTGATTTGCTTTGTTTTTCTTTGATTCTCTGTTTCTAAGTTTTTTAAAATTTAAGGCCCCATTTGGATAGCAAGAGAATTCAAGAAAGTAAAAAAAAATATCGTTTTCTCGCTTCCTAATAGCATTTGGAAGACCAAGAAACTGTGGGTCCCATGGATTCTCGAGAGAAAAAAGGATGATAACTGCCCTATTTTTTTTCGTGTGACTGTTGATCGGATTCTACGTCGTAAGAAACGCAATAGCACAACTGTTTACACCCTCTACAGACCAACAAATAAGAAAAGGCCACGTGGTATCCACATAGCCTTAATCAAGTCAAATAGGCCACGTCGGCATACACGTAGGCCAGATATGCAGCTGAAGCCACGTAAGCAAATACGACAACTGTCTTCATATTTTCAAGGGATCACGTCACCATCAGCAGAAAGTCGACCGTTAAAGAATGGGTGACTACAAGAAAGGAAGTTAGTTGTTGGTGATCCGTAACCAGGACTTATTTCTCACAAACAGAAAACTACAGATGGATAACCTCCATGAAGATCATGTAAAAGTGGGACGTTGAGCAACCATCAGCGAATGTCTATAAAAAGGCACAAAATTGAAGAGCTCAAGGACAACCTCCATCAAAAAATTGCAACCGGTTATCATAATGCTAATTTGATCATCCGTGATCTTTATCCCGTCTCCTACACCCCAAACTATAGCAAGAAAGATAAATTAGGACTTCTTTCACTGCTTCCAGTCACAGTGACACCTTAGGCCCCTGTGTTACTCCGATTGACGTCAGAACCCTGCCACCAGCAAGTAGGTTGAGGCCGCCCCTGACTCGCGATCCTATACTCTAATTACAGCTATAGGATTCCGAGCAGCCGGTCCCGAGACCAACTTTGATCAAGCCAAGTGACTCACGGACTTTCGGTTAAATAGCAATCCTAGGTGAACCCTTGAATTGGCTTTGTTAGCAGCCCCCCCCCCCTTTCCTCCTGCTCTTATACTCCGATTACAGCTATAAGGTCAAGATAGGCCGATCCTGCGATCTTGGTCAGTTTTTCTTTTTGTCTTTATTTCCTTTGTTACTTTTGAGGATTATCTGTTGTAATCTACGGTTGTGTTTCATCGGCCGATTTTATAATAAAGTGCTACGCCATCGACTGCTTTGACTTTCAAACACATATAAGAACCCAAACGAAAACCGAACCCCTAGTCTTCATTCTATTGCCTGACCGGTTTTATTACAAGTGACTTGCAGTACGGCTAAACCGACTCCGGTTTAGATTCGGAACAGGTGCCCGGGGTCAGGATCCGACCCGAAATCTTTGTATCAATTGATACTGGCACGCCCACGCAGAGACACATCATCAACATTGCCACGTGTCCAACTCGACCCAATTTTGGAGGAACATCCTTTTCTGGCATGCCCGGTGGGACCCTTCGTCTTTGAAAGAGCAGTAATGGCGGCAAGAAGAAGTACTTGGCAAACTGAAAACGTGATGTCAGAGGAACCTGTTGAATCTCAGGTAAATCCTCTTTTTGTCTCAGAAGTACCAAAAGAAGGACCTTCAAGTTCATAGCCGGATCTTAATGAATAGATTATCCAGGCCATACAAGGTCTTAGTGTAACGCCCCGAACCCGGGTCAGTGCAAACCGACACCTAACCCGAACCTGGTTCGTTACTATAACAACCCGAATTCAGTTCAACAATCAAATCCGAGGTGTTACTGGCCCATATCAAATAATCATCAAGAATATACCAGACTAAAGAAATAAGCAATCCATTCAATTAATTAACTATCAGAGTGCAGAACATGTATGTGCGGAAGTATAGTCTAAAATCCTCAAGAAAC
This sequence comes from Buxus sempervirens, assembly GCA_947561395.2. Taxonomy (NCBI): domain Eukaryota; kingdom Viridiplantae; phylum Streptophyta; class Magnoliopsida; order Buxales; family Buxaceae; genus Buxus; species Buxus sempervirens. The sequence continues at coordinate 31,756,946 of OX387183.1, forward strand.
TAATATAGTTAACCATCAAAATCAATATTTAAGTCTGGTAAAATAAAAGGTCACTAATCTCTCATCTCTCTAATACATCAAACCCAAATAACATAGAATAATCTGATAAAGTAACTAAATCCATGACAATCTACAACCTCAAACCAAATCCGGGTAATAGTAATCCTCCGATGAATAATCAGCTATCTCTCCCTGGAAATCAATACTATGATCCTCCTCTCGCTTATCAGCTGAAAAATGAAATAAAGATAGGGTGAGATACGAATATCCCAGTAGGTAACACATGCATGTTTAAACAGTTAATATAAGTAAAATAACAGTTCATGCATGATTAAGCAATCTCGACTAAGCAGGCTCGTATAATCATTCGTATTGATCATGAATACAAAACAGTATAGTTAAACAATTTTAAATATGAATTTTAGCAAGTTCTATTATAGGAATCCAATATCAGAATCAATAACATAATCCATACTTTGCTAGGATACACTAAACAGTCACATCCAACCAATATACCAATTAAGTGCCTCCAGCATGTATGCAACAATAATAACAAGTGTTTGTGATTTTAGTGTCAATGTAGGACTCACAAAGATAGATAAACCTTTTGAGATGACTCTCGACCAATCGCTATACCACCATGCGGCTTAGGAGCAATGCTACTAATGATACTCAAGTCCCATGCAGCGCAGCTTAAACAAGAGCCGTAGTCACTGACTTATTGCACACGTACTCATCAGAGTTGGCATGTACCACCAGCATGCAGCACCAAAATCAATACATGGAGATGGTCGCTTATCCACATGTACAAGGAATCACCAGCGACTCACCGAGGTGTCCCTCCAAACATAGGACCTTCCCAAACAAACTAACTTGCAAAGGAAGCGCGCTCGCACAAAGGAGAAACTCAACCCAAATGACATATCCCTCAACTATCTAGCTACAACTATGGATCCATAACCAGCTATGCCCACTATACTCCAAAAATTCCCTAAAATATACTATTTCTATAAGGGTTGGTGCTTAGTGGCATATAAAGGTTAAATGTGACATTTACTTCAATATTCGGGTTAACTGAGTTGAACTTATGATCTGAATTCTCTTTATGTAATTATTTGGTTTATAGTGTAATTTAGAGATGTTCTAGTAATCAATTAATAGTCAAGTTTTCCAAAAACTAGATTTCTTAATTACGTTCAGAGTTTGGAAACTAGTGTCCTAAATATCTCCCTAATTTATTTTTCTGTAAAACAGGGAATTAGATAATTTATTTTGGTCTTAAAACATCTTAATTAATCATTAAAATTGTCTAAAAATAGTTTGGAATTGAATCAAGGTTTGAAATTACGAATTTCTGCACAGAACGCCTAAGATCGCCACGGTGGTCTAAGGTTAGCGGTAGTTGAAATTAGATCGCCGACGATAAGTCTTCTCGCGATCTCGGGCGGTCTCAAATTTTGGTCTAGCGCCTAAGAGCGCTGAGGATTGCCGAGCACAGCCGAGGTCGGTGGTCCCCCGAAAACGTTCAGAAACAGTGTAAAAATGTGATTTTTCACGTCCAAGCTCATTCTAACATACATATAATATTGTTATCAAACTAAATACATGAATATATCTAGAGCTGTAAGTAGGGCGGGCTGGGCTGGGTTTCAATGAGTTCGGGCTCAACCCTAACTAAAATTGGTGAACCCAAACTCTCCTCGGCCCGCCCTAACCCAAACTCTTTGAGCCCAAACCCAACCCTAAAATTATTTCTTGAGTTCGGGTTGGGTTCGGGCCAGCCCAAACTTTTTTTTCTTCTTAATACAATGATACATTCACATATATAAAACTATAATATTTCGATATATATAATAAAGTTTATTGGCATACATTGACTTGTTTGTGTATTAGGTTAAAAAATGATCTCTATAAGTCCACTAAACTTTTGATATGTGTAAAGAGCCTTAGAACAAAATATTCACTAAGACATTTATGAGTTTCACATGTCTTCCAATCTGATGCAACCATCCATCATAACGCATGGAATTAACAACAATATAACAAATACAGTAGCAGAATTAATCCTAACAAGGCATCCTCTACTCTCAAAGAAACAATAGATAGAAAATGATGACTTGATTAGCAAGTCATTCCTACATTTCCCACTCAATCACTATTTCACAAAAATTGCAATGTTGCATACAGGACCTACCCCATTTGAAATTCCAGAATTAGTTTTATTGCATTTTCACGTTGTTTAAGTATTCAAACCTTAATCTACAAATAATACCGTTTACAAAATCAATCAACTTTTGTAATTTTAAATAGACTTAATATTCATGTTTCCTATCTCTTCCAATTACTTTAGAATCTATGTTTTTTTTTTTTTTTTTTTGCTGAGTTAGAATCTACGTTTCAAATATTAGAACCACAAAATTATGTAAGAAACACATAACTCATTTGCCTATGACCAAACAAGAACAATAAATCAAGATTTTAGGGGATATATATTGATGTTAAAAATAACATAAAATAAAATACTACTAAAGTAACAAGATTTTCTGTTTTGCTACCTTATCAGAAATCAAATTTTAATGAAATTTTGCATCTAGCAGTAAAAGATTGGAGATTGAAATATCTGAACTAACTTTGTAGTCAAAGAGGTAAATAATTTTAGATTATATGGTGCATAGCCGAGGAAAATAAACAAACCCTCCCAAGCACACATTAATGGATCTTACCCAAATCGAGTACTAGAAAAGAGAGGAATTAAATAGTACCTGAAAGCAATGAACAAATGGGGAAAGATGAGATGCCCGATTTGACAAAAATAACAATCGCAAATCCCTTGTGACTTGTGAGCGATGGATCTATATCGCAAATCCCTTGTGAGCAATCGCAAATCCCTTGCTGCTGGAACTGTACCCCACTGTATTGACAACGACGCCGACGGCAACTATATTGCTAGCTCTTGCCAATTGAGCTCCTTTGTTGGGGGTTTGTCTAGCTAGGTTGTCTCTGAGATGTGAGGTATTGATAAAAGAAGAGAGGGACAGTAAGTCACTGAGAGGGCGCGAGCAATTCCAACTTCCGTGGTAAAGATATGGGAGAAGAAAAGAAACTTTTAGGTTTGCAGGACACAATCGTATGGAGGTTTGCAGGAGGGGGTTTTAGTGGTATATATACTTCGGGTTATTCGGGTTTTTTCGGGTTGTACCTTGTGAGCCCGAGCCCAACCCATACTTAACTTCGGGCTCATGATTGAGCCCGGCCCAAACCCAAACCCAAACTTATTTCTTAAATCGGGCTGTTATTCGGGCTGGGTTGGGCGGGCTTCGGGCGGTCCGGGACAAACTTACAGCTCTAATTATATATCATACAAAAACATGCTTTGGAGATTAAACACACGTAAATCCAAAAACAAACAGAAAACGGTGTCACCTACCTTGTTCTCGTTGTTTCTCCTTCTCTTCTCTAAACAGCGGCGTCCACTATCACCCAGCAATGCTTTGGACGATGAAGAGCACAAGACAAATCCTCTCTTCCTCCTCCTCCTTCTTCTCTTCCAGTCGCACAGTCGCTTTCTCACGGTTTTGTCTCTTGCGGTTGTTGAATACAAACGAGTATTCCAACAATATACAATTAGGGTATTAAACTATTATATATATCCCTTGATCCCACGTAGCTCACTTACAAGTCTTCCTATGCACACTGCCCAATCAGAACGCAACGACTTAAAATAGGAATCATACCTTGATAACTCATGATTGGACAGTCGGATCTGTGTCCAACTCTGGATCTCCGCTATTTATATCATCCCCTACATTAATAAAATATTTCCATCAGTTATAACTCTCAAGGATATTATTTATTAATTTATTATATTATTTAAGGAAAATTCGGGGTTTTACACTTAGCTAGCAAATGGCGGGATTTGGCCTGTGTATTAATAAAATGTCTTCTGATAACAGTATGATCTTAGCAGTATTACAGGAAGGATTCTCTACAATGGCAAAACCGGCTATGGTGGCCGAACGAGCCGAGACATCTGCTGCTAGTTCGAATGTTCATGGGAGAGTGAATATCCCAGAGCAACCGCCACCATTAAACTTGGGCGGTAATTGCCAACATTGCCGCCGCTAGGGGGAAATACCTCCCAATATCCCAGTTCCCCTTAATGTGCCTCCCCTGAGGCGCACCCGGGGGGGGGCAAAGGAAGGCACATGAGAATCATAGGAAGGATATCGGTTTAAGAAATATGGCCATGAACCGAAATTACATCCAAAATGTAGTTCAGGAAATAGTCGAAGATCAGTATCACCGACGAATGACTAGGCCGGTATACCGAAAACCATATCCAGCCTGAATTGACCACCAATTTGAATTTCCTAGGGGTTATAAGATTCCTGAATTCACTTTGTTTTCTTGTGAATGCCAACAATCTACCATCGAGCATATTGGCCGATTTACAGTTCAATGTGGAGAGGCGTCCAGTAATGACTTCCTCAAACTGAGACTGTTCGGGAATTCATTAACTGGACAGGCCTTTACTTGGTACATTACATTACCAGCTAATTCCGTTACAAGTTGGGCAACAATGGAGGAAAAATTCCATTCCCAATTTTATCGAACAGAACCCGAAGTAACTATGATTGATCTTGCTCGGTTAAGACAACAACCAGGGGAATCGGCTGATAAGTATATCGCCTGATTTAAATGCATGAAGAACAAATGCCGAATTGTCTTACCTGAATCAGAATTTGTGAACTTAGCATTAAACGGATTAGATTTTGAACTTCAGAAGAAATTCTAAGGCAAACAATTCAAGGATTTATTCGAGTTGTCTGCCAGAGCCACTAAATATGAATGGTTTTTACAGGAGGATAGCGAAAAGAAAGCCTCATCCTATGGAACCTATTATAAGGACCCGAATTTTGAGTATGGAGTCGTAGAAGTTGTTGGAAAGCAACCAGTTACTTTGTCCAATCCTTCTCCGAATATCTAAGGATGCCGGATAGACAAAAGAAATGAATACTTTTAGCCGAAATTATTCTTTTGATATAAATAAAACAGCCGAAATATTTGATTATCTTCTGAAACAGGGATTTTTCCGGTTAACCAGAGACCACCCCTTTATTCCGGCCAATGTAGCGGCTAAGGGTAAATCATGTAAGTAGCATAGAACAAAAACCCATGAAACTAATGAGTGTACTGTGCTGCGTAATGTGATACAGGAAAATATCGACAAGAGGCTCTTGAAGTTTGCAGATACGGATAAGGAAAAGATGTAGGTGGACACACAACCATTCCCTAAGAATGTACCAGTGAATATGGTCACAATCGGCTTGCCGAAGCAAACCCTGGCCATCAAAATAGATCTAAGTGAACCCGTTTCAGCAAAGTCGAAATATAAAATACCACCGGTCCAGAATCAGTTGAACTTGCGACCAAGGAATGACTCGAGGTATCTAGCCACCGAAGGCTGAACATGCCGCCATGAAAGGCGTGGTGAGATTTGGGGCGAATGGTGGCACAAGCCTAGGTCTAGATCCAACCAAAGTGCGTTCATAGAAGAAAGGTATAACAAAACAGTGGCAGAAAGAAGGGCTTAAGTGTCCTCTAGGTTTTCTTCCACTCAAGTTGCAAACAAAAAAAGCCGGAGACGGTTGCAAAATCTTCTGAAAACTCTTCTTTTGATCAAAATATAGCACCTAAGAGCCCAATAAAGATAGAAGTATCACCAAACCTTCTTTGTGGCGAATGTAGACGAAGAGTGATGACAGACCCTCACCATATTCACTACAGTAAGGGAAAATCCCTAAGTTCTGAAGACCTGTCTCGAACACGGGGGGCAAGAAGCAGTTTCATTTGGCTTCTAAAAGACAAGGTTCAACATGGACATTGAAGAGGATGGCGTCCCTGTGTAAGCACCTCATTTTTGCACTCCCAGAAGAGCCGAAAATGCAAAACCCGGCTAAAAAGTCAAACCCTGAGGGGTCAAAGACCTTTTGATCAAGTGATAATTGGCCACCTTGCTTTATCTCAATGGATAGAGAATCCCGACACGAGTCCAACGCAACTGAGTTTGCTGGAATCGGAGTCCGGATGAAGGTTCTGTGGGCCGGTCAAAACTTGAGGATGAGCCGAAAGTTGACTTTTTTCGAACCCTGATCTAGGTTCTTAGCTCTATATCATTGGATAGAGGGCTCCGATACGAGTCCAACGCAACTGAGTTTGCTCAAATCGGAGTCCGGATGAAGGAGATATAAGCTGTCGAAGTTTCCGAGCAGAAAAACCAGAAACTGCACACGTGGCAAAAAGCCGCACACGTGGCGAGTGGCGCAAGAAAATATCTCGAGGGGCAATCCGTAAATATCCAAACATGCAAAATATCCCAGGGTTTAAAGCAAAATTTCGCAGGGGGCAATCCGTAGATATCCAAAAGTGTCAAATCGGTCGAATCAGTCAAGTCGAGGGGCAAATCCGTAATTTTTTGATTTGTATCCGGTCAAATATATCGGATACACATAGGTTTGTGTATAACCGACATCAAATGTCGGATACAAAGATTTGCTCGGCGAGATTCGCCCCGATTCCCCGACAGATTCGCGGCGACATTAAATTTTTGAAATAATTTTGTTTGTATCCGACATTTTATGCTGGATACAAAGGAGGTTCAGTGTATCCGACATTAAATGCCGGATACAAAGGACATGTAGTGTATCCGACATTTAATGCCGGATACATTAAGTTTGTCTATAAAAGCAAAGCAGCCACCTCTGGCCGGGGGTTGGCTTCCTTTGCTGTTTCTGAGCTTTCTTCCAACACTTGTTCCCACCTGAACCTTGCCTCTTTCAACTCCATTTGCCCTCCATCACCTCTCCACACCACCCAAGCCATTCTTACCCTCCTTTTCCTCCTTCATCTCCACTTACAACCCAACAAGAAGGTGGGTAGTTGTTGTTGGTGCAAGGAGAGGCAAGCTCCAGCTGCTGTCCGGCTTCAAAAGGGGTGTATCCACCCTACTCCAGAGCACAAGAACCCTCAGGTAAGGTCCCTCATCATATTGTATCCATCATATATTAAATTCAGATTTTTCTGTTACCTTTCTTACACTTGTTTCCTTCTTTGCATGGGTTCATTTTCACGTTATCCTAAGCATGCATCTGCTTTTATTTTCATGATATAAGGTCCTACACGGTTTAGAAGTCCGCGTAGGTATTCTTAAGGGAGCATAGGAGTCTGGCTTTATACACTCGTTAGTATGCTGTTGTTTGGTTTTTTTTGTTTAGGCATCTTAACAGAAGGAGCATGTTCCTTCCTAATTTTCGTCCAATGTACCCCCGTAATGACCCCCCACTTCCCTGCTTGGTTTCTCCTCTTTCCTCATTTTCTGTTTAAGTTTTCTTCATTTTTCTACTGTGAGAACCTCCCTTGTTTGCTGTTCTTAGTTCCTCTCTCATGCATATAGCTTGTGTTTGTCAGTGTCTTGCCCTCCTTAGTAGCTACTATTATGAGGAATGAATGCATGATCCCCTTCCCCCATGAACTTGTTGTTCTTGTGTGTCAAAGCATGCCCCCCATTCCCCTTTGCTGTGATGCTATGGGTCGAATGACCAGTAAGCCCCCATCTTCAGGAATGCATGCCTCCATACCCCCTTTACCTTAGTCATATAAGCCACTGCTGTTCCCAGCAGCTTTGCCCACAAGCCTGCCCCCCCCCCCCCCCCCCCTTTTCCCCTTTGCTTATTGCATTAAAGACCCTAGTATGATCCCCACCCCTTTTGCCTGCTGTTTTTACACTTCAACACACTACCTTTACCCCCTGGGCAACCTACTGTTATACATCCCAACACCAGCTGTTTTGTTCTTGCATGCCCACTGTTTGTGCACCAGAGAATGCATGATCTCGTCCCACCGAATATGTGCTGACATTGGCATGTTTAAACCCCCCTCCATGTCACTATTTTGATTGCCTAGTTACCATGTTTTTGCATGTGCAGCAGCAGCCCCCATGCACCCCCTCCTTCCCTTTGATTTGTGTTGAGAAAACCCCAAAGAAGATCAAATGGGATGCCACCCCATGACCTGAACCAATGTGGGCCCTCTCAGGGGCCCACATGACTTACAAAAAGTCCCTGAGGAGCCTAGGGAGCCACCCCAATGGCCAAAGCCCGAAAAGGCCATTTCTGAGGTGATTCGGCAATTCAGGCCGGATCACCTATGGCCTGTGTGTATCTGGCAACTAAGGCCGGATACACCACAGAAATGAATTTTTGTGTAATTTTGATCCTTGCCGAATTCTTGGGGTAATTTTGACCAAACCAAGTGAACCAAAAGGGTTTCCGGGTCACCTAGAAACCCAATTTGGGACATGGACCATCGGTCTAACTCGGTACATTTGTGGGCCTTCCAACAGGGCCCATCAAGCCCAGCAAACCCTTGTGCATGCAATTAAACAACTTGAGCAAAATTAATTAGTCGAACTGGGCGGGCCAAACCCAATGCGGCCCACCCGACCTTGATGTGTGGAATGAGTATTTGAATTGCGTGGTTTGGCTGAGACCCAGGGCTAGGGCCTATCGGGCCCGTCAAAGCCCACTAATCAACCAAAGGGTGCAAACCCTCGACTTCAAAGAACTGGGCCTCTAAGCCCAAAACTGGACCAAGGGCCCCAAGCCCAATACCCAATGCATCTTTGCAAAGATAAACAAAGATAAATTGAAACATTTTTTGGCAACTAATATGGGGGCCTAGCCAGAGACCCGCAAACCAATGCCGACCCACTTATGGCATGAAAATCATCTAAGTCTCCAACTTGAATAAATTAAGTAAAATCAAACTCATTAACCTAAGCCCAAAGGGCCTCCTAGGACTAAACAGAGGCATGTGGGCTTAGCCAAGCCCACCAAGGACACCGTGGGCCTTCCAACGAGGCCCACCCAATCCGACTCAGATCACCTAAATTAAGCAAGATAAAGTCAATTAAAGGGACCCACAAAACTCAAGTGGTCTCGACAGACTTAACGAATTTGCATATTGGATTAGGAATCGGGTGAGGAACCAAAGCAAGCTGACTCAAACCAACGAACCCACGGGACCCGTCATCCGACGGGGTGGACTGGGGTGTCTACGGACTTCCCCAGACCACAACCGAGACCCGACTTAGAATCTCAAGCCGCAGACCAAAGGCCAAAATAAACAAGATTAGGCACCCAGGTGTCCGCCTGCACCCCATCAGGCGGTGGCGACTCCGAATTTCCCGTGCCACATTCCCGACGCGCGCACACCTTGTACAACACAACTTGGGAGAGCGGCTATATGACTTATGAACAAAAAATGATGGTAAAAGGGGTCAAGCTTAGGATGGTGAAACCCCCTATTGTCCAAGAAGGTCATTGGAAAAAATTGACTCATCCTAAGTTTCCTTTTTATTTGCAGGAAAACGTCGCAGCCATGACCTAGACACAAAAGCGACATTGGCAGCGACAGCAGGCCAGGGAGCGGCATCAGGAACCAAGCACCGGGTCCTCCCAACCTTATTGGTACTCTAGGTTTACCACTAGGAAACACACTCCAAAACCACAGAAGATCAAGAAGAGTCCATTACCTAGTTCCCCAGGTGCTCCGGACACTACGCCTAAGCTTGTCTCTAACACAATGACCTCAAGGACCGAAAAGTCGGTCTCTGACGAGGACTTGACGGATAACTTCATTGGAGGGGAAGAGGAATAATTACTGATCGATCAGATGCTAACTAAATATAGCAGGATGTCGACTCCCTCCATGGTAGAAGTGACCAAAGAAATAGTGCCCGAAACCCCGGAGAATAAAACTAATGAGTCACTAAGCGCCGACGCCTCAATAGCCGAAATTTGCTTCGGCCGCATGCCCCCAATCCCACTTGATTGTCATATGGTCTTCACTTTGCCTATGACTTTCGAAGCAAGCATGGTGTAAGCACCCAAATTTTGATCAAACCAAATAAAAGAGAAAAAATGTGCTAAAAGACAGTAGAAAAGTTAAACCCTGAGGGGTCGAAATTTGACCTTTTGATCAAGTAATAATTGGTCACCTTGCTTTATCTCAATGGATATAGAATCCCGACACTAGTTCAACGCAACTGAGTTTGCTGGAATCGGAGTCCGGATGAAGGTTCTGTGGGCCGGTCAAACTTAAAGGGGAACCGAAAGTTGACTTTTTTCGAACCCCGTGCCAGGTGCTTAGCTCTACATCATTGGATAGAGGGCTCCGATACGAGTCCAACGCAACTGAGCTTGCTCAAATCGGAGTCCGAATGAAGGAGATATGACCGTCGAAGTATCCGAGCAGAAAAACCGGAAATTGCACACGTGGCAAAAAGCCGCACACGTGGCAAATGGCGCAAGAAAATATTTCGAGGGGTAATCCGTAAATATCCAAACATGCAAAATATTCCAGGGTTTAAAGCAAAATTTTGCAGGGGGCAATCCGTAGATATCCAAAAGTGTCAAATCAGTCGAATAGGTCAAGTTGATGGGCAAATCCATAATTTTTTTATTTGTATCCGGTCAAATATATCGGATACACATAGGTTTGTGTATGACCGACATCAAATGTCGGATACAAAGATTTGCTCGGCGAGATTCGCGCCGATTCCCCGATAAATTCGCGGCGGCATTTAATTTTCGAAATGATTGTGTTTGTATCCGATATAATATGTGTAAGCACCTTATTTTTGCACCCCTGGAATTGCTGAAAATGAAGACCCTGGCAGAAAGTCAAACCCCGAGGAGACAAAAAGTTGACTTTTTTATCAAGAGAAATTTGGCCACCTTGCTTTATATCACTGGATAGAGAATCTCAACACGATTCCAACGCAACTGAGTTTGCAGGAATTGGAGTCTGGATGAAGGTTCTGTGGGCGGTCAAACTTGGGTGAAGCCAAATGTTGACTTTCTGCTAAAATCCGATCCAGAGGCCTTGCTTAATATAATTGGATAGAGAATCTCGACACGATTCCAACGCAACTGAGTTTGCAGGAATCGAAGTCCGGATGAAGGTTCTGCAGGCGGTCAAACTTGGGCGAAGCCAAAAGTTGACTTTTTGATAAAATCTGATCCAGGTGCTTACCTCTATATCATTGGATAGAGAATCCCGACACGGTTCCAACGCAACTAAGTTTGCATGAATCGGAGTCCGGATGAGGGTTCTGCGGGCGGTCAAACTTGAGCGGAGCCAAAAGTTGACTTTTTGCTAAAATCCGATCCAGAGGCCTACCCCTAGGTCATGGGATAGAGGGCTCCGATATGATTCTAACGCAACTGAGTTTGCCTTGATCGGAGCCCGGATGAAGAAAATATGAGCTGACAAAATTCCCGAGCAGCAAAACCGGCAAACTGAGCACATGGCAAAAAGCTGCACACGTGGCAAGTTGCGCGGGAAAATATCTCGGGGATCAAATCCGTAAATATCCAAACATTCAAAATATCCCAGGGACCAATCTGAAAATATTTGAAATATCTGAATAAAATAATATTAAACCAAAATATCCCAGGGACTATATCTTAATTTTCAGATTTTTTAAGCAAACCCGTGGTGGCATTAAATGATTTAATCATTTTGTCGCTCGCGCGCGAGCTGGGTGCCAAATTCGGCGGATCCCCAAGTCTCCTCCTATAAAAGCTGCGCGAGCCTTCGTGCAGGGGGGTTCGGATTTTTGGTTGTTGGGATTTTTTTGTTAAGTTCGGCATTTCTTGGGGGTTGGACATTCTTAAGGGTTGAAGATCTTTTTTAAGGTTCGGATTTTTGGTTCGAAAATTTGAGTGGGAGAGCTTTGGTTGGGCATTTTTTGGTTTTGGGCATTTTAAGGTTGAGGTTGGAAAATTTTGGTTGGCGGTTTTTCGGTTGGAAAATTTTGGTTGGAGGTTTTCGAGCTTGGTTCTTTCTGGGTTGGCACGACTCTGCCGGATTTCATTTCCCTCTTCCCCACTCTACCTGGTTCGAGACCCCGCCCCTTCACTTCCTCTTCTTCCTCATCAAACCCGAAGAAGAGCTTGCTACCGGCGTGGAGAGGTGTTGCTCCGGCAGCAGCTCGTGAGCTCCAGGGAACCCTCCGGCCTGCTCTACAGAGGTTTGGAACCAAGGTGAGCTCCCTCCCTGTTATTGTTTTACATGTATAAATCGAGCATGTTTCCCATTTTAGCATGTTATTCTTTTTTTTTTGTTCTGGTTTGATTGATTCGAAGGGGGAGCATGTTCCACCATGATTTCTCCATCTCTTGTATCCCGATAAAGCCCCCTGTTCCCTTCTCCCTTCTCCCTTATTCATATTCTGTTAATCCATGGTGCTGTTAGTGTTTTATTCATGTTCTTCTGTTAGTGTTTTGTCTCGGATCTGGGGTTCCGAAGAGATTTGAGTCGGGGTGTTGAAGTCGAGCTGAGTTCGAAGGTATTCTGGGAGTCTAACGATCCCCAGAAATCAGTTACAGAACTTCAAAACCTGTTTAAAGATAAAACAGTGAGCATCGGGTGTTCGCCGAGTTCGCGCGAACCTCACGCCCACTTCACGCGAAGCTCACTCCCACTTCGCGCGAAGCTCGCTCGAGCGCTTTTTCGCGCTTCGCGGGTTTCCGGTCCGCCCGGCCCGCGCCGACCTTGCGCCTAGTGCCCGAGGTCGGCGCATACCCCTAAAAGCATGCCGAATTGCTATATTTTTGAAAATTTCCGAAAATACCCTTTACCGTACCGCGGGGGCTTCGCACCCCCCACCCCCTTTGTTCGCTGCTCGTCCAACTAGTTCCTTGGTGCGGGGAGGTACCCCACTTCGCTTCGCCCACAGGGTCCCTGAGTACCTCCCCTTGGACCCAGCATATTGAGCCAGTCTCTCCTTGACAAGTGTCATCTTTGTACATTTTTCTATGATTTTTGCTGGATGTGAGTTCTATTTCCGAACCGAACCGGATAAACCAACAGGGTTTCCGAGTGACTCGGAAACCCAACATGGGACTTAGACCCTTGGTCCAACCTGATTTCCAGTGGGCCTTCCAACAGGGCCCACCCAGCCCAATAAACATGTATGCATGCAACTTAATCAAGGTAAGCAAAATTAACCGACTAAACCGGGCGGGCCAAACTTAAGGCGGTCCACCTGAACCAGACTCGTGAAATTGATGCATGAACTGCGTGGTTTGGCCGAGGCCAAGGGCCTACCGGGCCCGCCAAAGCCCACCAACCGAACCAAGGAAAGGTACAAACCCTAACTTCTGGTAACTTGGGCTTTCAAGCCCAGATTTGGACTACGGGCCCCAAGCCCAGGGTTCGACTCGCTGGGGCAAATTAAAAAGATAAAATCCAACAAAATTACTTGGCCACCATGTGGGCCCACCTAAGGGGCCCACAAAGCAATCCCGGCCCGCTTTGCATGGAAACCACTTAATTTCCAATTTCAACCACTAAATAAAATCAATTCATTTGAACCAAGCCCAAAGGGCCTCTCAGGCTAGACCGAGGCCCACCAGGGGACACGTGGGCTCAACCAAGCCCACCGAGGAATCCAAGGGCCTTCCAACGGGGCCCGCCCAATCCGACTCATCTCATCTTTAACTAAAAAGATAAAATCAGGTAAAGGGACCCACACCGCTTTGGCGGTCCCGCCAGACTTAACCAAATTGAATGCTGGAATAGGAATCGGGTGAGTGAGAGACCAACTGAGTTGACTCAAACCAGGGAAACTTATGGGACCCGTCACTTGACGGAGTGGACTGGGGTGTCTACGAACTTCCCCAGACCACAACCGAGAACCTACTTAGAATCTCAAGCGGCAGACCAAGCCTTAATAGAAGAACTCAGGCACCCAGGTGTCTGCCTGCACCCCATCAGGCAGTGGCGACTCCAAACAAATCCCGAGGCACGCATCGTTTTGCGTACGCCTCGTCGTGCGACCGAAATCGGGTGCGCACAATATGCCGGATACAAAGGAAGTGCAGTGTATCCGACATAATATGCCGGATACAAAGGAAGTGTAGTGTATCCGACATTAAATGCCAGATACATTAAGTTTTCTATAAAAAGGCAACAGCAGCCCCATTTTGGGGGTTGGCTTCTTTTGGGTTGATTCCACCCTTCTCCCCGAGACCACCTGGCGCGGAAACCCCTCCTTTCCACCCCTCCTTGCTCCCCAAGCCCTCCAAGCACCACTCAAGACCATTATACCTTTCCACTCTCATTTCTCCTTTCATTCTCACTTGAAAACCACTTCAAGAAGTTGCTGTTGGGGCCAAGAGGAGGTGCTCCAGTCACGATTTTCATCTCAAGGGAGCTCAACCACGTCTCAAAAAGGGGTTTTAGCCCCAAGGTAAACCCTCCCTATGTATTTTGTTCATCATATATGGATATGAGCACATTTCAAGAATATTGGATATTTTCCGTTCTTAGCATAATACTCTATGTAATTCCAGCATGAGTAGTGTCCTTTCCCCACTATTTCCCTTTTTATGTTGAATGCGGGAACTCCCATGGTAAGGGGAAGACACATGGATGATTCCATGGAGGGATGAGGAAGTGGTTTTACCCACTTTTGGGGTCTCTTTTACATACTATTTTGACATGAGATGGTCCTATTCGAAAGGGGGAGTTTGTTCCCCCATTTTTGTGATTCTTTTGTATCCCCTATGTAAACCCCCTTCTCTTCCCTTTCTAACACATGCTCACACAAACACTTTATTTCATGTGCAAAACTCCGTAAAAATGCATGTGTTTATAATGGCTTAGATGTATGCTAGATCGGATTAGTAGAGGTGCATTTGCATGTTTAATTCATTCATATGTGAAAGATGAAGATCCAAACAGGGACACTCAGGTCCCTGCCGCAATCCCGGAGCACCCCATGAAGCCTAGAAACCCAACCCCATTGTCAAAATCCAAAAAAATGGCCTCTGTATGTTGATCCGACAACTCAGGTCGGATCAACAGAGACTTGTTTGTAACCGGCGGAGAATGCCGGATACACGGACCTGTATGTGTAGCCGGCATCTCAGGCCGGCTACACTGCCGAATTTCATTTTTTCTCATCTTGCTTGAATTTGTGCAAATTTTTACTTTTCCAATCGAACTGAGTGAACCAGAAGGGTTTCCGGTTGAGATGGGACTTGGACCCCCGGTCCAACTTGACTCTCTGTGGGCCTTCCAACGGGGCCCACCAAGCTCGACAAACTCGTTTGTTTTAAATAAACAAAATAAATTGAACCCAGTGGGCCGAACCATTTAAGGCCCACTAAAAGCCCAATTTGGGACATGCATGTGAAGTTTAAAATGTGGTTTGGCTGAGACCATGGGCAAGGGCCTATTGGGCCCACCAAGCCCACATCCGTACAAGGATGGGATTCAAAACCCTAACCCCGGAAACCTTGGGCTTTCCAGCCCAAGTCTGGACCATGGGCCCCAAGCCCATTATCCAGCTCCCTCCGGCAAACTTAACAAGATAAGCCAAAATACTTGAAAACCACTGTGTGGCCCACTCAGGGGCCCACGAAACCATCCAGACTCACTTTTTGCATAAAAAATACTTAAAATCCTAATTTTAACTTTAAATAAAATCCATCAAATCAACCAAAGCCCAAAAGGGGTTATCCAACGTAACCCCAAACGGGACTTGGGCTTCCCCTAAAGCTCAAATTGGCATCCTGTGGGCCTTCCAACGGGGCCCACACACCAGACCCAGATCACTCAGGTTAAAAAAGATAAAATCAAGTAAAGGGACCTACACCACTTTGGCGGTCCCGCCAGACTTAATCAAATGTGCATGCTGGAATAGGAATCGGGTGAATGAAAGACCAAAAGTTGACTCAAAACCAGGGAAACCTATGGGACCCGTCACTCGATAAGGCGGACTGGGGTGTCTACGGACTTCCCCGGATCGTAACCGAGAACTTGCTTAGAATCTCAAGTCGCAGACCAAGCCTTAATAGAAGAACTTAGGCACCCAGGTGTCTGCCTGCACCCCATCAGGCAGTGGTGACTCCAAACAATCCCGAGGCACGGATCGTTTTGCATGTGCCTCGTCGTGTGGCCGAAATCAGGTGCGCACACATGGAATTACCACGGCTAGATCAGTGACGAAGGGGATTCGGTAGCACTTTATATAGTCAATCTAGAACACCTCGAGGAGGAAGAAGAAAATCAGAAACCGGCCTGTAGACACCTGATTTTTGCACCCCAAAAATGAAGAAAAATGAAAAGTCAAACCCTAAGGGGGTAAAAAAATTGACTTTTTGATTCAAGTGAATTTGGCTATCAAACTTCATCTCATTGAAAAAAGCATTTCGACACGGTTCTAACGCAATTGAGTTTGTTGGAATCGGAGTTCGGATGAGGAAATTATCAGTCGGTCAAACTTTTGGGGAGCGAAAAGTTGACTTTTTGCTTAACCCCAATTCAGCTGTCCAAAGTGATCCCAATGGATAGGTGGTTCCAAGCTGATTACAACGATACTAAGTTTGCTGAAATCGGACACCAGATGAAGAAGTTATGGGCAGTTGAAGTTTCAAGAAAACTGCCCGTTTGGCAGAATAGCAACAAAAAAGCAAAATGAATTAATAAAATCAATAAAAAACATTTAATAAAACATATCTTAATATTTTAACATTTAAATAAAAAGTATTTTAATAATATAATCATAAAGAATCTTAGATTTTTTAATAAAATATTAAGAAAATTGGATAAAAATCTTTAATTAAATCAAATTGAATAAAAGATTTCAGATCCAACATTTAAAAAACGTGCTTAACTGCACTTGAAGTACGATTTAGTCTGAACCGCACTTCAAATACGGTTTTGATCTTCTAGAAGGTGGATGCATGTCCTGTACGGCGACAGCTGGCAGATTCGCGCAGATTTGCACGTGTTGAATGCCAACCGCACTTAAAGCGCGGTTTTTGTTTTTTTAGTGCACTTCAAGTGCTGTTCCGGCACTTTTTTGCCTATAAATAGAGGGCCAGCCCCCCATTTGGAGCAAGCTAGCCCCCTTAGCTGCTCCCCCTCTCCTTCCTTGGCATTTTTACGCCCAAGCCCTGCCTCCACTCTGCCAGCATCCATCCTAATGACCAAAATGCCCTTGTGCTGCCCAAAACTTGCCTAAATCTTGCTTTTTCACCCTTTTAGCATAAGAAACCCAGTGAACCCCTGTTCAAACCCAATTCGGAAAATCAAAAGAGGTGCGGAAGCGCTGCCCAAATTCTCGGAAAACCCAAAGCACGTCAAAAGTAAAAGGTAACAGTAAAAGTGTGTTTTTGGTAACATTGAATACATTGAATTTGATTCTTCGTGGTTTAATATCCTCTATTGTTTGATTTGCTATTCGTTTCTCACCTCTATTCTTATTTTGCATGATCACGAGTTCTCCATAACAAAAGGAGAAACTATACTTGAAGGAAGGAAAATGGCTATAGGCCAAAAAGAATATTCTACTTAACTTCAAGCTAATCTAATTAACGTATTTTGTCTATTTATCACAGAGGGATATGTCCTCCTTAATGATCTGTTGTATCTCGTAAATCACCCCCTTTATCCCTTCCCAAAAGTCCCATGCATGCGGACAAACAAGCGGTAAATGCCTCAAGGAAGAAGAGATGGAGATTTGGAACTAGAACAAGGCTTTGAAGCCCTTTTTTAAAGCATTTATACAACAACAGAAGCACCGAGAACCTTGGCAGAAGTCGCTGGAGCCCCCAGGAGACCTACCGGAGTGATCCCAATCGAAGTCGGAGCAAAACGGCGAAATTGAGCAAAAACCGTATACTCAGAACGGGCAAGGCGTGACCGTAGCTAATCTACGGTCTGACTTGAACCGTATTAAATCTACGGTTCTGGCCAGACCGTGAATTAAATATGGTAATTTGACAAAGTAACTTAAAAAACCATTTTTTCGACCCGGGTGGACCCAAATCCAACCCGAACCGGTCTAAATCGACCCTTAAGATATTTTGGGCTATTTTGAGTCCACTTTTGGACCATGGGCCCAGATGGGCCCACCAAGACCCCCTTTGGGCCCACATGAGTGGCCCACATTTTGACTGGCCTATACCAGGCTCGTTTTCAACAAACGGGCTCGGGCCACTTAACCCCTGGCTCATGGGCCAATTCAAAGCCCATTAAGCCCAAGTGTAAATAATTTAGTTAAATAAATAAACCATAAGGGTTACCCAATAACCCTGCTGGGCTCAAGCCCAACCTTGGCAACCCACGGGTCTTCCAACAGGACCCGAATCCGACTCATCTTACCTAAACAAAAAAGATAAAATGAAATAAAAAGGGGCTCGCACCTCCAGAGGACCCTGCCAGACCAAATAAAGTGGCATGCTGGCCTAGGAAGAGTAAAACTGACTCAAAACCAGGGAGACCCGAGGGACCCGTCAAACCGACGGGGGGTGTCTTAGGACTTCCCCGGATGTAACCGAGGACTTAGCTAGAACTCTGAAAAGCCGCAGACTAGACTTAGACCCGGATAGGACAAACACCGTGTCTGCTTGCACCTCTCAGGTAGTGGTGACTCCGAAAGTCCCGAGGCATGCATGAAACCCATGTGCGCCCCATGTGCGATCTAGGGCAGATTTAGGTGCGCACACGGCCTACAACGAACAAATCGGCCAGGTTGAAAATGTATGTTTTGCCAAACCATCTTTAGCCATGACTCAACATTTGAAACCTTTGTTCATAAGGGTTCACATGAACGGAATCCCTATCAATAGAGTGTTAATTGATAACAGGGCGATAGTTAATTTTATTTGATCTCCACAATGAGGAAGTTGGGTAAGTCGTTTTCGGATTTAATCCATTCGGATATCACTATTACTAACTTTGCAGGTGGTGTTACAGGAACTAGAGGAATCCTCCCAATCAAATTAACGGTTGGGATGAGACAGTCTCTTACGGCGTTCTTTGTCATAGAGTTATCGGCCGGATACAACGCATTGCTGGGAAGAGATTGGATCCATTCGAATGGATGTGTACCATCTTCTTTACACCAATCGTTGCTTTTTTGGAAGGATGACAGTATCAAAGAAATAAAAGCCGACAGTCGGCCTTTCGCCGTAGACTCTAATGCCACACACACGTCCCTTTATGAGGAAGGGATAAGACCCATTCATTTGTTGGGTATGACAAGAATGGGCAGCCAATTGCTTCAATTTCGGCTGGACAAAATACAGTGCAACAACAGCTCGGAGAGGAGGAAGCCGCCGAACTTAAAGAATTACCCAATGATGGTTGAACAATCAAAAGCAGCAAAAGCCGTTCTAAGAAAAATAATGGCTTATACGCAAGAAGTAAAGGTGAGGGAGTCTTAACAGGAGAATGAATGGCTGGGAGGTGGCGACACAACGGCAAATTTTGCCGAATTCATCAACGAACAGGGTGATGAAATGATACAAGATCGGGATGAGATAACTCTCACCGATCTACAAGTAGCACCAGCCAAGTTAGAAGATCTGAAAGTGGATACCCAAGACCCTTTAGAAGAAATTAACTTGGGAACAAAAATAGAGCGGAAGCCTATTTACATAAGCAAAGTGCTGCCGCCAAGTGCCAAGCAAAAAATGAATAAGATATTAACCGAATACTCGGATTGTTTTGTTTGGATTTATCAAGAGATGCCAGGATTTGACCGAAAAGTTGTAGAGCACAGGCTTCCTATCAAACCTGAATTTAGACCATTCAAACAGCCTTCTAGGAGGATGGCTGATGATGTAATTAGTAAGGTAAAAATAGAAATAGAACGGCTTCTAGCGGCCGGGTTTATCAGGCCTATTCGGTATACCAATTGACTGTCGAATACTGTACCTGTAGTTAAGAAGAATGGTTAAATTAGAGTTTGCATCGATTTCCGCAATTTGAATTCTGCAACTCCCAAAGATGAATACCCTATGCCGATAGTTGATCTACTAGTAGATAATGCATCACGGAATAAGTTTTTATCATTTATGGATGGCCATTCCGGCTATAATCAAATTTTTATTGCAGAGTATGATGTAGATAAAATGGCATTTCGTTGTCCGGGGGCATTAGGAACTTATTGTTGGGTAGTCATGCCCTTTCGGGCTAAAAATGCCGGTGCCACATATCAAAGAGCAATGAATCTTATCTTCTGTGATATGATCGGTTAAATACTCGAGGTCTATATTGATGACGTGGTAATAAAATCTCAGACCGGGATTGACCATCTACAACATTTAAATCAAGTCTTTGAGCGGCTCAGAAAGTACAAGTTAAAGATGAACCCATTAAAATGCGCTTTTGGCATCTCGGCTGGAAATTTCTTAGGTTTTCTTATTCATTAGAGGGGAATAGAAATTGACAAGAACAAAGCTAAATCTGTGATAGAAGCCAAACCGCCGGCCAATAAAAAACAGTTACAACGGTTGCTTGGCCAAGTCAATTTCTTAAGGAGGTTCATTTCAAACTTAGCCGGAAAGACCAGGGTTCTATTTCTGTTGTTAAAACTCAAAGATTTTGAGGAATTCATCTGGAACAACGAGCATCAAGCCACGTTTGAAGGTATTAAGCAATATTTAGCAAAACCACCAGTTTTGGTAACAGCATCAAAGGAGCGACTGCTGAAGTTGTACATAGCAGCAGCGGACGACTCGATTGGAGTCCTGCTTGCACAGGAAAATGATCAAGGGTTTGAGCAAGCCATCTACTATCTCAGCCGGTTCCTTAGTCCTGAGGAAGAAAGATGTACAAAGTTAGAGAAGTTGTGTCTTACATTGTACTATGCAGGTACTAAATTACGTTATTATCTTCTTTTGGCAAAAGAGATTTTCGTCATTGCAGCCACCGATGTGGTTAAATACATGCTCACTCGACCAACCGTATGTGGTCGGCTCAAGAAATGGACATTAACTCTGATGGAGTTTGACTTCAAGTATGTACCACAAAAAGCCGTAAAGGGACAAGCTTTGGTCAATCATCCATCCAACATTCAAGAGAAAGAACTGGATATCCTAGTCTTTCATGCTGGATTCTTTTATTCTGAGTTTCAACCGTGGACATTAGAGTTCGATGGTTCAAAAATAGAATTTGCCTCTGGAATTGGTGTAATCATAACTTCACCAACCGGTGAAAAGCATGAGTATGCATTTCAGCTCAAGGAACAATCTACAAATAATCAAGAAGAATTCAAAGCTATGATTATAGGGTTGGAAATCTTATGGGAAATAGGTGTTCTCACGGTCAATATTGTAGGGGATTCACAGCTGGTTCTAAAACAAATGGAGGGTTTATATAATTGCAATAGTGAAGCATTAATGCCTTTGCTAAAGAAGGCGAGATTTTTGGCTGAACAATAATAGAATTGAATTTGAATATCGGCCAAGGAATGAAAATTGCGAAGCCAATGAATTTGCCCAGATCGTGTCCAAACTCATATTGTACAATCCAACCAGAATGGTGACTGTACAGTCTCTTCCCAACGTCGCAAAAAGACAATTTTTGATAGATTCTCATGCATGTTTTAACCAGACAATACAATTGGATTGGAGGAAAGAAATCTGGAAGTATCTCAAGGATCCTACTACTAAGATGAGTAGAGCGATTAAAAGAAAAGCTACCACTTATTTTATTCTGGGTGACGAGTTATACAAAAAGGGCTTCGATGACATTCCACTTAGATGTGTTGGTCCCATAGAAGCCATAATAGTCATGGCTGAAATAAATGAAGGAATTTGTGGTGTACACCAAGCCGGAATTAAAATGCGATGGTTATTGCGACGGCATGGTTATTATTGGCCTACAATTTTAAAAAACTGCCAAGCATTTGTCACCGGATGTTAAGAATGCCCAAAGCACGGACCCATTCAAAGGGTACCGACGATTGATTTACAACCAATAGTCAAGCCATGGCCTTTCAAAGGATGGTCGATGGACCTAATAGGGAAGGTATACCCTCCTTCATCTGGGCTACATAACTTCATCATAGTTGCTACCGATTATTTTACTAAATGGGTTGAAGCCAAACCTTTGAAAAAAGCGGAACAATCGGATGTAATTGAGTTCATCAAGGAATAGATAATCCATAGGTATGGTATCCCAGAAACTATTACAACCGATTCTGGTACGGTTTTTGTAGGAGAAGCAGTGACCGAATTTGCTAAATCATATGGCATAAAAATGATACAATCAACTCCTTATTATGCACAGGCCAATGAGTAGGCCGAAGCGACCAATAAGGTATTAAAAAACATTTTGAGAAAGATGATTGAAGACAAGCCAAGAAATTGGCATAAGCTTTTATCTGAAGCCTTGTGGGCATATCGGACGTCTTACAAAACATCTATCGGAACCACTCCTTTTGCCCTTACCTTTGGCCATGAAGTGGTCATTCCAGTAGAAATTACAGTCAAATCCTTGAGGGTTGCTATTCAAAATAATTTCACTCCCACTGAGTACACAGAAGCCATGTTGGCTGAGCTTGAAGACTTGGAGGAGATTAGGAGGTTAGCTCTAGACTGGCAGATGGCACTGAAACAAAGGGTTGCCAGGTCTTATAACCGCCAAGTCAAACATAAGTCATTCGCCCAAGGAGACCTCGTTTGGAAAACACTTCTGCCAATTGGAAAAAAGGATTTTCCATATGGGAAATGGTCGCCCACATGGGAGGGACCATTACGAGTCAGCAAAGTATTGCCCCGGGGGGCATACCACATACAATCACTAGATGGCCAGAAAGAGAAGGTTATCAACAGCCAGTTTTTGAAGCGGTATTATCCCACTTTATGGGAAAGCCGCGAAATTAATAACCAATTGGAGGAAAACCAGGAATAAATTAATTCCTGACTGCTCGATATACGCAAGGCCAAATAATGGCGTTGTCAAATCAAAGCGCCGTCAGTATGCGGTGCAGATTGAATTGAATAAAAGATTTTCTCAAGATTTGCTCAATCTAATTGATCTTTCTCCAAGAATTTGGCCTATAAATACTCAAGGCATCATTAGCCATTTGCGTCATAAGCAAGATGAGGAAACCAGATGATATGACGAAGGAGATATGGCAAGAGACCGAAGTCTGACCACCAAAGAAGATGGCGATTGGAAATGGAAAAGCAAATATAGCCGGGAACGTTTTAGGAATGGGCGGAATGGGAAAAACTTGTTTCTCGTTGTCAGCACCTCATTTTTGCACCCCCAAAATGCAGAAAATGAAAACCCTAATTGAAAAGTCAAACCTAAGGGGTCAAAAAGTTGACTTTTTGATCAGATGCAAATTGATCACCAAACTTCTTACCAATGGATAGAGGATTCCGATACGGTTCTAACGACACTAAGTTTGTTCAAATCGGAGTCCAGATGAAGAAGTTATGGGCTGATAAAACCTGGAAATAGCAGAAATTGGCTTTCTGCTAAACCCTGGGTCAGCTGCCCAAACTTGTCCCAACAGAAAGAGCATCTCGACACGATTCCGACGCAACTGAGTTTGCCGGAATCAGGGTCCCGGATAAGGAGATATGAGTAGATTAAGATTCTGTATGCAACTTTGTGCTTCTACTAAAAGCCCGAATTTGCTTCTAAAATCTAGCTCAGTGAAAAGAGAATCTCGAGCTGATTCCAACGCCACTAAGTTTGCTGAAATCGGATATCAAATGAAAAAATTATGAGCAGTCAAAGTTTTGAAAAATCTGCACACATGGCAAAAATTGAAGAAAGGACAAAAAAATAAAAATCTAAGAATAAAATAATAATATTTTGTAAATATCTAATAATTAAATTAAATCAAAAATAAAATGGAAAATAGACAACGCATATGCGTTTTTGACAAAAAAAAATCTTAATAATTAAATAATAATAAAACTTAAAAAAATCTAAAAATTAAAATAAATAAAAATAAAACAAAAAAAGGGAAGGTGACAACGCATTCTCCATGCGGAGAATGCGTTGAAACAAGATAAGAATAAAATTAAAGTTTAGTCACAAAATGTAATTAAAATTCAGTTTTGGTTCATTTTTTTTACTATAAAAGAGGGGCCCTCCCTTCTCTCCCCCTTTCCTCTTGCATGACCCCCTCTCCTTCTCCTTCCCACTTCACTCCAAGGCTATCAAGCATCTTCCAAACCATATTCTTCTTCAACCTTCCTTCTTCTTTCTTCACCCAAGCTAGAAAGAAGGTTAAGAAAGAAAAGACCCCCCTCTTCTCCCCCACAAGCCTTCTCCACTCTTTGTCCCCACCTTGTCTCCTACAAACCAGCAATCGTCCAAAACTTATCCCTCACTCCCAATACCCCATATAGTTCCTAAAATACCCCTAGACCCTTTCTCCTCCTCCTTTCATCTATATTGTCCATCACAAGAGAACTAAGTGGAGGTTACTTGAGATCGAGAAGAGGTTCCCAAGGTGCTGCCTACGTCACTTGGAGAACCATCACAATTCCAAAAGCTAAGGTAATATCAAGGTAAACATGCTTGTTATCTTCCATTCAATATATGATAAAATGAATTTCTTTTAAGCTTTTTTCTTAATATGTTATTTTAGGTTGGTTATCCATTATCTTTTTCTCACCATTTTTGTTTCTTTTGTGTATGCTATGAGATCTCCTTGGTAAGAAGGGGATCTCCATTCGAAGGATGGGAGGAGGAGAGTCTCTGTTACCATATAAAGTGTTTTTTTTAAGTATGATCTTCACCCTTTTTCTCATGAATCCATTTTAAGAGGGGTTTGTCCTCTTTACACTTCTCATGTACCCTTAATCTCCCTACCCTCTTCCCTTTCAACTAAAGTAAGTGGTTGTTATTCTATGTGTTTGTTTGTTAATGCCTTCTCATGCACATCCTGTGAGACATGGGAAAAAATCGATTTAAATGATTTCCTCAATCATCACACGGGATTATATTAAACAAAGAGTCGCCACCATTCAATTTAGGTGTGAATGGACACCAAAATATCAAATAAGCACAAAAAGGCACTTTTAGGGTAAAAATAACCCTCCTAAAAAAACAACCAGAGATGGGTAAGGGGATTAAGTTATGAACAGGGGAAGGTGTTAGGCACCCCTATTCATCCACACAAGGTGGTTGCCAGGCATTGTTCATGTTTTACAAATAAAAAAGGCTTGCTATAAAAATCAGGAAAAATCACAAAAGGACAAAAATTGTATGGTTTTTTCATATGAATAGTCTGATTGATCCAGAACTATCAAACATGATCATACCATTCCTAGGGTTTCATGATCAAAATAAAATTGAGATGAAATCAAATAAAATCAATTTAAAGTGAAAAATCCAAAAATCTGGCTTCAAGTCAAAATTCTAGAAATCTAGAAAAATATGATTTTTATAAAATATTTCAAAATTGAACTTGAATAGTCCAGGACATAGATAAAGCCCAAATTTCACATTAAATCAGAAAATAAAGACCAAAAATACCCACGTTGATGAAAAACACCAAAAGGGGAGAACTGAGACCGTAGGGTCTTCTCTCAATAATGAAAAACAATTTAAAAATCATCTCATGAAACCCTATAATTTATTTTCAGGCTTCTGGATTCAGATCTATCATATTGATCATGATAAATCCAGGATCCTAGCCTAAAACCACAAAAATCATGAAAACAGTGCTGTTGGTGCAAAAGTGGCAAAAATCCAAATTTTGGCAAAAATAGGGGATCTCATGCTATAAACATCATGGATTCATGTTATTCATTCAGATTCATCATAAAAAGCATTAAAACATGATCAGGATATTCAAAACAGCCACATCTCACAAATTAGAGCACATTGGGGTCTACCCTACGGATCCACCTGTTCCCCTTTCCCCTAGTTCTCTCTTCACGTTTTACGGCTAGAGAGACTCTTGAGGTACTTAGAGATAGGTTTGGTTACACAAACACAATCACATGCCTTATTCTATGAAAAAAGAAAAAAACAGATATGGGGTTCTATTCTAGGGATCCACCTGTTCCCCTTTCCCCTAGTTCTCTCTTCACGTTTTACGGCTAGAGAGACCCTTGAGGTACTTGGAGACAGGTTTAGGAATACAAAAACAGATATGGCCTTATTCTACAGTAATAGAGATGATTCTATTACTTCTAGAATTGAAGACAGAAAAATAAAAATGGATAGGGGACTTACCTGGATTGAGCAGGCAGAGC
Organism: Buxus sempervirens; assembly: GCA_947561395.2. NCBI lineage: Eukaryota > Viridiplantae > Streptophyta > Magnoliopsida > Buxales > Buxaceae > Buxus > Buxus sempervirens. The sequence goes on from OX387183.1 coordinate 31,783,042, forward strand.
AGCAGGGATTCCTTTCCTTCTCTTGGAGCTTTTGATTCTTCAAAATTTCGTGGCCCTTAGCTAGAGGAATGAGCCTCTATTTATAGACACACCCAGGGGCATGGTTGGTCCAGAAGGATATAGCCTAGTCTTTAGGATAGAGTGAAATACAGAGATAATGCCATCCATAGCCAACCAAGGTGGCTTCAGCGAATAAAACACTTAATTCGCTTGTTTAAAGATATATTGAACTTCAAATAAAGCTCGGAAATCGAGAGAAGGACAAAACTCGCACGTGTCTTTAATGCCCGTAAATGATTTACGGTTCAACGGAGACCGTATAGCTTCTACGGGCGCGCCTGACCGTAGATTAATTTCGGGCACGACCGGCCCGTGAAGGAAATATGGGCAAAGCCTGTTTATTCAATTTTTATCCTTTTTTAACCTGTTTTAAGCTCTAATTACATGTTTTTATTATTTTCTCATTTGGAAGTGCAATTTGGGTGTCTACAGCTGCCCCCTCTTTGCTGGTAATTGGAACCAATTACAAGCAGAGAGCAAAAGACCCACCAATTGCACTTTCTGAGATTTTTGTATAATCAATTGCACTTTGCAAGGATTAAAGGGATGATTTTTGAAAAAAAAGAATTGATTGTGGAAGATTTGCTAAGAAATCCCTCAGCTTAAGGGCCAAATCCTCCTCTCTCCTCTCACTGAGCACTTGTGGGCTATGAAGTGAGATTTGAGATAAAAAATTTTTTAAACAAAAGTGGGTAAGGTGGCAATCCTTGCAACTTGCAACTAATATGTACATTAATCTTTTGAAAATTGTGAGAAAATGATAAAAATATGTTTTTTTTTGTATCGCCCGTACTTGACTTACGGGCTGGTCCTGCCCGTAGAGGATTCACGGGCGACCGGGACCGTATGGATTTCACAGGCGTCTGATGCCCGTACTGATGTTACGGATTTTACTCTTCTTCTTAAGTTCTCGACCACGACCAATTCTCTTATGCTCGCACTGTGCCCTAATTCTCTGCTGCCCGTGCTATTTTCTCCGGTCCTCTTCTTCTTCTTCAACAGTCCGACATCTCGCACGACTTCGCCGGCGACGTCTATTCTTCTCCGGCAACTCCTATCATCTCCGGCGACCATCTTCGGCGACTCAAATTTCCGGCGACAACGGCTAGCTCATTCGGCCTTGGATGCTCTTATTAGAACAGTGGTGTGTCTGACGATCATTGGCTTGATCTTTGCGACAGTGGCCTTGCCGAGACTGCTTCCTTTCACTCCAAGCATCACCCAAATATCTCCTGTGAGTGAGTTCGAGGCTTCCATTTCTATTTTGCAAACTTCTCATTCGACCCACACAGGTATGTCGAACAGTAGCTTTCACCTCAACTATTCGACTGAGAATCATTGTTCAAAATCCATGACTGAATGAACACAATGATTTTTAATTGTTTCTGCTCAATTTACAGAGTTCTTCAACACCTTGTCTGATCATATGAAATTGAATGACTTGTGTCTCATGAACCAAACTCTTATGTTGTTAATTCCTGTCTGAATATGATTGCAAATTTTTGAATGAATGCACTAGTACTTGAATGGCCAAACTCCCTCAAATTTTGGCTTGTTCATCATTATAGGCTGCCACTTTCCTTGCCCATGACACCTATGAGAATGTAATGCTTCTGGATTCATGTTTGACCCATGCTCAATTTTTATTGAACTGCTGTGCTGCCTTGTTGAAATCATGTTTTGATTGGTGTTGTATTTTTCATGATTTTGATGCATGCTAGTAGACTTTTGTATGCTCAATACCAGCTTCCAGACTGTTGCTTTAAGTTTCCTGAAACTTTGCTTCGATCATGGGATGCTAGATGATTGCTCACCCATGCCCCCTTTTTTTTTTTTTTTTTAAAAAATTGGTTTTGACCAGCTTGGATCTATACCAGAGGGGCTGCTAGGCCAATGATTTTGACTCCCAACTAAACCAATCCTCCATCCAATTGATAACCATGACAGCTTTCTGAATCTGTAATTGAATAAGCCTAAACTTGATGAGCACTTCTCTTACCACAATTAGGCTTGAATTTCCGTCCTGAAACAAAAGAGAAGATTAAAATCAGTCCTTAACATCTTTATTCACATTTTTTTTCATTTTTCATATAAAGAGAATATACAAGAAGCCTAAAACTTCCTACATATAATTTTTATATATTTTCCTGATTGAGATAAAGATAAGTAAATATCCCACTAAAATTTCTCTAAACAGAAAATTAGACTCCTTCAGTTGACTTCTGATTTGATTGGGAGTTTCTGAAGTGCTTTCTTTCTTGGTTAAAATAAAGATTAAGCAATTAAAAATTTTAACAAGAATAATTAACCAACTCCCTGATTTGAACCGTAGATGGCCCGCCTTCGATCAGCTTCCAGGGATCCTGCGGATGAGCCTTCCTCCTCGAGGGTTAAGCGAGATCCTGCTGATGTGGCCTCGTCTTCGAGGGCCGAGAGGGATTCTGATTCTGACATCCCAGATTTTCCTTCTGGGGATTCGCGTGAGGCGACCCCAGAGGTATATTCTAACCTTTCTGCAATTTCATATCCTTTCCCAAAATACATCTTCCTGATTCTTCAATTATTTTCTTTTAGCCGGCTGTTGAGGCTTCTGGCAGAGATAGGAGCCGTAGCAAACGCAGAGCTGGAGGCAGAGATCGAGGCCATGATGAGGGCCATAGAGGAGGCCGCAGAGGGGGCCGTGGCAGAGATGAGGCCAGGACCAGGGTTGAGATCCCTGAGGAGGTGGCTGCCCAGATTAGGGATACCGATCTTCTGCATGGTTTGAGGACTCATCCCTTAGCGTGAGTTAGGGCGGATATCCCTTTGGAGTATCCGATGTCCCACTATAGAGGGAGCTGGGCCAGCTTTACTAAATTTTTGAGGGCTTGCAATTCGGCCTATCGTCGGGAGCTAGGATTGTATGGTTTTGGTATGTTTATCACCATCCCGGACGTTCGCTTGGATCGAGCCCTCATTGCCGCATTGTTGGAGAGGTTTTTCCCAGAGACATTGAGCTTCCACTTCCCAGATATAGAGATTGGGATTCGGCCTTCTGATTTCACGCTCATCACCGGGATTAGGATGATCGGTGATGTTATTACTGAGATGGCTATGCCAGAGGCTGATGAGATTGCTGGTTATCTTGGATATATTGTACTGCCTCCAGAGGCATGGGATCGGGGGAGAGCTAGATTGTCTCTGACATGGTTGAGAGAGACTTTCAGGAGGAGGCATTTTGGCCAGCTTGCTGCCGGTGATCATGTGTTCCCCTTCGCCTTCCGATTCCTTTTTCTGTATATGATGGGATCCTGCTTCTTCCCAGAGGACACGACTTCAGTTAGTCCTCACTTCTTGAGTCTTCTGGGAGATCTGCAGCGGGCGAGGAGGTACGCGTTGGGCCCGCTCATATTTGGTACTATTCTGGCTGGCCTGCGCCGATCAGTGAGTGGCCTCTCTACTTCCAGAGGGGCTGGAGTTGGGTGCAGGTTCTTCTGGCCCTTCTTGCAGGTGAACCTTATTTCCCTTCTTTTTCTTTATCTCTTTCTTTTTATCTCTCATTTTATATTCTTCTAACTATTTTCTTCTTTCTTGCAGTTTTTTGCTAGGGTTTATATACCCTATTTCCGCCCTACCTCTACGATGCCTGAGGAGACGTATCCCATGGCACTTAGATGGTGTCATGTAGAGCACGACTCTGAAAAGAGTCGTCCCAGGTCCGCCCGGGCCCACTTAGACAGGTTATACCGGTCTGAGGTAATCTTCTTTAATTCCTCTACTTCTTCTTTTCTTTTCTTCCTGGATCGCATATCTGATGTCCTGTTCTGTTTTTCAGCTATTTGTCCCCAGGATGGAGGACATTCATGAGGTGCTGGCCCTGCAGGCTGCCAACGATGACGCATTTGTCCCTGACCAGAGACGACAGAGATACCAGTTCTTTATTGGTCAGCTGGGCAGCATCTGGTACTGCGGCGAGCGCTTCTTCTTTCAGCATGTGGGAGAGCCGCGGATTCCTGCCACCCCGCCAGATACTACTCCTTCTTATCCTCCTATGCCTGTTGATCCTGCCCAGTTCTTAGATTGGACTGAGGCAGAGACATTATTAGAGGAGGGTGACTATGATGCCTGGTTCAGGCGAGCTTCTATTGGGTGCCTTATGTCACCCATGCCTGTCCGTGGCGGAGTCACGGAGATAGGAGGGGTAGTGATTAGGGCCTATGACACTACGGTATGCTTTCTTCTTTTGTGATCTTCTATTTCTATTTCATTAGCATTTTTCTGACTTCTTTCTTTGCTATTTCAGGAGGCTCAGTTGGCAGAGATCAGATCTCGCTATGCTGATTTAGAGCGCCAGCGTGATGCTGCGATCGCTGAGCGGGACGCCCTCTATATCACCATTTCAGATCTCCGGGGGCAGCTAGCCAGAGCCCAGGGCCAGGAGGGTCCATCTGATGCACAGGACCAGGCGGGTCCATCTGATGCACAGGACCTGGCGGGTCCATCTGATGCACAGGACCAGGTGGGTCCATCTGATGCACAGGACCAGGCGGGTCCATCTTATCCTCAGGTTAATTTCTTCTTTTATTTCCATTCCTGCTTTTGTATTTGTTTGTCTTGTTTTTACTGAATTTTTCTCTTAGTTTCAGGAGTACACAGCTGGCCCCTCTTCACCTGCTTCACCCGTGCCTATGCATTTCCGGGATGATGTGTTTTCTGTGGCACGGGTGGAGTTCGTGACGTCTCCCAGTCCTGTAGAGGTTCCTGCAGCAGAGCCCGTGGTCGAGGCTGATATTGTACCTGCTGCTGATGACGTGCCAGAGTCTGCCCCAGTAGCTGAGACTGCTCCTGCTGCATCTACTGATGTAGATATGGATTCGGCTATGGACGCCGCTGTGGTAGAGCCTACCGTGGAGGCTGCGGTGATGGAGGAGGCTACAGCTGATCCTGTAGAGCCTGGGGTTGATGCTGATGTACCTGGGACCTCTGCTCCTGCTAGTCCTGATATGGAGGATGTTGAGGTGATGCATGCTGCTGTGGATACGTCAGCGGAGTATTCCCGTACTGATTCTGATGTAGATACTTCAGGGTATGTCCCTCCTGATCATCCCACTGATGGCCTTGTGCCTTTATATATGTGGCATGATATTCAGTCTGTTTTGAGTAGGATGACGCGTAGCATGGCCCGCAATGTTGTGCGGCATGTCTTTGAGCGCAGGCGATCTTCAGGCCGAGGTTGAAGCAGAGGACGAGGCCGTGGCCGTAGGGGCGGACCTGCATGGTCATTAGATTAGGATTCTTCTATGTATATTTGTATTTTTTGACAAAAGTGATGTAAACATTCATATATATATAAAAGAAGTTTGATTTATTTCCATTTGTGTTCTTTTCTTCTTTATTTTCAGTATTTATTACCTGATGAATGTTAAAACAGGGACAGGTGAAGCTTAAGGAAACAAAGAAATTAAAACTTCCCACTTTTTTGCATTTTTTTCGAAGGAACCGTACTTATACTACGAGCAAGCTGTGCCCGTAAAATTACTACGAGCGTACTTTGCCCGTGAAGTTTTCACGGTCAGGCGTGTCCGTAATTCCTATACGGGCGCGCGTTGCCCGTAGTATAATTATGGAATTTACTGCCTTACGATTTTTTCTATATAAACTCCTAGGGAACGTCATTGTGACACTTTTATTGGTTGGAAAACTCCCTGAGCACGTCTTTTCTCGCTTTCCTTGGCTTCTTTGGCGCTTCCATGGCTTCCCCTACGCCGCTTTCTCCTGCCGTTGAATCTCCTCCTGCAAGACAACCTATTAGATCAAAACCTCCTAATCTTACCAGGTACAATATTGTGGATTCCTTTTATGATAGATGGGTTAACTCCATGACCCTTGATGAGGAGATTCGTTGGGATTCCATCCACTTAGGGCACATCCTACACCTCCCTAAAATTCCCTTTAAGTGGGAAATCATTGAAGCTTTGATTGGCCACTGGGTACCTGAGCTGAATCTCTTCCGTTTTGATGATAAAGAGATGACTCCCACCATAGAAGAAATTGAAACCATCCTTGGCCTAAGATTTTCTGAAAAAGTTGTGAACCCACCCCTAAAGCTTAGTTATAAAAAGGAGGCTTCCACTTTTTTGGGTATAGGGAAGAAGGACTTAGGAAATTCTGATGCACTATTGACCTTGTCCAAGACCTTTTTGACTGAAAAACTTCTAAGGAGTAATGACAAGGACTCTAGGTTTAATGCATTGACCCTGGTAGTAGTCAATCAGCTGCTTTTTCCACGGGGTGATGACCAGGTTGACTTGGCTCTCATCTCAGTTATCTGTCAGGTTAGGGAACGCGAGAGGTTGGCCCCTATGATCCTAGCAGAGATATATCAGGCCCTGACTGACTGTTATTTCAGGAAGAAGAAGCGCTTCCTTGCCTGCGCCCCTATCCTACAGGTAAAAATATGCATATATTTTTTTCTTCTCTTTTTTTTTATTTTTATTCTTCCTTTCCTTTCTTTTTTTTTTTCTCTGCTTCTTCTTCTTCTCTTTTTTCTTTCTTTTTTTTTCTCTCTTTTTTTTCTTTTTCTCTCTCTTTTTCTTCTTTTTTTTTTCTTTTTCTTTTTTTTTTCTTTTTTTTTCTTTTTGGAAATAAATTGAAATACTCCCTTTTTCTGCAGCTTTGGTTGCTTGACCATCTTAGCCAGGTTGAAGAAATAACTCGCCGCTTCTTTCCAAGATTGAAAGTTCCTGTTTTGATGAGCAATAGGGGATGTCCTAACATCCAAGGTGGCAAGCAAGGCTGGTTCGCTTTCTTGGCTACTCTCCAGGATGATCAGGTGAGATGGCCTGGCACTTATCAGCTTGCTCCAGAGACAGTGATTAGCTTTAGGGATAAAAACTTTCTGGCCCTAGTAGGCTTGAAATCTGCTGTTCTCTATCTTCCTTTGAGGGTTCTTCGGCAATTTGGAGCAACCCAGGGAATTATGATCCCCGCAGGTTATGAGAGCTTTGTAGGGCCACTTACATCAGCCACCATGGGGCTAAATGCTCAATTAATGAAAGAGTGGTCCTATGTTTGCTTTTTGCGGGGTCCAGTCTTTTCTGAGTCCCATGTGAAGGACTATCATTTCTGGATCAAAGAACAGGTGCAGAGTCATGCCCCAGTACCAGAGGATCCTCCTGCAGTTCTTCCTCCTACTTATGAAGATATTCTGGAGTCAGAAAGGGCAACCCATAAACGGCTTCAACAAATATGGGTACGGGAGGCTCAAGAACTTAGGATAAAAGTCCTTGTTCTGGAGAGGCAGCTTGAAGAGCAGAAGTCTGGCCGCATTGCCATGGAGAAGAAACTTGAAGAACAAAGGCAGGCTCGTCGCTTTGAAGTTCGAGTGATGCGGAAGAAGTATCAGGATTCCTTGGCTGACCTTAGGGCGTTGAAGAGCAAGCTTTCTTTTTCAGATGAGGTCATCTCCTTTTTGAGTGATCCTGATGCAGAGGGTGCTTCTGGAATCATTGCAACTCAGGCAGCTAGGATTAGGGAGCTTGAGGAGCAGTTAGGGAGTAGGGATTAGATTCTTTCATCTCTTTTTTTTCATTTTTTTTCCATACTTTTATACAAAAGCAAACTCCATTGGTGGAAAGATATTAGATTTAATTCAAAAATAGGTTTTATATTATTGGCCTCAGAATTCTCAGATGCTTATAAAAACAGAAGTTTTATGAAAAAGTATTTGATTTCTCATCACTGGCCAAAGTATAGTTTTTTTTTTTTTTTTTAAAGCTGATCCAAAACACTTAATCACATATAATTAAAGGAATTAAAATCAGGTTGAATAATGAAAAGGGTAGTCCAAGCAATAGGGAGAGACCAAATTTTTCTACCCCGTGACCTTTAGAATCATCCCCTAATGATTCTTCCTTCATGATGGACCCCGCTAATCTGCTCAGTTTCCACTGCTCATGCTGATTAAATTTAGACCACATGATCAACTCCACCCTTGATTCTTTTCTCTTTTTTTTTCTATTTTTTCTATTTTTTTTTCTCTTGCCCTTCTTGCCCCTAGCGCCAATTACGGTTTTCACTAGGGTTGGCCTCTGAATTCCGTCATCACCAATCTTACTCTGAAAGTTGAATGAATATACTAAAATCACCGAGGGCTTAATAATAGGATGAAACAAAGGCTAGGCTCGGTTAATGAAAGAAAAGGTATTAAAGGCTCAAAATTTTCTAAGTGTGAAAATGGGTCAACTGGATTTACAGTCATGGTGAATTCAATCCCATTCCTCTTCTTTTGTATTTGGCTTTTATTTGCCCCTATTTTTTCTTTTCTTTTTTTTTTCTCAAAAATTTTTTTCTTTTTGCCCCTATTGGCCTTGCCTTTATTGGCTTTGCCCCAGTATAAGGCTGTAAATCTAGTTTAGGTTTAACAAAAAAAAACGAACAAGCTCAAATTGGTTTGACTAGGGATTCAAATTTTGGGATATAAAGAACAATGGCCTCAGATCATTTCCTAGTAATATTCATTCATGGAAAATATCTCTTTACTGCATCAGAGTTAATTGGCTCAGGAAAATCCTTCCCATCCATTTCTGTTAAGATGAGAGCACCCCCTGATAGGACTTTCTTGACCACATAAGGTCCTTCCCAATTTGGTTTGAATTTTCCACGAGGGTCTTCCAAAAAGGGTAAAATCTTCTTTAATACCAAATTTCCTTCTTGGAAAGTTCTGGGCTTCACCTTTTTATTGTAAGCCCTGGCCATCCTCTTTCGATATAATTGGCCATGACTAAGTGCCTTCAAACGTTTTTCTTCTATTAAATTGAGTTGATCATGTCTTGATTGTATCCATTCAGCTTCTTCTAATTCAGCTTCCATTAGTACTCTTAGTGAAGGTATTTCCACTTCCACTGGTAAAACTGCTTCCATTCCATAGACTAAGGAGTATTGGGTTGCCCCTGTAGAAGTCCGTATTGAGGTTTTGTAAGCATGTAGAGCAAGTGGCAGCATTTCATGCCAATCTTTAAAACTCACTACCATTTTTTGAATAATCTTCTTTATATTCTTATTCGTTGCTTCCACTGCCCCATTCATCTTTGGTCTGTAAGGCGCTGACTTGTGGTGGGTAATCTGAAATTGTTCACACATCTTTCTCATGTCTTTGTTCTTAAGGTTTGAAGCATTGTCTGTTACTATGGCACTTGGCAAACCATAGCGACAAATGATGTTGTGCTTTAAAAACTTAAGAACATGGCTACTTGTAATGTTTGCATATGAAGCTGCCTCTACCCACTTGGTGAAGTAATCAATTGCTACAAGTATAAACCTATGTCCATTTGATGCCTTTGGAGAGATCATTCCAATGACATCTATACCCCACATAGAAAAAGGCCACGGAGATGTCATACTATGTAATTCACTTGGGGGTGCATTCTTGTTATCCGCGTACACTTGGCATAAATGACACATTTTAACGTGCATATAGCAATCATGCTCCATAGTCGACCAGTAATATCCCAATCGCAGAATCTTCTTGGCAAGCATATGCCCATTCATATGGGGTCCACACACTCCTCCATGTACCGTTTCAACTATCCTTTCTGACTCAGTCTTTGCAACACATCTAAGTAGTATATCATTGTGTGATCTTTTGTACAACTGCCCACCACTTAGTAAGAACTGTCCTGCCAGCCTCTGTATTGTTCTTTTCTCTGTAGAGGTGACATTTTCTGGTAAACTTCGATCATTTAGGAAATTCTTAATGTCTTGAAACCATGGTACTTCTTCTTCTGGGGTTTCTTCTAGAACAAGGCAGTAAGCTGGTTCATCTCTGACTTCAATTTCCAATGGTCTAATATCAACACCTTCTGGCATACTGACCATTGAAGCCAATGTTGCTAGAGCATCTGCAAACTGATTTTTGGCCCTTGGCATATAATTGAAGGAAATTCGAGTAAATTTATTGCTTATTTCTTCCAAATACTGGTGATAGGGGATCAATTTGTGATCCTTGGTTTTCCATTCACCAGTTGTTTGGAAGATGATAAGACTCGAATCCCCATATACGTCAAGTTCCTCTACTTCATGATCTAAGGCTGCTTGCAACCCAATTATGCATGCTTCATACTCTGCTATATTGTTCGTGCATTGGAACCTTAACTTCACTGCGATTGGGATATGTGCCCCATCTGGCTTGATCAACACAGCCCCTATTCCATTTCCATTCATATTGGCGGCCCCATCAAAAAACATTTGCCATGAGCTTTCTCCTTCCTCCTCTTCAGCAAACAGGATTGCCTCATGAGGGAAGTTGGTCTTTAAGGGTTGGTATTCTGGTAAAGGGTGTGCAGCTAAGTGATCTGCAATGGCTTGACCCTTAATGGCCTTCTGTGTGATATAGGTGAGGTCAAATTCAGAGAGTAACAACTGCCACTTTGCTGTTCTGCCAGTTAAAGCCGGTTTCTCAAATAGATACTTCAAAGGGTCCATGCGGGATATCAATAAGGTGGAATGACTAAGGAAATAGTGCCTTAGTCTCTGAGTTGCCCATACTAAAGCACAACAAGTCTTTTCTAGAGGGGAATATTTTGCTTCATATTCTGTAAATTTCTTGCTTAGGTAGTAAATCGCCCTCTCCTTTCTGCCTGTATCGTCATGCTGTCCTAAGACACACCCCATTGATGTTTCCAAAACAGACAAGTATAGAATTAGTGGCCTTCCTGGAGTTGGTGGTACTAGCACAGGTGGGTTTAATAAGTATTCCTTTATTGTGTCAAAGGCTTCTTGGCAATCATCATTCCAGACTGTCGGGTTATTCTTTCTTAGAAGTTTGAAAATTGGTTCACAGATAGCGGTGAGCTGTGCTATGAACCGGCTTATGTACTGGTACTGAATCCTTCCAAGAAAACCCCGAACTTCCCTCTCGGTTCTAGGTGATGGCATTTCAATGATGGCTTTAGCTTTAGCTGGGTCAATCTCAATTCCCCTTCTGCTTACTATAAAGCCCAACAATTTTCCTGATGTAGCCCCAAAGACACATTTCGCAGGGTTAAGCCTTAGACTGTATTTCCTAAGCCGGTCAAATACTTTCTTCAAGTTGATCAAGTGGTCTTCTTCTTCACATGATTTGGCTATCATATCATCCACATAGACCTCCATCTCCTTATGGATCATATCATGGAATAAAGCTGTCATGGCTCGCTGGTAGGTTGCCCCAGCGTTCTTAAGTCCAAATGGCATGACAGTGTAGTAGAAGGTACCCCAAGGTGTGATAAAGGCTGTCTTCTCTTGGTCTTCCTTAGCCATCTTAATCTGATTGTACCTAGAAAACCCGTCCATGAATGAGAACAGGCTATGTACAGCGGTGTTACCCACCAAGATGTCTATGTGTGGAAGTGGAAAATCATCCTTTGGACTTGCCTTATTCAAATCTCTATAATCTACGCACATTCTGACCTTTCCATCCTTCTTTGGCACTGGCACTATATTTGCAAGCCATTCGGGGTATGTGGAAACTGCTAAGAATCCAGCTTGGAATTGCTTAACCACTTCATCTTTAACCTTCAATGTCCATTCAGGTTTTAACCTTCTCAGTTTCTGCTTAACTGGCTTGGCATCTGGTAGAATGGGTAGCCTGTGCACCACCATATTTGTGTCTAACCCCGGCATATCCCGATACGACCATGCAAACACCTCTTCATAATCAGCCAAAAATCGTATCATTTCATCCCGCTGTACCTCAGATAGGCATACCCCAATCTTCACTATTTTTGGGTCATCTTCGGTCCCTAGGTTGATTGATATGGTCTCTTCAATATTGGGTTGGACCCCCTTTTCATGACGCTCTAATTGATATGTGATTTCTTTTGGAACGTCGTTTTCTTCGTCCTCGGTCTCTTCTTCAACCCCCATTAGGTCAAAGTCGAGCTCAAGGTCGAAGTCATACTCATCCTGATCCAATTCCGTTTGTTTATATGGTTCATAAATGGTTTGGACCTTTTTGAAAAATTTATTATCTTTTCTAGAAAAAAATGGAAAATCTTTTTGTGTTTTTTGAGAACCTTCTACAAAATCTTTCCCTGAAGACGAAGGCTCATTAAAACCTTCAGGAAAAGGGCATTCCACTAATGGAGTTTTTTTTGGAAGCCATGTCTGTTTGCCAAACAAACGCGGCTTCAAAAGTAAGGGGAGTTTCTTCCCAATTATTCAGAATGAAAGAATCCGAGGCAGGGATACAAGCCTGATCCTCAAGCTCATGGTCTGCATCAGAGATCACCAGTATTGGGTGAGTTGCATCGCTTGTTTCTTCTGTAGGGCCAGTTCCAGATGGAACTTCTACTGCAGCCCAATCAATAAAAGGTAGCTCCTCTGCTACTTTTTCTTGCTTGCCTTCTGTCATGGCAAAAAATGCTCCAATGTCCTCTGAAAAGTCCTGCTCCTGTTCGGCCTGTGGCCCAGGCCCACCAGATGCTTGTGGAGGTGGAGGTGGAACATATGGTTGTACTGTTGAGGGTTTGGGTTTCTGGAATGGGTTAACATTGTAGTATGGGGGTTTGGCCTGATCCTCAGGAGGAGACAGCTGAATCATGTGAGACAGCTTAGGAAAAGTTTCCCTGATGTGCGGGAATTTCATAGCTTCTATCTGCCCCTGTCTTCTCCATTTCCTTGGCTTAGACCCCAATCCTGCTCTGTGAACCATCTTCTTAACCTGTACTGGTTCTATCCTTCCTTGTAGGTTAACCCCCAGACCTTTTCCAGGGTGAAAATGGTATTTTTCTAGCACATTTTTGACCATTCTCTCAGCACAGGTCAATTTTTCTTCTTTTTCCTGATATCCCCCAGGTATATAATTCACAGCTTCAAATTGAAAAGAGTGAAATGTCAACTTGTCTGCAGTCATTTCCATGTTAATACAGGGTACATCAGGGGACCACATGGGGGGAACCAAATTTTCGGCCAGGACGGTAATCACCTTTTGCCCTCTAATGTACTTGACTCTTTGGTGGAGGGTAGATGGTATAGCCCTAGCTGTATGAATCCACGGCCTTCCTAAGAGTAGGTTGAAGGCTGCAGGTATATCCATCACTTCAAATGTGATGTTGAAAATATACGGTTCAATTGTGACCGGCAGTTCAACCTCCCCTAGGGAGTGTGTCTTAGAGCTGTCAAATGCTCTTATAATTCTTCCATTTTGCTTTATTTTGTTTCGCTCCAGATTGAGCTTAACAAAGGTTACTAATGGGCAGACATTGAGGGCCGACCCATTGTCAATCAAGACCCGGGCTATCATGCAACCCTTACTGAGCACAACAATATGCAATGGGTCAACATGATGGTACCCTGCTGGACTGATTTCAGTCTCTGAAAAAGCTATGACAATATGAGATAATATTTGCCCAACCATCCGGCCTAGTTGGTCTGGTTCAATGTTTTTAGGCACATGGGCCCCCTGGAGTATCCTTAACAAGGAGTCCCTATGTTTTTCTGAATTTAACAATAGGCCCAGTATTGAGATCTGGGCAGGGACTTTGTTCAACTGCTCAATGACATTGAACTCACTCTTTTTTATTACCTTAATGAGGTCAGCAGCCTCACTGTTAGTTACCTGAGGGGCTTCTTCCCCTACCTTGGCCTTTCCTTTATTTTTTTCTTCTTCTTTCTCCTTCTCTGTTTCCTTTTGTTTTTCTTCCACCCCTACACATTTTCCTGACCTCATCATGAGGTTCACTTCTTCCTTGCTTTCAGCTGCAGGGCAGGTAGTGGTAAATGTCTCATTGTAGTTCCATGGTACAGCCGATTCAAAGTAGGCAGGCTTGGGGACATTCACCACTAATGGGGGAAGTTTGGGCTTGGCGATGGAAGTCTGAGTAATAGGAATATTAACAACCAATGGAGGAAGTTGTTTTGGTTGGGGGTTTGCAGAAGTGACTGATGCACTAGAGGGGTCACAATTTATGACCAATGGTGGCTTAGACTGAATGGGCGGAGTAAAAGTGGATGGATTGTAATTAATGACCAAAGGTGGCTTGGCGATGTTCATCTGGGCCATGAGGGATGAGACCCGGTCCAAAGATGAGCTAATGTTCTTTGCAGCACTATCATTCCCCTTTGAAATCATATTTATTTCTTTGCCTTCACTTCTCCTGTCAAAATATACTTTGACCGTTGTCCCTATGGGAGCAATTAATTGGGATGGGTCAAAGGTTATTTTGTCAGAAGAGATGACTCCTATGACATTAGATGGACCTGCCCCATGATGCTGAGGCAGTGGGTTTTGTCCAATATCGGTTCTTGGAGGATTGGGAGCCCCTGTATTGAAAGACAGGGTATTCTGGTCCAGTAAGTCCTGAATGGCATGTTTCAAAGGCCAGCACTTGTCTGTAGGGTGCCCCGGTGCACCCATATGGTAATCACAAGTGGTGGAGGGGTCAAAATTTCTCCCCTTAGATGCATTCGGATTGGGTTCTCTTAAGGTGATATACCCTCCTTGCAATAAAGTGGGCAGCAATTGAGAGGGAGTCATTGGAATAGGGGTGAAAACCCTATTTCTCCTTGCTGCAAAATAGGCATCCTTTTCTTCTTTGGTAAAAACCCTTCTTTGGTCTGAAGGTGCTGCTGGAACATTAACCCTCATGGGGGCCTGGGAGGATGACGCCGGTGGGGTAGGAAAAGGTGCAGGTACGTTGATTTGTATGGGCTTGTTAGGGCCAGATGGTGGCTGTACCATGTTTACCTCCCCCTCCTTCTTGTTCCCATTCTTTTTTATCCCGCTTCCTTTCTTTTGATTAGGGTCTTGCTGACTAACCATGGCATAGTGGTCAATTATCTTACCTGACCTTATTCCGTCCTCAATTCGGTCGGCCACTTGTACCAAAGCTGCAAAATTAGTAGTGGTCTGACCCACCAAGTGGCTGTAGAATGGTTGACCCAGAGTGCTTATGAAAATAGAAATCATTTCCTGTTCTAGCATGGGTGGCCTGACCTGAGAGGCTGTCTCCCTCCACCTCTTGGCATATTGCCTTACAGTCTCTTCCCTTCCTTTGCTCATTCTCATGATGTCGTACCTATCTGGCATGATCTCTGAATTGAACCGGTATTGAGCCAGGAAGGCATCGGCTAGGTCCTTCCATCTTTTGATCTTTCCATGGGCCAGAGTGGCGAACCATCTTAATGCGGTTCCAGTCAGGCTCCTTTGGAAAAGTTGGATCAAGATACCCTCATCCTGCCCGAACTGGCATAGGGCACCGCAATACAACTTTAGGTGGCTCATGGGGCAACCAGTGCCATCATACTTGTCCAAGTCTGGGCACTTAAACTTGGCCGGCAGGTTAACATTGGGGTATAGGCACAGGTCTTCAAAATTGGTGCCTCCAAAGTTGTTTACCCCTTTGACTTCCCTAAGTTCATCTTGGATCATTTCTAGCTTATGCATGAACTTTCTTTCAACCTCTTCCCTTATCCTTTCCTTTTCCTTAGCCTTGTTTGACTCAGCTGTCTCATCCCTGGTCAGTATAGGTTCAGGGGTGGGTTCATAGACGGGTTCAGGAGTTGGTTGCACTGGAGGTGGAACGTTGACTTGGGGTGGAGGTGCAGGGTTGGATGTGGATGCCTGGTTCTGGGCCTGCATTTGTTGGGCCTGCACTTGTTGGGCCTGTACTGACAGTATGTTCTCTAGCATTCGGGCTAGTCCTACCACTTGTTCTTGGAGTAGAACAACATCTGGATGAGGAGCATCAACTTCATCTTCAATGGGATTCATGGCTCGAGCTTTTGATCTGGTTACAGGAGCTATGATTGCAAGTGTATTAGTACCTGGTTACAAGATAAAGGAAAAATATCAGTGCCCAATTAATCTCATTCACATGCCTAGGAATGCCTATGTGCAAGCTGGGTGAACACGAGTTTGGATTTGTTTCTTTTCTTTATTTGCTTCTCTTTTTTTTTTTTTTTTGAATTGTTGGAATATTCTAGGGCTTCCAACAGGTCCCACAAAAGAGAGAAAGATATGAAATTCAAAGGCTTTCAGAGGCCCAGGGGGTTTTTGAAAAAAGTCTGAAATTCAAAGGCTTTCAGAGGCCCAGGGATATTTTTGGAAAAGGTCTGAAATTCAGAGGCTTTCAGAGGCCCAGAAGTTTGATGAAAGTCTGAAATTCAAAGGCTTTCAGAGGCCCGGGATTTTTGATGAAAGTCTGAAATTCAAAGGCTTTCAGAGGCCCAGGGATATTTTGAAAAAAAGTCTGAAATTCAAAGGCTTTCAGAGGCCCAAAAGTTCTGAAATTCAAAGGCTTTCAGAGGCCCAAAAGATCTGAAATTCAAAGGCTTTCAGAGGCCCAAAAGAAAAAGGTCTGAAATTCAAAGGCTTTCAGAGGCCCAAAAGATCTGAAATTCAAAGGCTTTCAGAGGCCCAAAAGAAAAAGGTCTGAAATTCAAAGGCTTTCAGAGGCCCAAAAGATCTGAAATTCAAAGGCTTTCAGAAGCCCAAAAGAAAAAGGTCTGAAATTCAAAGGCTTTCAAAGGCCCAAAAGATCTGAAATTCAAAGGCTTTCAGAGGCCCAAAAGAAAAAGGTCTGAAATTCAAAGGCTTTCAGAGGCCCAGGGATGTTTTGATGAAAGTCTGAAATTCAAAGGCTTTCAGAGGCCCCGGATTTTTGAAAAATCTGAAATTCAAAGGCTTTCAGAGGCCCAGGAGTTTTGAAAAAGTCTGAAATTCAAAGGCTTTCAGAGGCCCAAGGAATTTTTTGAAAAATCTGAAATTCAAAGGCTTTCAGAGGCCCAGGAGTTTTGAAAAAGTCTGAAAGTCAAAGGCTTGTAGAAGCCCAAGGAACCTTTCTCTCACATTTTTTTTCTTTTAATTATTTTGTTTGTTTGTTTTTTTTTTGTTTTTTTTGTTTTGTTTTTTTTTTTTTTTGAAGCATTTTATTCAAACTTGTTTCCCTTTATCATTATTTAAAGGTTAAACGAATATTTTAGTGGGAAAAACTGATTAAAGTTGAATATTCCGAGAAAACCGTATACACAGTACGGTCCAGCCCTGCCCGTATTCAAATTACGAGCAAGCCGTGACCGTATGGAAAACACGGGCGAGCCTGGCCCGTATAACCAATACGGGCAAGCCCAGCCCGTGTACTAAATGCGGTTTTACGGAACCCTGTTATATTTTTCCAGTTTTTAGTGGTTTAATCACTTTAATTGCTCATTCAAACATACGGTTCACCCAGTACAGAGCTCCTAAACTGTCCCAAAGTGGACCTTGGCCTTTTTGCTAAAACACATGCTTAGGAAGGCACATGCACCCTCCAAATTGACACCATACTCAAGAATTTGGTACCCTTTTGTTGCCTCTTGTATGAACATAGGGTAGGATTGACTCTAAACAGAGTTAGAGACTCTTCCTATGGGCTGCACCAATTTTAGAAAATATGCATATTTTGGGACCAATTTTATCCCGAACCAATGGGCACCATGACACCCCTATGACATGAAAATAATGCAAAACCATAGGATTACCTTGTTACCTTGTTTACCTTCAATATGGCATCCGCATTATGCCCTGGTTTGTAAGCCATGCACACGGCCTTCCCACAATCATACAAACCCATATCCCCACGTAATTGTATACTTTAGCCAAAAACGTGTAACTCCACCTTCAAGCGTAGGGGTTTTGGGTTTTGGCTTAATGGCAACTTAGCACTCAAGCCTAGTGATGACCAGAATCTCAGATCCACGTTATCATCACATCATTAGCTCAAAGTTCTAAGGTAAATGTTTTCACTTTCGCTTTCCGAAGTATCGACCTTGTTGCGCCAAGCTACACACATTCGGGTTCAACTTCCTATAGGTTAAGGGTAGGCTGTGTAAAAATAAAAGGTGCACAGTGCATTGTAAAAATAGGGTGCATTCACAACGTCCCAAACCCTTGCCACTCTTTTCGCAGCCATGCATAAACAAACCAAGGCATAATAGGAAAGCATATTTAAAATAAACAAGTAAATAAGGCAATCCTATAGCACCCAAAACATGCTCATAAAAAAATCATCTATCATGCAAACATATGATCATGTTATACACCCCAAAATCATCATGGAGATCATGCTGAAAATTAAAACATGCTATCATAAAAATATAGCAAGAAATAAGCATGGTTCAGCAAAACGGACCTCCCCTACGCATGTTTGTAGAAACAATCCTATAAATAAAAATTAAGCATGTTTCTACCCCCATGAATTCTTAAGCAATAATTCAGATTTAAAACAGATTCAACATGCTTAAGAACACAAAATAGCAAGCATAAAAAAAATCAAAAACATGAACAAACATAGGCTGAAATCCACAAGTCCCCAGCAGAGTCGCCAGTTGTGAGACATGGAAAAAAATCGATCTAAATGATTTCCTCAATCATCACATGGGATTATATTAAACAAAGAGTCGCCACCATTCAATTTACGTGTGAATGGACACCAAAATATCAAATAAGCACAAAAAGGCACTTTTAGGGTAAAAATAACCCTCCTAAAAAAAACAACCAGAGATGGGTAAGGGGATTAAGTTATGAACAGGGGAAGGTGTTAGGCACCCCTATTCATCCACACAAGGTGGTTGCCAGGCATTGTTCATGTTTTACAAATAAAAAAGGCTTGCTATAAAAATCAGGAAAAATCACAAAAAGACAAAAATTGTATGGTTTTTTCATATGAATAGTCTGATTGATCCAGAACTATCAAACATGATCATACCATTCCTAGGGTTTCATGATCAAAATAAAATTGAGATGAAATCAAATAAAATCAATTTAAAGTGAAAAATCCAAAAATCTGGCTTCAAGTCAAAATTCTAGAAATCTAGAAAAATATGATTTTTATAAAATATTTCAAAATTGAACTTGAATAGTCCAGGACATAGATAAAGCCCAAATTTCACATTAAATCAGAAAATAAAGACCAAAAATACCCACGTTGATGAAAAACACCAAAAGGGGAGAACTGAGACCGTAGGGTCTTCTCTCAATAATGAAAAACAATTTAAAAATCATCTCATGAAACCCTATAATTTATTTTCAGGCTTCTGGATTCAGATCTATCATATTAATCATGATAAATCCAGGATCCTAGCCTAAAACCACAAAAATCATGAAAACAGTGCTGTTGGTGCAAAAGTGGCAAAAATCCAAATTTTGGCAAAAATAGGGGATCTCATGCTATAAACATCATGGATTCATGTTATTCATTCAGATTGATCATAAAAAGCATTAAAACATGATCAGGATATTCAAAACAGCCACATCTCACAAATTAGAGCACATTGGGGTCTACCCTACGGATCCACCTGTTCCCCTTTCCCCTAGTTCTCTCTTCACGTTTTACGGCTAGAGAGACTCTTGAGGTACTTAGAGATAGGTTTGGTTACACAAACACAATCACATGCCTTATTCTATGAAAAAAGAAAAAAACAGATATGGGGTTCTATTCTAGGGATCCACCTGTTCCCCTTTCCCCTAGTTCTCTCTTCACGTTTTACGGCTAGAGAGACCCTTGAGGTACTTGGAGACAGGTTTAGGAATACAAAAACATATATGGCCTTATTCTACAGCAATAGAGATGATTCTATTACTTCTAGAATTGAAGACGGAAAAATAAAAATGGATAGGGGACTTACCTGGATTGAGCAGGCAGAGCAGCAGGGATTCCTTTCCTTCTCTTGGAGCTTTTGATTCTTCAAAATTTCGTGGCCCTTAGCTAGAGGAATGAGCCTCTATTTATAGACACACCCAGGGGCATGGTTGGTCCAGAAGGATATAGCCTAGTCTTTAGGATAGAGTGAAATACAGAGATAATGCCATCCATAGCCAACCAAGGTGGCTTCAGCGAATAAAACACTTAATTCGCTTGTTTAAAGATATATTGAACTTCAAATAAAGCTCGGAAATCGAGAGAAGGACAAAACTCGCACGTGTCTTTAATGCCCGTAAATGATTTACGGTTCAACGGAGACCGTATAGCTTCTACGGGCGCGCCTGACCGTAGATTAATTTCGGGCACGACCGGCCCGTGAAGGAAATATGGGCAAAGCCTGTTTATTCAATTTTTATCCTTTTTTAACCTGTTTTAAGCTCTAATTACATGTTTTTATTATTTTCTCATTTGGCAGTGCAATTTGGGGTGTCTACACATCCATAGCTATATACTTATTTAATCATGCACATACATGCATAGCTTAGCATATTATTATTTTTTTTATAAATATCAAAACAAGTTTATGTACACACGTGAATAATTTCTATATAAGATTAAGTTTTCTCTTGATCACTTTTCTTTTTGCTTTATGGATATCATTTCCATTTAGTATGCTTTCATCATTGATTTTGATGTTCCAAATGTTTTCTCTTGAAGAAATAAGCATAACACACACACATATTCACTTGTAATATTTCAGATTTGTTTTAACTAATTTTTTTCAGTATAAACACTTAACATGGGATTTAATGATTTCATTCTTACTTGGTCCAATGACACATACTCTTTGGATTACCCCTAATATTTCAAATCAACTTTTCGAAACATCTTTGATTTCTTAGATGCCTTTTATCATTTTTTATAACATCTACATGCATAATTATTCATGCTAGTTTGTTTCTTTTTTGTGCTTGCTTATTGGTGGATTGAAAATCATGTGAATGGCTTGAAGAAAGTGAGACTTTTAAGCCAAGAGTGAAGATTTGAGTCACTGTGAGTTCATTTCGGAACTCATAGTAAGTTGCGAATACCCCAGAGAAGCAGGCAAACGGAATCCCATGCATTTTTTGGACATTTTAGGTTCTTGGACCCAAACTGCATACTCAGAGCGGTTCGGGCTTGACCGCATGGTATGTGCGGTCAGGCCTGAACCGCACCAAGTCCGCGGTTACCCTTGATCCGCAAGATAAGTGCGGTTTGACCCATTTAACCATCAAAAAGCAGTTTTCTTGGCCTAGGCCCATTTGAACTTACCCGATTGTAATTAAATTGAACCCATTGGGTCTTTAGGTTAACCTAAGCCCATTTTTAGTGACCTAGGTCCACTTGGACCTAAAGAGGTAATGTGGGCCTTCCAACGGGGCCCACATTCAGTCCGGTCCACACCAAGGTCCATTTCAATAAATGGGTCTCCAGGCCACTTGATTAATTACCCATGGGCCAAGACCAAGCCCATTGGGCCTTAAAAGACTTTAACCCACTTAATTAATGAATATATGTAATTAACTTAAAATCAAATAACCCAGTCGAACAATAAGGTTACCCAATAACCCTAATGGGCCTTGAGCTTGACTAAAGCCCAACTTGGTAACCAATGGGCCTTCCAACAGGGCCCATATTTGTCCCATTTCACTAAAAGGCTAAAAAGATAAAATCAAACAAATGAAGGGGACTTACACTTTCAGTGGTCCCCATTCAGACCAAATAAGGATACATGCTGGGCTAGGAATAGAGTGAGACTAAGTTGACTCGAACCAGGGAGACCCGAGGGACCCGTCAATCGATAGGGCGGGCTGGGGTGTCTTCGGACTTCCCTGGACGTAACCGAGACCTTAACCTGGATCTCTAAAAAGATGCAAACCATTCAAATAGACCTGTATAGGCACCCTGGTGTCTGCCTGCATTCCATCAGGCAGTGGCGACTCCAATACCTCCCATTTTCGTGCGGTGCCTCGCCGGGACATGCGCACACTCGTCTTTGAGAAACTGCTCTCCTCTCGCTAACTCCATCATGGTAGGTCTTCTCTCACCGAGTTCTACGAAGAGACAAGAGCTCTCCCTTCGACCAACATTTATGCCGCCGGAATTTTCTTCTTCCCTCTTGTCTTTCTCTTCTGCTTCCTTAGTCCTCGCTGACGCCATCTCTGGGGGCATTGGCAGAAGAGGAAATCAAGAGGATTCCTTGGCCCCGGTTGGATTATCGGCTTTGGTTGTATGAAAGAGCCGGAAGGATCGGCTTTGGTTGTATGAAAGATCAATGGTGAAATATGATATTTTTTACTTTTGTTTTTCAGTTTGTTTTAGATATGCTGAACGTCTTGTTATATAGATATGTATATATATGTGAATGGCTATCATGTTATCACAGCAAACATGCGAAAATTACCATTCGAATAAAAAATAAAGCCGACCAACCGGCTTATAAATATAAAGTTTAACGTGCCAAACACATGGCACCACCCAAAGTTAAATACCAAAAAACGGTATGAGGTTACGTAAAAGTTTCTAAGAAAACTTACCCCTCAAACAACAACTTGAACTGGGCGTGATCCTTCAAAGCTCGTCGCAGCAAATACTCTGCCTTCGCCCAATAGCTCTCCATGTCTTCTTCATCCCTCATTTGCTGACGCAGCCATGAACAGCTAGATGAGACCAGTCTCAGTTGAGCCTGAATAGAATTCCTGGTTTCATCCTCCCGAGCTTGTAACTACGCCAGTGCATTGGCAGTAGATAGGGAAGGATCAGATCTTGCTAGAGAAGCCTTCTCATGGGCAATAGTACGCAGATCATCCCTCAGAACCATGATCTGGCGCTGATACCTGAAACCAGCATAAACTTCCCTTTTCAAGTCAGCTTGCCTCGCTGATACGGAATGAAGAAAGCTAATGGCCTCCCTCAGCCTCGGGATCGCACTATAAAAATCAAACATAGAAAACAGATGCTCCAATTCCACAGGATCCCTGACTGATCCAATAGCTCGCCTAAGTAGGGTTCGTATCTCTGTCACTTCTAAATCAAAAAGGTATTTAGGCTGACGAAGGATGAGGGAACAAAGCTGGTACCAGTCGGTGAAACCCAAGAGGAAATTAGAGCTAAGATTATTCCCAAGTGTGCACGCGTCAGAAACGCGGCACGGGAAAATTTGGAGTCGCCACCGCTTGATGGGGTGTAGGCGGACACCTGGGTGCCTAAGTTAATCTATTTTGGGCTTTGGTCTGCGCCTTGAGATTCTAAGTAGGGTCTCGATTGTGGTCTGGGGAAGTCCGTAGACACCCCAGTCCACCCCGTCGGATGACGGGTCTTGTGGGTTCCCTGGTTTGAGTCAACTTGCTTTGGTCTCACCCGATTCCTAATCTGATATGCAGTTTAGTTAAGTCTGGCGGGACCACCTGAGTGGTGTGGGTCCCTTTGATTGATTTTATCTTGCTTATTTTAAATGATCTAAGTCTGACTGGGTGGGCCCCGTTGGAAGGCCCACGGTGTCCTTGGTGGGCTTTGACTAAGCCCACATGCCTCTGGTGGGCCTCTGTCTAGTCCTAGGAGGCCCTTTTGGCTTGGGTTAATGAATCGATTTTACTTAGTTTCTTCAAATCGGAGACTTATGTGATTTCCATGCAACAAGTGGGTCTATATTGGTTTGCGGGCCCTTGGGTGGGCCCTCATCATGGATGCCAAAGTGTTTTCAATTTATCTTTATTTAAATTTGCCAAGATGTTTTGGACATTGGGCTTGGGGCTCGTGATCCAGATTTGAGCTTGAAAACCCGATTCTTTGAGGTTTAGGGTTTGTACCCCTCCTTGGTTCGGTTAATGGGCTTTGGCGGACCCGATAGGCCCTTGCCCTTGGTCTCGGCCAAACCATACAATTCAAATACTCATTCCACACAACAAGGTTCGGGTGGGCCACATTGGGTTTGGCCCGCCCGGTTTGACCAATTGATTTTTGCTTAGCTTGTTTATTTTGCATGCTTTAGGATTTATTGGGCTTGGTGGGCCCCGTTGGAAGGCCCACTATGCATCCGGTTGGACCAGTGGTCCATGTCCCAAATTGGGTTTCCGAGTGACCCGGAAACCATGTTGGTTCATTCGGTTTTGTTGAAAATAGCATGAAAATTCGGCAAGGATCAAAAAAAGATAAAAGTTGCATTTTTTGTCGTGTATCCGGCCTTAGTTGCCGGATTCACATAGGCCACAGGTGATCCGGCCTGAGTTGCAGAATCACCCTGAAATGGCCTTTTTTGGAGTTTTGCCATTTGGGGTTGTTTCCAGGGGTTACTAGGGGTCTTTTACAAGTCATGTGGGCCCCTGGGAAGGCCCACGTTGGTTCGGGTTTAGGGGAGAGGCCCCATTTGGTCCCTTTTGTGATTTCTCAACACAAATAAGAAGGAAAGAGGGAGTGCATGGGGCCGCTGCCCCTCCTTGTGATTTCTCAACACAAATAAGAAGGAAAGAGGGAGTGCATGGGGCTGCTGCCCCTCCTCATTTCTCTTCAGCAATTCCAGTAGTAGCATGGGGGCCTTGACACCCCCATTTCACGTTCCCACCTCACCAACCGGTGCATGGTCCAAGATTAAAGGCAAGGCCCACCAGAACATGCAAGATCATCACAAAGCAATGCATGTTATAGAACGTGGAATACCAATCAACAAAAGGGAGCGAAATCCCAAGAAAAACAGTAAGTCACAAGGGGAGGGGAGCCCACTTCCACCCCTAAGAACAATAGGCTAAACCCACACACATGCTCACATTCATAGGTTTTGGATTATGCTCAAATAGTGGGGTGGGGTGCAAGCATCAAGGCATTAGATTTAAGAGAGAAATGAAGCATGTATTGACACATGAAAAACAACAAGTTCTTAAAGAAAGGATCATGCTTGTGTATGTATGTACAAAAAAACAGCAAATAAACAACAAGCCATGCATGTAGAACAAACAAACCACCAAGCAAGCTCTAAATGTATGCATGGGAGTAACATATCCAGGATGGAGGTGCTGCTGCTGCTTCCAGCAGCAGCTCAGGTGTACCATGCTCATGGATCAAAACAGCATATGGCGGGGTCACTTATCAAAATAACCCAACAAAATAGAAGGCACCTCATGCATGCACTATCAAGAGACTTAAAAGAAAGCTTGCTGTAGGTGGATGTACAACGTCCATTAAATGGAGGTTTAGCATGTAATAGGGGCTGGGGACGCATGGATATCAGGGATAAGGCAGCATGCCTGCAAGGGTTGGAGGGCTGGGCCTGGTCTTGGGCTTTAGGCCTGCTGGGATAGCAGCAAACAATGAAGGTTTGCTGCTGTCCCCAGCAGCAATTCACCTATGTCACCATGGAGGGATCATGACAATGACTCGCCATATGCTAAAAAGTACATCAAACCACAAATTATCATTCAGAAAAAAAGAATAAGAAGAGATTCATGCTTAGACATGCAAAACAACAAGTTGAGAGAGAGGAGAGGGAGGGGGAAGCATGCTTATCATGCAATCTAACAACATGGTACACAAGGGAATGAAAAGCATGCATCTACACATAAAAAAAACTACAAGTTACCAGGGTACGGCCAGCAGCTAAATACCCAAGAAATCAGTAAAAAAAGAAGGTGAGAAAGGAGGAGAAAGAGGAAGGGAAATGGGGCTTATATTAGGATACATTAGATGGTAAAGGGAGAAACATGCTCCTCCTGCAAGAGGCTTAAAATGAACCCTTGGACAGCAACTAAAAGATACCAAAAAGTGTGTAAAAATGGGCTCCCATGCTTCCCTAAAGGAACCTACGTGGACTTATTACTGGAGGTGGCTTTCATGCTATGAAAGAGACAATAGATACATGCTCACGTCACCATAGGAAAGAACTCATGCAAGGGAAGAAGAAAGGAGCAGAAAAATAGTGAAAAATCTGGTATTAATATATGTGTGGTGAGGAAACTCACCTAATGGTTTTTGAACCTTTGAGCAAGATGAATACATCGCCTTGGGGCTGGATAGTAGCTGGAGGCTCCTTGGAGGCTCAAAATCTGCTCCAACAGCAGCAAGCTCACCCTTGTTTCAGCAAAAGAGTGAAGGAGAAGGAGGAGATAGGGGTGGGATGATCTTGCAAGGAAGTGGGAGGGTGGTGGAGGCCAAGGGGTTGAAGAGGAAAGGATTCAGGTGGGAAAAAGTGGGGGAAGAAGGTTGAAAACCAGCAAGAAAAGCCAACCCCTGGCTAGAGGTGGCTGCTGTGCTTATATAGGCAATTTTAATGTATCCGGCATTATATGCCGGATACACTGTCCCTTGTTCATAGCCGGCCTCCATGGCCGGCTACACATATGTCCCTTTGTATCTGGTATTAAATGTCGGATACAAAACACAATCATTCGAAAATTAAATGCCGCCGCAAATTTGTCGGGCGTCCGGCGCGAATCACGCTGATTGATCTTCTTGTATCCGATGAATAGTGTCGGATATACATTGAGGTATGTGTATCCGACATATTTGGTCAGATACAAATCGAAAATTTACGGATTTGCCCCTCGACTTGACCGATTCAACCGATTTGACACTTTTTGATATCTACGGATTGCCCCCTGCAATTTTTGGTTTAGTCCCTGAGATATTTGATGATTTTTGGATATTCAAGATTTAGTCCTTGAGATATTTTGGTGCGTTGGCTGCCATGTGTGCCGTTCTTATGCCATGTGTTCAGTTTCCGGTTTTTCTGCTCGGAAACTTCGACGGCTCATATCTCCTTCATCCGGACTCCAATTTGAGCAAACTCAGTTGTGTTGGACTCGTATTGGAGCCCTCTATCCAATGATATAGAGCTAAGCACCTGGCTCGGGGTTCAAAAAAGGTCAATTTTCGGCTCACCCTCAAGTTTGACTGGCCCACAGAACCTTCATCCGGACTCCAATTCCAGCAAACTCAGTTGCGTTGGACTCGTGTCGGGATTCTCTATCCAATGAGATAAAGCAAGGTGGCCAATTATCACTTGATCAAAAGGTCAAATTTCGACCCCTCAGGGTTTGACTTTTTAGCCAGGTTTGCATTTCCGGCTCTTCCGGGAGCGCAAAAATGAGGTGCTTACACCAAGCTCAGAGGACAAAAGTAAACGATTAGCTTCCATAAACTAGGCACGAATGAAGCCAAAGCTGGTTTCAGGGAGGTTGCGACGCTCGATAGAAGGATTTGCGGGTGGAGGTTGCTGGTCATCAGTTGGAAATAATGACTCTTCGGAAGAGGAGTCCGAAGGCATATCAGCGGGAACAGTGGAAGGACCAGCTTCATTAGCATGACAACTAAACACTGGAGGAGTAACATGCTCTTGCACTGATGAAGGAAGGTTGGGTGGAACGGTAAGAGCAGCAGTAGGAATATCAGCCATGGAAGGGTGCACCGGGATGGCCACTGAATTTGTGGGACCAGAAAAAGCATCCCAGGGAGAAGAGTAACTGCTACCTGAAGAATGATGGCAGGTCTCTCATTAAGGATGGGATAGGTCTATGTCTTCTTCCCCGTTTGATGAATCGTCAGCGATTTCAATATTTTCATCAGGATGCCGAACCCGAAGTTTCAAACTAGAACGAGTCACATACGTTCCGCTCCCTGACAAATCGCAACCCTCCATAATCTTCTTCTTCTTCTTCAAAGGCTTACCACCAGACAGGAGAGTCCTAACAGCAACAGGTTTCATCTTTCGCTTCCCTTTCAGCTCCTTTTTTGGCCGATCAATACTTTGAACACGTAAAATCAAGGATAGAGTGAAGGAAAAAACAAAAACAAAAATAAGTGGCCGATGCAAGATTAGTTGGTTACCAGGGCGAGCAAACCAAGCCATGTATAACGGGCGGAGTTTTCCAATGCGTTGGACGTCAAAAAGGGAAAGATGAAGAATGTCAGCGTAAGATTCAAATTCACGATTGTCCAAACGTGAGTAGAACCGAGACCACCACAACCGGAACGAAGGTTCAGCATCAGCAATTCGAGGATTGACAACTGCGGGAAATCGGGTGACAACGTTTTCAAAACAAAAAGCTAGAGCAATAGAGTGAGAGTCATAAATCATCGATCTAGATGTACCAGGAGGCTTGTTAATGAATATGAAGTCAACCACTGGAATGCCTTGGCCATAACCCAACTGCCTACTAACGAAGTTTGGTAGATATACCTCAACTCCCTCTCTCCGGGAAGTCGAAGGAGCAGCAGGGTTATGCAAGCTGTGAGACATGGGAAAAAATCAAATTCATTGACTTCCTCAATCATCACACGGGATTGGTTAAAAAAAAAAGAGTCGCCACCATTCTATTTAGGTGAGAATGGACACCAAAATATCAAATAAGCACAAAAAGGCAAATTTAGGGTAAAAATAACCCTCTAAAAAAACAACCAAAGATAGGTAAGGGGATTAGGTTATGAACAGGGGAAGGTGTTAGGCACCCCTATTCATCCACACAAGGTGGTTGCCAGGTATTGTTCATGTTAAAATAAAGGAAAAAGGCTTGCTATAAAAATCATGAAAAATCACAAAAAAGACAAAAGTGTATGGTTTTTTTCATACGAATAGCCTGATTGATCCAGAACTTTCAAATATGATCATACCATTCCTAGGGTTTCATGATCAAAACAAAATTAAGATAAAATCAAATAAAATCAATTTAAAGTGAAAAATCCAAAAATTTGGCTTCAAGTTAAATTCTAGAAATCTAGAAAAATATGATTTTTATAAAATATTTCAAAATTGAACTTGAACATTCCAGGACATAGATATAGCCCAAATTTCACGTTAAATCAAGAAATAAAAACCAAAAATACCCACGTTGATGAAGAACATCAAAAGGGGAGAACTTAGACCGTAGGGTCTTCTCTTAATAATGAAAAACGACTCAAAAACAACATCATGAAACCATAGAATTTACTTTCAGGCTTCTGGATCCAGATCTATCATATTGATCATGATAGATCCAAGATCTTAGCCTAAACTCACAAAAATCACGAAAACAGTGCTGTAGGTGCAAATATGTGGAAAATCCAAATTTTATAAAAAAGTGGGGATCTCATGCTATAAACATCATAATCATCATAGATTCATTCAGATTCATCATAAAAACCATTAAAATATGATCAGGATATTCAAAGCAGCCACATCTCACAGATTTGAGCACATGGGGTCTTTCCTACGGATCCACCTATTCTCTTTTCCCCTAGCTCTCTCTTCATGTTTTATGGCTAGAGAGGATTCTTGAGGTACTTGGAGATAGGTTTGGGTATACAAACACAATCAAAGGCCTTATTCTAGAAAAAGGAGAAAAACAGATATGGGGTTCTATTCTAGGGATCCACCTGTTCTCTTTTCCTCTAGCTCTCTCTTCACGTTTTACGGCTAGAGAGACTCTTGAGGTACTTAGAGACAAGTTTAGGGATACAAAATAAAAGATGGCCTTATTCTACAGCAATGGAGAAGATCCTATTACTTCTAGAATTGAAGACAGAAAATAAAAGGGAAAAGGGACTTACCTGGATTGAGCAAGCAAGGCAGCAGGGATTCCTCTCTTCTCTTGGAGCTCCTTGGACTTCAAATTTTCGTGGCCTTTTGCTTGAGGAGAGACCCTCTATTTATAGGCAGAGCCAGGGGCATGGTTGGTCCAGGGTTTGGCAAGATAGAGTTTCAGATTGAATTAAACATAAGGATAATGCCCATCCATGACCAAATAGGATAAATAAGAGATTTCGAAGGGATAAATGAGAGAATTCGAATCTCTCAGAGAGATATTTGGGTGCAAATAAGGCTCCAAAATCGAGAAAAGATAAATTCGCACAAAACCCCCGTGCCTGTATATATATTACGGGCGCGCCTTGCCCGTATTATTAATATGGGCACGCCGTGCCCATATATCAACTGCGGGCATGACCAGACCGTAAACAAAATACGGTCATGACCAGTTTGGCCAGATTTTACACTTTTTTGACCTGTTTCAAATCCCAATTAATATTTTCAATTATTTTCTCTTTTTAGTGCAATTTGGGGTGTCTACAGCTGCCCCCTCTTTGCTGGTAATTGGAACCAATTACGAGCAGAGAGCAAAAAAGACCCACAAATTGAACTTTTTGAGATTTTGTCTAACTAATTGCATTTTGCAAGGATTAAATGAATGATTTTGGAAAAAGAATTTGTGTGGAAGATTTGCAGAAAAGTCCCTAACCTTAAGGGGCAGATCCTCCTCTCTAGTCTCACTGAGCACTCGTGGCTATGAAGTGAGATTTGAGACAAAATTTTTAAACAAAAGTGGGTAAGGTGGCAATCCTTGCAACTTACAACTAATATAAACATTAATCTCCTGAAAAGTGTGGAGAAAATAATGAAAAAGACAATTTTTCTGGGTGGCCTGCCGATGTAGC
Source organism: Buxus sempervirens (assembly GCA_947561395.2). NCBI lineage: Eukaryota > Viridiplantae > Streptophyta > Magnoliopsida > Buxales > Buxaceae > Buxus > Buxus sempervirens. The sequence goes on from OX387183.1 coordinate 31,813,179, forward strand.
ACAATGAACAGTAAAGAACAGACACAACTCAAAATTACACATTTGAAAAACATCTCATTAATTGAACTTGCTTTGGTCAAACAAAGAAATGATAAAAACATGGATTTGAAGATAGCCAATGAAACCCCTGCTTGAAGTCTGATGGGGTGGCGTCTCTTCCTTATCTCAGATTTCTTGGAGTTTTCGTGGCTATGAAAAGAAATCTAAGACAAGCAAATTTTGAAAAGAATGTGGATTTAAAATTGACCACTGCAAACACTTTTGATTTTGATGTTTTTCACTTTTTGAATTTTCCTGATTGATTTTCTTATTTGATATACCTGGGTGCCATTTGTTGCCCGAACCTGTGCTTGAATATTTTGCAACTTGCTTTTGCTTCTTTATCTTCTTGCTCTCTCAATAACGATGTATGTGCCCTTACTGCCCATAACTTGTCTTCATGCTTTTTAATTGCTCAAGCGAATGCCCTCATCTTGATTGATGGATCATGATCTGTTGATCTAACCTCATGCCTTTACAACCCATGATCTGTCTTTCATGCCTTCTTGCTGCCCCAGTAAAATCCTTCTTCATGATTGAAGAATTGGGAACCCTTGTTTAACATGCCATTGCTTCGAAGCCTTTTTTTCTTTCAAATTCGAAGACTAAAGCTTGACTGCTTCTTCCAGATGTTGGAATTCATTCCAATGAAAACCCAGAAGGAAAGACACTGAACATGCCCCGGTTTTGATTGTTTGAAGAAGTACTTGCCCCTCAGCAGAGATGATCCTTTTTTTTCCTTTTTCTCTTTTTTTTTCTTTTTTTTCTCTTTCTTTTTTTTTCTTTTTTTCTTTTTAACCTTTGCTAAAAAGAAACCCTAATAGAAGAATGCAAATGCAAACATAAGAAAATATGTTTTATACTAGTGGCCTCAGAATTCTCTAATGCTTGCAAAACCAATGTTTTATTAAAAGATATAGATTCTCATCATAGGCCAAAGTATAGTTTTTTTTTTGAAAGCTGATCCACAACACTTAATCACATATAATCAAAGGAATTAAAATCCGGTTGAATAATGAAAAGGGTAGTCCAAGCAATAGGGAGAGACCAAATCTGTCTATCCTGTGACCTTTAGAATCATCCCCTAATGGCTTTTTCTTCATGACTGATCCTGCTAATCTGGTCAGTTTCCAATACTCATGCTGACTTCAAACTTGGACCACATGATCAACTCAACCTTTGATTCTTTTTTCTTTTTCTTTTTTTTTCTTTTCTTTATTTTTTCTTTTGCCCCTATTGGCCCTAGCGCCAATTACGGTTTTCACTAGAGTCGGCTTCGATATTCCGTCATCACCAATCTTACTCTGAAAGTTGAATGAACATACTAAAATCACCGAGGGCTTAATAATAGGACGAAACAAAGGCTAAGCTCGGTTTATGAAAGAAAAAGTATTAAAGGCTCAAAATTTTCTAAGTGTGAAAATAGGTCAACCGGACTTATAGTCATGATGAACTTGATCTCATTCCCCCTTTTTTTTATTTATTTGGTTTTCTTTTGCCACTATTTTTCTTCTCTTTCTTTTTTCCTCTTTTCGTCTTTTTGCCCCTATTGGCTTTGCCCCTATTGGCCTTGCCTCAGTATAAGACTGTAAGTCCAGTTTAGGTTTATCAAAGAAGACGAACAAGCTCAAATTGGCTTGACTAGGGATGAAAATTGTGGGAAATATAGAAATATGGCCTCAGATCATTTCCTAGTAATATTCATTCAAGGAAAATACCTCTTTACTGCATCAGAGTTAATTGGCTGAGGAAAATCTTTCCCATCCATTTCTGTTAAGATAAGAGCACTCCTGACAGGACCTTTTTGACAACATAAGGCCCTTCCCAATTTGGTTTGAATTTTCCACGAGGGTCTTCCAAAAAGGGTAAAATTTTCTTCAATATTAAATTTTCTTCTTGGAAAGTTCTGGGCTTCACCTTCTTATTGTAAGCCCTGGCCATTCTCTTCTGATACAATTGGCCATGACAAAGCGCCTTCAAACGCTTTTCCTCTATTAAATTGAGTTGATCATGTTTTGACTGTATCCATTCAGCTTCTTCTAATTTAGCTTCCATTAGCACTCTTAGTGAAGGGATTTCTACTTCTACTGGTAAAACCGCTTCCATCCCATATACTAAAGAATACGAGGTTGCCCCTGTAGAAGTCCGAATTGACGTTCTGTAAGCATGTAGAGCAAGTGGCAGCATTTCATGCCAATCTTTGAAACTCACTAACATCTTTTGAATGACCTTCTTTATGTTCTTATTTGCTGCTTCCACTGCCCCATTCATCTTTGGTCTGTACGGAGCTGACTTGTGGTGGGTGATATGAAACTGTTCACACATCTTCCTCATGTCCTTGTTCTTAAGGTTTGAAGCATTGTCTGATACTATGGCACTTGGCAAACCGTAGCGACAAATGATATTGTGCTTCAAGAATTTCAGAACGTGGCTACTTGTAATGTTTGCATAAGAAGCTGCCTCTACCCACTTGGTGAAGTAATCAATTGCTACAAGTATAAACCTGTGTCCATTCGATGCCTTTGGAGAGATCATTCCAATGACGTCTATACCCCACATGGAGAAGGGCCATGGAGATGTCATGTTGTGCAATTCACTTGGGGGCGCATTCTTATTATCAGCATACACTTGGCATAAATGACACCTTTTGACATGTATATAGCAATCGTGCTCCATTGTGGACCAGTAATATCCTAATCGCAGAATCTTCTTGGCAAGCATATGCCCGTTCATATGGGGTCCACACACTCCTCCATGTACAGTTTCAACTAACCTTTCTGACTCTATCTAAGTAGGATATCGTTGTGTGATCTTTTGTACAACTACCCACCACTTAATAAGAACTGTCCTGCCAACCTCTGTATTGTTCTTTTCTCTGTAGAAGTGACATTTTCTGGTAAACTCCGATCATTTAGGAAGTTCTTAATATCTTGAAACCATGGTACTTCTTCTTCTGGGGTTTCTTCTAGAACAAGGCAATAAGTTGGTTCATCTCTGACTTCAATTTCCAGTGGTCTAATATCAACACCTTCTGGCATACTAACCATTGAAGCCAATGTTGCTAGAGCATCCGCAAACTGATTTTTGGCCCTTGGCATATAATTGAAGGAAATTCGAGTGAATTTGGTGCTTATTTCTTCCAAACACTGGTGATAGGGGATCAGCTTGTGATCCTTGATTTTCCATTCACCAATTGTTTGGAAGATGATAAGACTCGAATCCCCATATACGTCAAGTTCCTCCACTTCATGGTCTAAGGCAGCTTGCAACCCAATTATGCACGCTTCATACTCTACTATATTGTTTGTGCATTGAAACCTTAACTTAACTGCGATTGGGATGTGTGCCCCATCTGGCTTGATCAAAACAGCCCCTATTCCATTTCCATTCATATTGGCGGCCCCATCAAAGAACATTTGCCAAGAGCTTTCACTTTCTTCTTCTTCAATAAACAGGATTGCCTCATCAGGAAAGTTGGTCCTTAAGGGTTGGTATTCTGGTCGGGGTATTTTCGGAATTTAAAAAATATAAGCAACTTGGCCTTAAAGGGGTATCCGCTGACCTCCGGACACTAGGCGCGAGGTCAGCGTGAGGTGGGCGGATCGAAAACAGCGAAAAAAGCATCCGCGGGCGAGGTGGGCGCGAGCTAGGCGCGAGCTCAGCGCACCCGAAAAGAAGTAGGCGCGAGCTCAGCGCACCCAAAAAAGGTAGGCGCGAGCTCAGCGCAAGCTAGGCACGAAGCTCGGTGGATGCCAAAAAAATGATCCGCCCGCGAGCTCAGCGCAAGCTAAGCACGAGCTCAGCGGATGCAAAAAATGCTCCGTGCGAGCTCAACGCAAGCTAGGCGCGAGCTCGGCGGATGCAAAGAGAGCTCAGCGCGAGCTCAGCACATACCCACTGCGAAACCCGAGCTTCTGTTTTTTGCTCAAACTCCATTTTCTAACTGGTTTTTTAAGCTCCGAAACACCTTCCAGGTGCTTCCCAAACTCCCAGAAGACACTTAATCATGTATCAAAATTAATCTAACCTACTACAAGACACAACTACATATATCAGGGAAGCTCGATTATCATATAAAAAACAATACACTAACAGCTGCAGGGGGAGTGGGGGTGATGGGAGCATGCTCACAAGTGCTCAAGCAGGAGACAGCAGGTGGCAAGGGGTTAGGGGAGCATGTTGGCAAATCTAGCAAGCAATAAAACAACAAAAAAAACAATAACAAGCAAGGATTGCCTATGTAAGATGGAAACCTAATTTTTGCACCTACTCCTGTACTTGAACTCTATGCATGCACGCAGACATTCGGAGAAGGGAGGGAGAAGGGGGGTTTACAGGGGTACATTAGATGAAGGGAACTTGGGGAACATGCTCCCTTTTCGACGCAGACAACGCATGCATCTTCCTCTTCCTTGCTTGGTGGCCTTCATCGGATGGAAGTGAAAAGAAAAAGCATGGCAAGCTTTCATGACAATGGTCTTATACCACCGAATAAGACCGGCTTATGAAAATCTTTAGAAAACATCGCATATTCATATATGTGTAACCCAAAGTAACAAGGATCCTTACCTGGTGGTTCTTGAGTTCTGGAGCAGAGTGGAGACGTCTCCTCGAAGCCGGACAGCAGTTGGAGCCTCCACTTTACTGCACCGACAGTAGCAAGCTTCCACTTGCTTAGGTTGAAATGGAGGAGAACCAAAGAAGGGTGAGGCGCTTGGGGTTTTTTGGAGGCAAGCAGGGATGAAGAGAGGGGGCTTCAGGTGAAGGAAGAAGAAGGAGAAGGGAGTGAGCTGATGGAAACTCAAAACCCAACGAAGAGCAACCCAAAAATCCCCACCCAAGAAAAGCTCTTGACCAAAATCTTCCAACCCCCTTTCGCACGAAGTCTCGCGGCTTATATAGGCGAGGAAAAAAAAGGGGTATCCGCTAAGCTTACGCTGAGCGCATACCCGCTTGCCACGTCCGCGCGAGCAATAACATGATGAAAAAGCATTTAATGCAGCCGCTTGCCAGTCGGAAAATCTGACTTTTCAGATTTAGTCCCTAGCCATTTTCGATTTAATCCGATATTCTCGGATTTTTACAGATTTAGTCCCTGGGATATTTCATACATTTGGATATTTACGGATTTGATTCCCGAGATATTTTCCTGCGCAACTCGCCACATGTGCAGCTTTTTGCCACGTGTGCAGTTTATCGGTTTTGCTGCTCGGAAACTTCGTCAGCTCATATTTTCTCCATCTGGACTCCGATCTGGGCAAACTCAGTTGCGTTAGAATTGTATCGGAGCCCTTTATCCAATGACACAAGGGTAGGCATCTGGATCGGATTTTAGCAGAAAGTCAACTTTTGGCTCCGCTCAAGTTTGACCGCCCGCAGAAACCTCATCTGGACTCCGATTCCTGCAAACTCAGTTGCGTTGGAACCGTGTCGGGATTCTCTATCCAATGATATAAAGGTAGGCATCTAGATCGGATTTTAGCAGAAAGTCAACTTTTGGCTCCGCTCAAGTTTGACCGCCCGCAGAAACCTCATATGGACTCCGATTCCTGCAAATTCAGTTGCGTTGGAATCGTGTCGGGATTCTCTATCCAATGATATAAAGGTAGGCATCTGGATCGGATTTTAGCAGAAAGTCAACTTTTGGCTCCGCTCAAGTTTGACCGCTCGCAGAACCCTCATCTGGACTCCGATTCCTGCAAACTCAGTTGCGTTGGAACCGTGTCGGGATTCTCTATCCAATGATATAGAGGTAAGCATCTGGATCGGATTTTAGCAGAAAGTCAACTTTTGGCTCTGCTCAAGTTTGACCGCCCGCAGAACCCTCATCCGGACTCCGATTCCTGTAAACTCAGTTGCGTTGGAACCGTGTCAGGATTCTCTATCCAATGATATAAAGCGAGGTGGCCAATTTTCACTTGATCCAAAAGTCAACTTTTGACCCCTCAGGGTTTGACTTTTTGTCCAGGGTTTGCATTTCTTGTTGTTGTTTTTTTTTCTGGGAGTGCAAAAATGAGGTGCTTACAATGCTCATTGACATGTTCCATGATGACTTCTTTTGTGGGCTTGTGCCGAAGTTGGCGTGAAGGTAACTCCAAAGGTTCTATCATTTAGTTATTATCCTCACAGTTGGCAGAAGCAAAGGCAGGACAAGAAAAGCTCTATGCCAAGATGGATGAAATAAAGAAGAAGGAAGAATTTTTTTCTTCTCGGCTTGATGATTTTGTCACATTCTATTGAAGAACTAATACAAGCTTACAGGCACTGTGGTTCCATGCCCTAAAAAGGTATGTTTTCATGCTTTCTTCGACTTCTCATTCTGCACATTGTTTCATTATATCAGCATCTTTAATAACTCTTTGGCACTTCTCCTAGCTCAATATTGTCTTCAGCTTTAAGGAATGTGGCTTCTATTCTCTTGTATTTTGTGGCAGGATAAGTATCATAAACAAATCCTTTTCTTCATAAATAATGCATGTGGGTATAAGGAATGTGGCTCTTGTCCACTTATGCCACCCGGCAGGATTAGTGCCATACACAAACCTATAACCTCAGGACTTTGATTTATTCTCATTCTCTTTTAGCGCCTTCTGTCAAGGAAAATTTGGCTTTTGCAACCCATTGCCAAACATGAACCTTGGCGTAGGTTATCTGTTCTCATGCATGCCATAATGCCTTGTGCCATGAAGAATGTGGTCTCTATTGAGCAGTGCCATACACAATCTACGGTTTAGGTCATCTAGTCTCACAACTTATAGATGTGCTCCATGACAGCATTCATCTGACTTTTATTTCTCTTGCACTTTCTCATGCTATGTTACATACTTGTCTCGTTGCATTCTTCTTTTTCTTTTGTCTCATTCATTTGTCGGCTCTTCGAGTCAAACAGGACCCATCATGCTTCCAAAGTCAGACATGACCCATCATGCCTTAGAATTGGAGTTGTCAAATAAAAAATAGATATTTGTCAAGATTGTTGATAGAGATGCTTCACAAGAAAGACTTCTTTAAAATCTCACCAAACAGCTTAATGGTGCCGTAGAGTATGACAGCTGATATAGAGGCTTCTATGCACTTAATAAAGTATTTAGTAGCAATGACAATCCAAATTTGTCCTTTAGCATCTAAGTTGATTAGCTCATATAGATTTAGCCCCCAAATAAGTAAAGAGCCGTGGCTTCATAGAACTTTTAAGCACATTGATAAATATAGATGAGATTGCCATGTATTTCATATGGACATAATTTCTTGGCATAAATAGATATACCCACTTTCATCATAGGCTAAGAATACCATTGGCTTTGTATATGCTGAAATAATTCTTTGCTTTCTCCATAACTACCACATTCGTCAAAGTGTTGTCAGTGTAGAAGTTATTTGGCTTCATCACTTGATACGCATTCAATGCCTATTCATTGTTGGCTTGGCTGTAACGCCCCAGATCCGGGTTACGTAATAAAACCGTAACTCGTCTCCGAAGGTTAATTCTTTGCACAATATCGATATATCAGAGTGGAGGAAAACATGAATGAAATAATAACTAGATAATCAGAGTGCACTATAATCCCAAACTGAAGTAAAAAATTTTAGTAATACAACTCTAAACTCACATAAACCAAGCAACTACCCGCCGGTACCATCCTCTCCAAGAGCAGCTGGAAATAAAATAAAACAAAACGGAATGAGATACGAATATCCCAGTAAGCAACACATGCATGCTCAAATACATTTTTCATAGTTATAAAACATGGATCGGATATAAAGCATGTAACAATGGCGATAACACGATTAATCCAACTAATCCCGCAATAATCTAACAGTTAAATATGATATAGGTAGTGAAATCCATCATGTAAGTCAAATCTGTAGCATCGATGTCAAATCACACGAATAACCATGAAACCAAATATAATCATATAACCACATGTCGATGAAACCAATATTTCAAAACAACCCAATGGATATAACTCAAATCAAAACAAGTGCCAATATCGATAAAGCCACATCATGCTCAAGTCCACACATCCATGTATATATCCCGCCTACTCAAGGTTCGGCTACTAAAATGACGTCCTACTCCAGGTTTCGTCATCCAATGCCGATCTACTTCGGGTTTCGGCATTGACAACACTGAACTACTCATAGTTCGGTGCTGCTCTACACCGGGGTGGAAATAAAAATACCAATAAAACATAGAGGTCAATGTCATGTAGTTCACTTTAATTGGGTAATCCACATGTTAGAGTGACATCCACACCTCCATGTACATATTCCGGTCTAATACATAGTCCTGGCACTCTGAAATGATGGCCTACTCAGGGATTCGTCACCCAATGTTGGCCTACTCCAGGTTTCGACATTGACAACCCGGCCTACTCTGGGATTCAGGTTGCTCTACACCGGTCGTGGCAACACTCATGGCCATGCAATTACAGCATTAAAGTCAACACATCACATTACTAAGCTTAGACATGGATCCAGAACAAGCTAAACCAGTATTTAACTCCAAATCACCACTTTTAAATAACTGATAAACTAGCATGTAAATCCAACATATAATGCGACAACAGTTAAACACAGTTACTGTTTATCATGGGTCATTCAGAACCAGACTATTCCATCATGGAGTTTCCCACATGTCATTTCAGCCAATTTCCGATAATAATTCAACACTTAAAGTAACTCATTCATGAAATCATTCCATACATTCTAAATCATTTCAATGCATTAAGTTAAGTATTTCCAAAACTAAGAAAGAATACAAAATTCTGAGCTTTCAGATATCAACATGTCGGTACAAAAAGAATTCAAACCAGAAAGGAAAACCACGTTTAAATGTAAAACAGAAAATAGCATACTAAAGCACACTTGAAATAGCAATTAATCCAATTTCCTTGAAAGTGAAAAATAAACCCAATGAAATGTTATTCACACCAGTAGTTCCAAAAATTTAGACACAACTTACCTGATTCAAACTGTAGAGAAAATTTGGTGAAACCATAAATCAAAAAGGAAAACTCCTAAGTTCACATTTCACACTTGACCTTAACTCATAATCATGTAGATTTATCCCTATTATAATCACTTGACATCGACAAGTAGATACTACTTTAGAGCACCCCTGACTCTTAATCAAGTCACATGGAAGGTGATTTAGGGAGTAAAATTGCAGGAATTACATTCTAGAAAATTAGCCGCACAGGTCATTTTGGCCAAGCTGGGTGCCTACTACCTGAGGTAGGCGCCCCTGAGCTGCCTCCTAAAAACCAACCAGCCGCCCACCCTTCTGTAGGTGCTGATTTCAACAATTAATACTCATTCCTACAGTTTAACTGTTCCAATTTATAGTTGTATGAAAACCTTAGCTAAAGATCACAACAGCATATTGCTAACACCTATTTAGATCACATAGGACAGAGTTTAGGCATTAAAACCCAAAGATATCAATTCTGTTAAATCAGCCGCACATGGCTTAAGATTAATGGATGGGCGCCTACTGCCTAAGGTAGGCGCCCCTGAGCTTCCTCTCAAATTTTGAACAAACACCCACTTCTTAGCAGTAGGCACTAGTAGGCACCCATGCTGAGAAGTTACGAACTGAAATTAACTCTCTGAAATTTTACAACGAGCATCTCTGATCTAAAATTTGCTATTCAAAACTCTTAAATTCATTTGATTAGCTACCTAAGAACCTAATTGAACCAATTCGAATTTAACTTGATCGAGATTCATGATAAAATTCAGCATTGGTGTGATAAATACATACTATCGTCAAAACTCAAATCTAGCTAAAATGTGCAACGAAAATCTCCAAAATTCATCTATAAAAACCACGGAAATAAGTGCTACTTACATGATCAAATTCAGATCCAACCACAAACAGCCACTCAAATGCAGATCTGAACTCTTACAGTCAATCCTCTCTTCAAGCCTCCTGAATTTCATTTAAACAATCGTCTAATTCATAGATCTGAACCATTTCTCCTCACTAACAATCCCTCCCTTCATTTAAACTCAATTCCCGAATCTAAACACCCTACCTGATCTGTGATTGATCAGAACGACTCCTCACAACAGTATAATCGATAATCCTCCAACAATTTTCGAGGTTTACCTCCTAGCAGCACTTCTGCAACTTCAATTTAGGATCAGTGACTTGGAGAACTCTCCTTCTCCTCTCTTCAGATCTCCTTTCGTCTGCAGCTTCAAACTCCTTGAATGAGTTCACCCGATTCAATTCAACCAAAATTTGGATCACGCGACTTCGACCTATTTATAATCTGGTCGTTACCACCAACTACTTAAGCAACTCATGATCCGCCACAACGCTCCTCCACCAAGCTTCCTACACCCACCACCATAACCAATGCTATTGATCCGATGGTTGCCACCCAACCGAGCTATATACATTTCCACTTAATTATATTTATTTAATTCTCTTTACAACATTTATTAAATATTCAAATTATAATATACCAGCCACTTACTACTAATTACTATATGTCTCCGATTTTCTTTGAATTTCCCAAAATGCCCTTACTCGCTACACCACTGAACCACCAAAACCCAACCAATGAAACTCAAATAACCAATTTACCATTTTAATATTTCATCATATCTTAATTTTTTTTTGAAATTTTACTCTAAATAACTTCCTTTTCTCCATTTCTGAAATTTTCCATCAATTAAATAAATTAACAAACATAAAATCCAATTTTTAATTTTATTAAAGTTCGGGATTTTACATTGGCAGATAGGTTCTATTTTTTTATGAAAAACTCTGGTGACTTTCTTCTTTTTCTAGGATTTAACGTCATTCCACGGCCTTCACCTAAGGATTTATATTTTGTTGCATCATGTTCCATCTTTGTCCAACGATAGTTGGTAGGTTGTAGCTGTATCTATAATGAGATTTCCATATGCAAGCCATATACTTTGTCGCATATCTCATACATCTTCTTTTTTCGTTTCTCGACCAGACAAATAAACAACAATAATATGCCAACAAAGTGTGTTTTCTAAGACTCCTCTATCACAATTGCACAATTAATATGCTAGTCTTGGGCTAGCCATTAGGAATGTGGCTCCCGTCGAGCTATCAGCTGGATCAATGCCATGTACAATCCTTTGGCATTGATAACCTCGTCCATAGGGAATGTGGCTCCCATCAAGCTCGTTAGCAAGATCGGTGCCATACACAAACCCTTGGAATTGATAATGCAACCATAAGGAATGTGGCTCCCGTCAAGCTCCTCAGCGAGATCGGTGCCATACACAAACCCATAGTGTTGATAATCCGGCCATAAGGAATGTGGCTCCCGTCAAACTCGTCAACGAGATCGGTGCCATGCACAAACCTTTGGCTTATAGGACTGATCTCTTTGGACATAAAGAATGTGACTCCCATCTAGCTCGTCAGCCAGATCGGTGCCATACACAATCTCTTGCCTCAGAAGAATCAGATCTCATACAATATCTCGTATAGGTTCTCTTTCAACATCTCATACTCTATCTCATGCAGCTTCTCATTCAACATATTTTGTAGTATCTCACATATATTGCTTTGTCTTTAATTCAGCTCTTTGCTTTGTCTTTAATTCAGTTCTTTGCTCATTTTGTTGTAGATTCTTAGAGTCTTAATAAGAGATATATGGACTACCAATCTGAGTTAGGAAGTAGAATGATGAGGTTATGTCAAAGCCTTTGAGAAAGTGACCTAGACAGAGAGTTAGTTCATCTTGCCAAGAGACATCTGTTTGACCTCTTCAAATGTGTTCATTTAGCATTTCTCCTTTTCTTTGCATTTGAAATCCATGTCATCAAGCTTGACAAGATCCAGCCCCCAAATGTAAGTTGGCTAGTTATGTTATAACGATCTCCAGCATTTGCTTGATAATGAAGTTATCATGCTTTTGGCAATCATTAGGATAAAAATCTCATCATGGAGCTTTTGTAATACCATGCTGCATTTCATTATCCAGCAAAGAAAGTGGATACGGTGGAGTAAAATCACACCGTCGGTATTCAGCATCTACTTTTTTCGTCTCTTTTAGTAGTATGTCTCCGAGATATGACCGTGTAAAAAACTTGGCAGATTTCTTAGCCAGTTTGCTAGTGACAATGTTCGATAATGGATCCCAATGCTCCATGACATCTTCTGGTTGTCCGACAAGCTTCTTGTCTGCAAATCTTCCAAGCATCATTCGATATATCTCCTCCACTTGCGCATTCAAATCATGACACACTACAAGTAAATCCGGATTCTGTTGCAAGCCCGCCCTCGTGCCATGAAAATTGACTCCATCACGAGCATCCTCATTCTGCTTTTTCCGCTACTGGTTCTGAGAACGTTCGCTAGATGTGTCAGCTATAGCAGGGTTTTGTGCATTTGAAGCATACCACGCGATCTTGTAGCTTTTGCCATAGAACCATAAATATCACCTTCTTAGCGAGCTTAAAAAGTCTGCCATGGTGATATAATCACCAAACTTTGTCTTTTCTTTTCCAACAATAGAGCTCTCTTCTTTTCCAACAATTGAACCTAAGAGTATCTTCTGTTGCTTGTCATGCTCCTCAACAATAAGAGGAGACTCCTCTGGTTGCTTAGCATCAATGATATGGAAGAGTTCCTCAACGCGTCTATTCAACTATGAAGTATTTTCCGCTAGTCTGCCAGTATTTTGGGCAGATTGCGCTGGGTGTGAATTCGTATTCTCATCACGTGCTGGGGCATATTGATGTTGGGAACGTTCTCCAGATGCAGCAGGTGCCAGATCACTTTGTCCACCTAGCATCCTTCTAGCTCCCACCATATTGTCGATTCTTCAAAGATTTCTTCTGTCAAAGACTTTACCTCCTCAGCGGAGTCGCCAGAAAATGTAGGTGCTGTCAGCACCTCATTTTTGCGCACCGAAAGTGCCGAAAATGAAAAACCTAGCCTGGAAAGTCAAACCCTGAAGGGTCAAAATTTTGACTTTTGATCAAGTGCAAATTGGCCACCATGCTTTATACCAATGAATAGAGGGCTTCGATACGGTTCTAACGCAACTAAGTTTGCTAGAATCGGAGCCCGGATGAAGAAGTTATGAGCTAGTCAAACTTGAGGGGGAGCAAAATTTGACTTTCTGCTAAACCCCAGAACAGCTGCCCAAACTTGTCTTAGTGGACAAGTCATCCTGACACGATTCCAACGCAACTGAGTTTGCTCAAATCGGAGTCCCAGATAATAAGTTATGAGCAAAACAAGAAACCCTAAAAACTGCCCACGTGGCAAAAACAGTAGAGAAAATAGCAGAAAAAGGTGTTTGGGGGCAAATCCATAAATATTAGAATATTCAAAAATATCTGAGGGCATATCTGTAATTGCTTAAGGATAAGTCTATAAATATCCAAAATGCTAAAAATATCTCAAGGATTAATCTGTAAATATTGAAAGATACAAAATATCTGCTAGCATATATGTAATTATCTGGGGATGAATCTGTGAATATCAAATTGATGAGAAAATAGCCCAGGGGCCAATCTGCAAATATCAAGATTTGCTCTCTCTCTCTCTCTCTCTCTCTCTCTCTCTCTCATGATTAGTGTCCCCCATGTGCATCCCCCATGCATCACACATCACCCATGCATTAACTCTCTCTCTCTCTCTCTCTCCCCCCATGCATCATACATCATGCATCCCCCCATGCATCATACATCATGCATCTCTCTCTCTCTCTCTCTCTCTCTCTCTCTCTCTCTCTCTCTCTCCCCCCCCCCCCCCATGCATCATACATCATGCATCCCTCACCCCCTCTCTCTCTCCCCCCATGAATGCACCCCCATGGGCATCCATCATGCACCATCTACATGATAAAAGCCACCAAACCCCATACATATGGGGGACTTTTTTGGCTCATTTGCTATCTTCTTCCATCCCTAACCTCTCCAAGAGCTCCCATCTCCCTCATTGACCTCCTCTCAAGAAACCCTCTTTCCCTAACCTCTCTTGGCCTCCATCATCCCCCAAAGATCACCCCAAGACCACTATACCCTTCTCTCCTTCATTCCTTCTTCATTTTCAACCCATGGAATTCACTTGGTGCCACTTGGAAGCTTGGGAAAGAACCCTTGAAGTGCTGCTGTGTGTTCTCAAGAGCTCAATACTCTTAAAGAAGTTGTAAGAACCCAAGGTGAGCTACTTTCCACCTCTTAATTGACATATTTGAGTATGAGTAATTTTATTTTCTCATGTCATATATTTGTTGCTTTTCTTTAAATATGGCATGTTAGATCCTTTCATCTGAAGTTCGTGTTCATTTTTTGTGTAAATAATTTCATGGTAAGAAAGGTAAGCTATCGATAGCTTAAAGAGAGGAAGAGAGATCTTCATGTTTGGTTTTAAGGGTCCTAATACTACTCTAATGCTACTGTTTTCTCTTATCTTTTGTTATTGATTTCTTTTCATTTAAAAAGGGGAGAGTGTTCCTCTTATGCTTTATCTCATGTAACCCTCATGTAATCCCCCTTCCCATCCTTTCTTTAGATCACTTTCTTGTTAATTAAATAGGTTAGATTAATGCGTGGAGCATGCTGAATTTTTGTCTTGTTATTCTAACTTGCATGAGCATGATTTGTTTTAAACATGCATGTAGCTATCCCATCATTTTTCATCATTTAAGGCATATGTGATGTTACTTTAAGATCATGCCTCATTCACTGTCTCGTATGATTGATTTTTTATGATTTTTACCTCTTTCAAGCCACCAATTATGGCCTCATGAAGTCACTTTTACTTATTTTTGTGCATGTCCTACAACATGTTTATTCCTTTATCCATTAGAGGCATGTCTAGGCTCTTCATGTGTGTCATTCCTTGATGTGATTTTTAAATATAGATGAATTTTTTTATCCTTAAACACAACAAACACACACATGCATCTTGATAAGAAACTCATCCTAAAAGGCATGTTTCTCTATTCTATTTCTTTTATGTTTTGATTGTTGTTTCTTTTTCATCATAAGATACCCAAAACAGGGATGCTTGATCCCTGTTTATGTGCTGGTCTTAGTACAGGAGAAAGGGAAGAGGAAGCCACCAGCCATCTTCCTTGGTTTGATTTTAAAAACCCCAAAGGGGAGAGCCAAGGGGCTTCACTTGAACCGCTGTGGGCCCACACAGACCTTGTACATGCTCACAAGTATTAAGAATCGGTTTTCTAATAAAAAATGAAAAAGTGATTTTTGCAGGTTAGCCGAAAACTCAAGTTGGCTAAGGGTATTTTCATGCATAGCCGAAAATCAATTTCGGCTAACTTGAAAATACAGTGTAGCCGAAATTAATTTTCGGCTACACTATGTATCTTGCTTAGCCGAAATGTATTCTCGTTTAATATAAAAAAAAAATTCAAAAATCTGATTTTCCAATTTTAATTTGTTTATTTGATTTGTTTAAGCTAACTGAATGAACCAGCAAGATCAATTTGATTCTTTAGTGGGCCTTCCAACGGGGTCCTCTCAGCCCAAGATCACTTCTGGACTTAAATAAAGATAATTAAAATAATTTAAATGGGCCAAACCCTATGAGGCCCATCAAAAGCCCAAACTAATACATGCCGGCTTAGCTTAGGAATGGTTTGACCAAGACCACGGCCAAGGCCTATCAGACCCATCAAGCCCATCAACCCAATGAAGAAGGGTTCAACACCCCAACTTCATCAAATCTTGGACCACCCGGTCCAAGTCTAAGCCAAGGGTCCCTAGCCCAAAGCTTAGCCCACTCTGGAAATTAAGCAAGATAAATAAATAAAATAAACTTTGGCTACCAGATGAGGCCCACCCAATAGGCCCACCAAACTATCCAGACCAACATTAAATAAAACTTAACTTAAATCCCACTTAAACCCTAAGTTAAAAATAATCAAACTAACCAAAGCCCAAAGGGCCTTTTTGGGCTTAGTCAAGGCCCATTAAAGGGCATGTGGGCCGAGCCCGGTCCACCAAGGTATTCGTGGACCTTCCAACAGGGTCCACCCAATCCGACCCAGGTCACTTAAATAACTAAGCTAAAAGCAAATAAAGGGACACACGTCACCCAGGTGGTCCTGCCAGACTTAACCAAATTGTGCATGTCTTGGGAATCGGGTGAGTGAAAGCTAAGTTGACTCAAACCAGGAAACCCATGGGACCCGTCAACCGACGGGGTGGACCAGGGTATCTACGGACTTCCCCGAACCACAATCGAGACCCTACTTAGAGTCTCAAGCCACAAACCAGCCTAAATAGACAAACCTAGGCACCCAGGTGTCCGCCTACACCCCATTAGGCGGTGGTGACTCCAACCTTCCCATTTTACCATCCGGAGGCACGCAAATCCGTGCACCCTGTGGTGCGGTGTTTCTGACGCACGCACAGGTGCCTTTTTTGAATCCACATCCACGTGCCCAATGTTATTTCCATGGTGTCGAAATGCCAATGACGTGTCTTCAGATCTTAATTCTGAGTAGGAGAGATATGTCCGACATTGGCCTAAACCGTTGACTCAGCAGCCGTTCCCGTGCCGTTACTGAACAAAAGAGGGGTTGGAGTCAATAAGGCATGAGAGGTAGGCAATAGCTAGAATGGGACGGGAGATACTCAAGTGTTCTTCACATATACCAAGCCAGAGAGCTCCTTTAATGGTTCTAGAAAGTGTAGAAGACAAAAATCCAAAGATGGACTTAGAGAATTCTTGGTAAACTTGGAGAAGGTCCAGAGAAAAAGAAGTACTACTCTCAGCAGCCAAAGATCCAGGGGGTCCTCCAAATGGAAGAGGGTTCTCATATTTATAGAAGGAATGGGTCTTCGTGACACTTGTCCCAATCTGAGGCTTTAGGATCTCATATTTATCTTGAATCTGGTCTCATAGATGTCTAGGTTCATGATAATAATAAAATAAGAGATAGTGATTATAAAAGATAGAGCTCTCTGATTTGTATACCGGGTCCCACATGTCAGGATATGGAATTATAAATCACTTGACATCTTCGTCATTCTAGGTTGACATGCCATGACTCGTCACTGGCTACCGACAATTCCCACACACATGTTCGCCATGCCTTAAGGACCACCAGAAACCCCCCCCCCCCCCTAAGTGGGCTTTCGCCCAAGACAAAGATATCTACTCCAATATGCCAAATATATTTAATATAAATAAATCATGTCATACTTTATTATTATTGTTTTTGTCAGGTAACAAATAACCCACGACAAGCTATCTTTACTGGGTGATAGATGACCCATGACGGGTTGTCTCTGTCGGGTGGCAGATAACTCGTGATAAATCTGTTTCTATCATGTGACAAATAATCCATGTCAAGTTACAAAAACGGTCATCTACACATGGATTGCTGCCCAACTCTAAAGACTTGTTTTGTGGAGCTTTCTGTTGAAGAGCGTGAACAGTAGAATGTGATGGAAGCAGAAGCCAAGAGCATTGTCCAGAAATATGTCAGCTGGGGTAGTGTAATGTGAAACTATTCAACTAGCAATTATTCTAAGACTTCGCCAGATCTACAATGATATATCCTTGTGCCCTTCAAATATCAAATCCCTAGTTCCATCTAATAACATCGAAGGTATTGATTTCAGTTCCTGTTTCCTCATGGTCACATTTTTAATGGAATCAATTCATTTGCCATCTGTTTACTTTGGACCATTGCCAAGAAAGAGCATTATTATTCTTGAGTTTACTTTGTTCTAATAATTTATCTTCTGGAGATTTGCCCGATTTATTTTTTTTCTAAACTAGTGTTGAGATAGAATTCATGTAGCTATCTTGCCCCAAAAAATGAACAGTCTATTTTCCTATTACTGGTGGTTATATTTTGTCACTTGCCATAGCATAAATTGTAAAATCCTAGATTTTATTAATAAATAAATGAGATAAAATAACTATGTTAATTTTTAATATTAATATTGCAGAGAATGAGGAATTGGTTCAACCCGGAGAGTTGCAGGGTGACCCAAAGAACTTGGAGAATTAAAATACAAGGTGAGTTTATATTTTTGTTTTAAGATTATTATTATTATTAATATTAATATTATAGATGTTGGATGATGAGAAAATAACTAATAAGTAATATGATTAAATTTTGTATATAAGTGGCCGAATCCCACTAGAGAAGGGTGTGGTCGACTAAGATAAACTTTATTGAGAGTTAATAGAATGGTTTGAATAGTTTGAAGGTAGGAAGGTAAAAGGAAAGATTATTAGGGTTAATTAGTAGTGATGAACGAAAATATAAAAAAAAATAAAACTAGAAGGTTGCTATTCATGTATAAGAGAAAAGAAGAAAAAGAGAAGAAAGAGAGAAAAACAGCCGCCCACTTCTCCATATGTGTTCCACAAAGTGTTGATTTTTGTTTCTCTTGGTTGCTCAGATCAGAAGGAGAAGAAGGAGGAGTGATTTCGTTGGAGTTTAAGGTAAGAGGAACAGATCAAACCATGTTCCCTACGTTTAGTTTTGAGTTTGATAAGTTCTGAAAAATATATTCTTTGATTTGAATAATAAGGAGTTGTTGTGTTCGTGGGGATTTTAGGAGGTGATATCTAGAGTTGGTTGGTGAAGATTCAATCTCACAAGAGAGGTAAGTAGTCCCTTACAACTTGCATAAACAAATATGTGTTGGTTTATCGATGAACATGTTTAAACGAGATATTTTCAATTGTTTGTGAATGATTTGTTATGGAAGCTTGTTGTTTGATGTATTTGATCATCTGAAATAGTTTAGAGTACTTTGAAGATAAACACCCAAGATTTGGAAGTGATTTGAGATGTTGAAAGTTTAGGAAAAACAAGTCTAAAATTGGAAAATTCATGAATTCCGAAAATCTAAGAAATATAGCGAACGCCTGCAATAATGCTCGAGCGTCACTCCAGGCGCCAGTTGTAAAGAGTGGATGCTCGTTGCCACTTGAGCACTATTCAAGGCGCCCTGCTTGTGATTTTTAAAGTTCTGAAACCCGAGAGTTGACAAATTTCGATACACCGAACGCTCGAGCGCCCTCTTGAGCGACCAACCTTCTAAGAACCTTTCAAAACCTGTTTTTAATGGACGCTCGCACGAGCGCCCTATGCTGCTCGAGCGCCCCTGACAGTATTTTCTGATATTTTGAAATCAACCTCTTTTTTCAATATAAAATTGTTTTTATTGATTTCCAAATTTTTTTTTTTTGGAAATTAAGTAATTATATTCCAAAGTGAGAAAAGAATTTACATGAGTATAAGTACAAGATGCCCAGATAGGCTACTAATGGGTTAAAACCCAACAAAAAAGAAGTGAAGTCAAAGAGACAAAAACGCTAGTACAAGGCTACATAAAGTCCAACTTATGTACCAATAAGATCAGAGTGTTTAGAGATTGTTTGCATTGGCCGTTGATTAAATCAAATTTTTATAAAGATTTTGGGTACGTTCTAGTGAAATAGCTTTTATCCGAGTTTATCGTTCCAAACTCTTTTCTTTTAAATGAAATTTGATTTTAAGAGTTCCTACACTTGTATTTGGACTATCTAAACATGTTTTGAGCATTGAATGATTTAATTTACACTCATATCATATTTGACTATTGAAACCATGATTTTGGACATGTATTTGTCTCCACATATGTGGGTTTATGATCATGTATGTGACTTGGCGTATGCCTATATTATTTATCCCGCGTATGCGGATTTTGTGACGTATGTCTACTACTTGGTTTTGGTTTGCCACTATTGAGTGGGCTTAGCTCTTACATGGATCCATAAAGTAGCTAGTAAGTGGAATGTTATTAGAGTTCGGATTCTAGGTCATAGGCTTTCCATCACCACGAGGATGGTACCGCTCTTGTATTGGTCGGTTGCTACATTACCCACTCTTGGATTGATTGGGCCATACATGCTAATGTAGACACCCCAAATTGCACTACAGAATGAGAAAATAATGAAAACATGTAATTGGAGCTTAAAACAGGTCAAAAATGCATAAAAATTGACTAAGCAGGCTTTGCCCGTATTTTATTCACGGGTCGGTCGCGCCCGAGATCGCTCTACGGTCACGCACGCCCGTATTACAAATACGATCACCGTTGGACCGTAATTCATTTACAGTCATTAAAGACTGGTGCGAGTTTTATTCTTCTCTCGATTTCCGAACTTTATCTTTAGTCTAATATATCTTTAAATGAGCGAATTACGTTTTTTATTCGCTGAAGCCACCTTGGTTGGCTATGGATGGGCATTATCTCTGTCTTTCACTCTATCTTAAGGATCAGGATATATCCTTCTGGACCAGCCTTGCCCCTGTGCTTGCCTATAAATAGAGGTGAGATTCTCAAGCAAAAGGCCACGAAATTTTGAAGTCCAAGGAAGTCTAAGAAGCTCCAAGAGAAGAGGGGAACCCCTGCTGCTCTGCTTGCTCAATCCAGGTAAGTCCCTTTCCCCTTTTATTTTCTGTCTTCAATTCCAGAAGTAATAGGATCATCTCTATTGCTGTAGAATAAGGCCATCTTTTTTATCTAGTATTCCTAAACTTGTCTCTAAGTACCTCAAGAGTCTCTCTAGCCGTAAAACGTGAAGAGAGAGCTAGGGGAAAAGAGAACAGGTGGATCCCTAGAATAGAACCCCATATCTGTTTTTCTCCTTTTTTATAGAATAAAGCCTCTGATTGTGTTTGTGTACCCATACCTATCTCTAAGTACCTCAAGAATCCTCTCTAGCCGTAAAACGTGAAGAGAGAGCTAGGGGAAAAGAGAACAGGTGGATCCGTAAGGTAGACCCCAATGTGCTCAAATCTGTGAGATGTGGCTGCTTTGAATATCCTGATCATGTTTTAATTGTTTTTATGATGAATCTGAATGAATACATGAATCCATGATGTTTATAGCATGAGATCCCCACTTTTTTATAAAATTTGGATTTTTCACATATTTGCACCTACAGCACTGTTTTCGTGATTTTTGTGGTTTTAGGCTAGGATCTTGGATTTATCATGATCAATATGGTAGATCTGAATCCAAAAGCCTGAAAGTAAATTCTAGGGTTTCATGAAATTGTTTTTAGATCGTTTTTCATTATTGAGAGAAGACCCTACGGTCTCAGTTCTCCCCTTTTGATGTTCTTCATCAACGTGGCTATTTTTGGTTTTGATTTTTTGATTTAATGTGAAATTTGGGCTATATCTATGTCCTGGATTATTCAAGTTCAATTTTGAAATATTTTATAAAAATCATATTTTTCTAGATTTCTAGAATTTGACTTGAAGCCAGATTTTTGGATTTTTCACTTTAAATTGATTTTATTGGATTTTATCT
The DNA here is from genome assembly GCA_947561395.2 of Buxus sempervirens. NCBI lineage: Eukaryota > Viridiplantae > Streptophyta > Magnoliopsida > Buxales > Buxaceae > Buxus > Buxus sempervirens. The sequence goes on from OX387183.1 coordinate 31,834,527, forward strand.
TAATTTTGTTTTGATCATGAAACCCTAGGAATGGTATGATCATATTTGAAAGTTCTGGATCAATCAGACTATTCGTATGAGAAAACCATACAATTTTGTCTTTTTTGTGATTTTTCATGAATTTTATAGCAAGCCTTTTTTCCTTTATTTTAACATGAACAATGCCTGGCAACCACCTTGTGTGGATGAATAGGGGTGCCTAACACCTTCCCCTGTTCATAACTTAATCCCCTTACCCATCTCTGGTTGTTTTTTAAAGAGGGTTATTTTTACCCTAAAATTGTCTTTTGTGCTTATTTGATATTTTGGTGTCCATTCACACCTAAATTGAATGGTGGCGACTCTTTATTTTATTTAATCCCACGTGATGATTGAGGAAGTCACTGGATTTCCCGATTTTTTCCCATGTCTCACAACTGGCGACTCTGCTGGGGACTTGAGGATTTGAGCCTTTTGGTGTTTGTTCATTTTTTGATATTTTTGGATTTGCTTGCTATTTTGTGTTCTTAAGCATGTTGGGTATGTTTTAAATCTGAATTATTGCTTAAGAGTTCATGGGGGTAGAAACATGCTTAATTTTGATTTATAGGATTGTTTCTACAAACATGCGTAGGGGGGGTTCGTTTTGCTGAACCATGTTTATTTCTTGCTATATTTTTATAATAGCATGTTTTAATTTTCAGCATGATCTCCATGATGATTTTTTGGTGTATAACATGATCAGATGCTTGCATGATTAGATGATTTCTTATGAGCATGTTTTAGGTGCTATAGGATTGTTTGTGTATTTGTTTACTTTAAATATGCTTTCCTATTATGCCTTGGTTTGTTTATGTATGGCTGTGAAAAGAGTGGCAAGGGTTTGGGACGTTGTGAATGCACCCTATTTTTACAATGCACTGTGCACATTTTATTTTTTTACACAGCCTACCCTTAACCTATAGGAAGTTGAACCCGAATGTGTGTAGCTTGGCGCAACGAGGTCGATACTTCGGAAAGCAAAAGTGAAAACATTCACCTTAGAACTTTGAGCTAATGATGGGATGATAACGTGGATCTCGGATTCTGGTCATCACTTGGCTTGAGTGCTAAGTTGCCATTAAGCCAAAACCCAAAACCCCTACGCTTGAAGGTGGAGTTACACGTTTTTGGCTAAAGTACACAATTATGTGGGGATATGGGTTTGTATGATTGTGGGAAGGCCGTGTTCATGGCTTACAAACCAGGGCATAATGCAGATGCCATATTGAAGGTAAACAAGGTAACAAGGTAATCCTATTGTTTTGCATTATTTTCACGTCATAGGGGTGTCATGGTGCCCATTGGTTCGGGATAAAATTGGTCCCAAAATATGCATATTTTCTATAATTGGTGTAGCCCATAGGAAGAGTTTCTAACTCTGTTTAGAATCAATCCTACCCTATGTTCACACAAGAGGCAAAAAAAGGGTGCCAAATTCTTGAGTATGGTGTCAATTCGAAGGGTACATGTGCCTTCCTAAACATGTGTTTTAAAAAAAAGGTCAAAGTCCACTTTGGGACAGTTTAGAAGCCCTGCACTGGGTGAACCGTATGTTTGGATGAGCAATTAAAGTGATCAAACCGTGAAAAAACTGAGAAAACATAGAAGAGCTCCGTAAAACCGTATTTGATACACGGGCTGGGCTCGTCCGTATTAGTTATACGGGCTGGGCTCGCCCGTGGTTTCCATACGGTCACAGCTCGCTCGTAATTTAAATACGGGCAGGGCTGGACCGTACTGTGTATACGGTTTTCGCGGAAAATTCAATTGTAATCAGCTTTTTCCCACTAAATCTTATTCCTTTAACCTTTAAATAATGATAAAGGGAAATAGGTTTGAATAAAATGCTTCAAAAAAAAATAATAATAATAAATAAATAAATAAATAAAGTGTGAAGAGAAAATCCTTTGGGCCTCTGAAAGCCTTTGAATTTCAGACTTTTTCTCAAAAACTCCTTGGGCCTCTGAAAGCCTTTAAATTTCAGACTTTTTCTCAAAAACTCCTTGTGCCTCTGAAAGCCTTTGAATTTCAAACTTTTTCTCAAAAAAGCCCCGGGCCTCTGAAAGCCTTTGAATTTCAGACCTTTTTCTTTTGGGCCTCTAAAAGCCTTTGAATTTCAGATCTTTTGGGCCTCTGAAAGCCTTTGAATTTCAGATCTTTTGGGCCTCTGAAAGCCTTTGAATTTCAGACCTTTTTCTTTTGGGCCTCTAAAAGCCTTTGAATTTCAGACCTTTTTCTTTTGGGCCTCTGAAAGCCTTTGAATTTCAGATCTTTTGGGCCTCTGAAAGCCTTTGAATTTCAGATCTTTTGGGCCTCTGAAAGCCTTTGAATTTCAGACCTTTTTCTTTTGGGCCTCTGAAAGCCTTTGAATTTCAGACCTTTTTCTTTTGGGCCTCTAAAAGCCTTTGAATTTCAGACCTTTTTCTTTTGGGCCTCTGAAAGCCTTTGAATTTCAGATCTTTTGGGCCTCTGAAAGCCTTTGAATTTCAGACCTTTTTCTTTTGGGCCTCTGAAAGCCTTTGAATTTCAGATCTTTGGGCCTCTGAAAGCCTTTGAATTTCAGATTTTTTTTCTCAAAAACTCTTTGGGGCTCTAAAAGCCTTTGAATTTCAGACTTTTATCAAAAATCCTCGGGCCTCTGAAAGCCTTTGAATTTCAGACTTTTTCTCAAAATATCCCTGGGCCTTTGAAAGCCTTTGAATTTCAGACCTTTTCCAAAAATATCCCTGGGCCTCTGAAAGCCTTTGAATTTCAGACCTTTTTCAAACCCCCCCCCCCCCGGGCCTCTGAAAGCCTTTGAATTTCAGATCTTTCTCTCTTCAATTCAAAAAAAAAAAAAAGAAGCAAATAAAGAAAAAATCCAAACTCGTGTTCACCCAGCTTGCACATAGGCATGTGAATGAGATTAATTGGGCATTGATATTTTTTCTTTTATTTTGTGACCAGGTACTAATACACTTGCAATCATAGCTCCTGTAACCAGATCAAGAGCTCGCGCCATGAATCCCATTGAAGCCGAAGCTGATGCTCCTCATCCAGATGTTGTCCTACTCCAAGAACAAGTAGCAGGACTAGCCCGAATGCTAGAGAACGTATTGTCCGTACAGGCCCAACAAATGCAGGCCCAGAACCAAGCATCCACTTCCAACCCTGCACCTCCACCCCAAATCAATATTCCACCTCCAGTACAACCAATTCCTGAACCCGTCTATGAACCCACCCCTGAACCTATACTGATCAGGGATTAGACATCTGAGTCAAACAAGGCTAAGGAAAAGGAACGGATAAGGGAAGAGGTTGAAAGAAAGTTCCTGCACAAACTGGAAATGATCCAAGATGAACTTAGAAAAGTAAAAGGGGTGAGCAACTTCGAGGGCACCAACTTTGAGGACTTATGCCTATACCCCAATGTTAACCTGCCGGCCAAGTTCAAATGCCCAGACCTAGATAAATATGATGGCACTGGCTGCCCCATGAGCCATCTGATACTGCGGTGCCCTATGCCAGTTTGGTCGAGATGAGGGTGTTCTGATCCAACTCTTCCAAAGGAGCTTAACTGGAATTGCCTTGAGGTGGTTCGCTACTCTAGACCATGGAAAGATTAGAAGATGGAAGGACCTAACAAATGCCTTCCTAGCTCAATACCGGTTCAATTCAGAGATCATAACAGACAGGTACGATGTAATGAGAATGAGCAAGGAAAGGGACGAATCTGTGAGACAGTACGCCAAGAGATGGAGGGAGACTGCCTCTCAGGTCAGGCCACCTATGCTAGAACAGGAGATGATTTCCACCTTCATCAGTACATTGGGTCAACCATTCTATAGCCACCTGGTGGGTCAGACCACCACTAATTTTGCGGCTTTAGTACAAGTGGCCGACCGAATTGAAGACGGAATCAGGTCGGGTAAAATAATTGACCACTCTGCTATGGTCAGTCAGCAAGACCCCAATGTGAAGAAAGGAAGCGGGATGAAGAAGAATGGAAACAAGAAAGAAGGGGAGGTAAACATGGTGCAGCCACCATCAGGCCCTAACAAGCCCATACAAATCAACATACCTGCTCATTTTCCTACTCCATCTCCATCTACCCAGGCCCCTATGAGGGTTAATGTTCCAGCAGCACCTTCAGACCAAAAAGGGGTTTTTACTAAGGAGGAAAAGGATGCTTATTTTGCAGCAAGGAGAAATAGGGTTTTCACCCCTATTCCAATGATTCCTTCTCAGTTGCTGCCCACCTTATTGCAAGCAGGGTATATCACCTTAAGAGAACCCAATCCGAATGCACCCAAGGGGAGAAATTTTGACCCCTCCACCACTTGTGATTACCACATGGGTGCACCTGGGCACCCTACTGACAAGTGCTGGCCTTTGAAACATGCCATTCAGGATTTACTGGACCAGAATACCTTGTCTTTCAATACAGGGGCTCCCAATCCTCCTAGAACAGATATTGGACAGAACCCTTTGCCCCAGCATCATGGGGCAGCTCCATCTAATGTTATAGGTGTCATCTCTTCTGATAAAATAACCTTTGATCCATCCCAGTTAATTGCTCCAATAGGGACAACGGTCAAGGTTTATTTTAACAGAATAAACAAGGAAAAAGAAATAAATGTAATTTCAAAGGGAAATGATAGTGCTGCAAAGAACATTAGCTCATCTTTGGACCGGGTCTCGTCCCTCATGGCCCAAATGAACATTGCAAAACCACCATTGGTCATCAATTGCAGTCCATCCACCTTTACTTCACCCATTCAGTCAAAACCACCATTGGTCATAAACTGTGACCCTCTTAGTGCATCCGTCACTTCTGCAACCCCCCAACCAAAACAACTTCCACCATTGGTTGTTAATGTCCCCCTTGCTCAGAATTCCACAGCCAAGTCTAAACTTCCTCCCTTGGTGATAAATGTCCCCAAGCCTTCCTACTCTGAATCGGCTGTACCATGGAACTACAGTGAAGCTTTTACCACTACATGCCCAGCAGCTGAAAGCAAGGAAGAAGTGAACCTCATGATGAGGTCAGGAAAATGTGTAGGGGTGGAAGAAAAACAAAAGGAGACGGAGAAGGAAAAGGAAGAAGAAAAAATTAAAGGAAAGGCCAAGATAGGGGAAGATGCCCCTCAGGTAACTAACAGTGAGGCTGCTGACCTCATTAAGGTAATAAAAAAGAGTGAGTTCAATGTTGTCGAACAGTTGAACAAAGTCCCTGCCCAGATCTCAATACTGGGCCTATTGTTAAATTCTGAAAAACATAGGGACTCCTTGTTAAGGATACTCCAGGGGGCCCATGTGCCTAAAAACATTGAACCAGACCAACTAGGCCGGATGGTTGGGCAAATATTATCCCCCAATGTCATAACTTTTTCAGAGACTGAGATCAGCCCAGCGGGGTACCATCATGTAGACCCATTGCACATAGCGATACTCAGTAAGGGCTGCATGATAGCTCGAGTTTTGATTGATAATGGGTCGGCTCTCAATGTCTGCCCATTAATAACCTTTGTTAAGCTCGGTCTGGAGCAAAACAAAATAAAGCAAAATGGAAGAATCATAAGAGCATTTGACAGCTCTAAAACACACTCCCTAGGGGAGGTTGAACTGCCGGTCACAATTGGACCGTATATTTTTAACATCACATTTGAAGTGATGGATATACCTGCAGCCTTCAACCTACTCCTAGGAAGGCCGTGGATTCATACGGCTAGGGCTATACCATCTACCCTCCACCAAAGAGTCAAATATATTAGAGGCAAAAGGTAATTACTGTCCTAGCTGAAAACTTGGTTCCCCCCATGTGGTCCCCTGATGTACCCTATATAAACATGGAAATGACTGCTGATAAGATGGCATTTCACTCTTTCCAATTTGAAACTGTTAATTTCATACCTGGGGGGTATCAGGAAAAAGAAGGAAAGTTGACCTGTGCTGAAAAGATGGTCAAGAATGTGCTGGAAAAGTACAACTTTCACCCTGGAAAAGGTCTGGGGGTTAACCTGCAAGGAAGGATAAAACCGATAAAGGTTAAGAAGATGGTTCATAGAGCAGGATTGGGGTCCAAGCCAAGGAAATGGAGAAGTTAGAAGGAAATGGAAGACATAAAATTCCCGAACATCAAGGAAACTTTTCCTAAGCTTTCTCACATGATTCAGCTGTCTCCTCCTGAGGATCAGTCCAAACCCCCATACTATAACATCAATCCATTCCAAAAACCCAAATCCTCAACCGTGCAACCATATGTTCCACCTCCACCTCCACAAGCATTGGGTGGGCCTGGGCCACATACAGAACAGGAGCAGGACTTTTCTGAGGACGTGGGAGCATTCTTTGCCATGACAGAAGGCAACCAAGAAGAAGTAGCAGAGGAGCTACCTTTTATTGATTGGGCTGCAGTAGAAGTCCCATCTGGGACAAGCCCTACAGAAGAAGCAGGCGATGCAAGTCACCCAGTATTGGTGATTTCAGATGCAGACCCTGAACTTGAGGAGCAGGCTTGTATCCATGCCCCAAATTCTTTTATTCTGAACAATTGGGAGGAAACTCCCCTTACTTTTGAAGCTGCGTTTGTTTGGCAAACAGACATGGCTTCCAAAAAAAAACTCCATTAGTGGAATGCCCTTTTCCTGAAGGTTTTAATGAGCCTTCGTCTTCAGGGAAAGATTTTGTAGAAGGCTCTCAAAAAACACAAAAAGATTTTTCAATTTTTTATAGAAAAGATAAAATTTTCAGAAAGGTCCAAACCACTTATAAACCATATAAGCAAACGGAATTGGATCAGGTTGAGTATGACTTCGACCTCGAGCTCGACTTTGACCTAATGGGGGTTGAGGAAGAGACCGAGGACGAAGAAGACGACCCCCCAAAAGAAATCACATATCAATTTGAGCGTCATGAAAAGGGGGTCCAACCCAATATTGAAGAGACCATATCAGTAAACCTAGGGACCGAAGATGACCCAAAATAGTAAAGATTGGGGTATGCCTATCTGAGATACAGCGAGATGAAATGACACGGTTCTTAGCCGACTATGAAGATGTATTTGCATGGTCGTATCGGGATATGCCAGGTTTAGACACGGACATGGTTGTGCACAGGCTACCCATTCTACCAGATGCCAAGCCAGTTAAGCAGAAACTGAGAAGGTTAAAACCTGAATGGACATTGAAGGTCAAAGATGAAGTGGTTAAGCAATTCCAAGCTGGGTTCTTAGCGGTCTTCACTTACCCTGAATGGCTTGCAAATATAGTGCCAGTACCAAAAAAGGATGGAAAGGTCAGAATGTGTGTAGACTATAGAGACTTGAATAAGGCAAGTCCAAAGGATGATTTTCCACTTCCACACATAGACATCTTGGTGGACAACACTGCTGTACATAGTCTGTTCTCATTCATGGACGGGTTTTCTGGGTACAATCAAATTAAGATGGCTAAGGAGGACCAGGAAAAAACGACTTTCATTACACCTTGGGGTACCTTCCATTACACTGTCATGCCCTTTGGACTTAAGAATGCCAGGGCAACTTACCAACGGGCCATGACAGCCTTATTCCATCATATGATCCATAAAGAGATGGACGTTTATGTGGATGATATGATAGCCAAATCATGTGAAGAAGAAGACCACTTGATCAATTTGAAGAAGGTGTTTGACCGGCTCAAGAAATATAGTCTAAGGCTTAACCCTGCGAAATGCGTCTTTGGGGCTACATTAGGAAAATTATTGGGCTTTATAGTAAGCAGGAAGGGAATTGAGATTGACCCAGCTAAAGCCAGAGCAATCATTGAAATGCCATCACCTAGAACGGAGAAGGAAGTTCGTGATTTTCTTGGAAGGATTCAGTACATAAGCCGGTTCATAGCACAGCTCACCGCTATCTGTGAACCAATTTTCAAGCTTCTAAGAAAGAATAACCCGACAATCTGGAATGACGATTGCCAAGAAGCCTTCGACACAATAAAGGAGTATTTATTGAACCCACCTGTGCTAGTACCACCGACTCCAGGAAGACCATTGATTTTATACTTGTCAGTTTTGGAGACGTCAATGGGGTGTGTCTTGGGACAGCATGACGATACCGGAAGAAAGGAAAGGGCGATTTACTACCTAAGCAAGAAATTTACAGAATATGAAGCAAAGTACTCTCCTTTAGAAAAGACTTGTTGTGCCTTAGTGTGGGCAACTCAGAGGCTGAGGCACTATTTCCTTAGTCACTCCACATTACTGATATCCCGAATGGACCCTTTGAAGTATTTATTTGAGAAACCGGCTTTAACTGGCAAAACAGCGAAGTGGCAGTTATTACTCTCTGAATTTGACCTCACCTATATCACACAGAAAGCCATTAAGGGTCAAGCCATTGCTGATCACTTAGCTACACACCCTTTCCCGGAATACCAACCTTTGAAGACTAATTTCCCTGATGAGGCAATCCTATTTACAGAAGAAGAAGAAGGTGAAAGCTCTTGGCAAATTTTTTTTTATGGGGCCGCCAATATGAATGGAAATGGAATAGGGGCTGTTCTGATCAAGCCAGATGGGGCACACATCCCGATCGCAGTGAAGCTAAGGTTCCAATGCACAAACAATATAGCAGAGTATGAAGCATGCATAATTGGGTTGCAAGCTGCCTTAGACCATGAAGTAGAGGAACTTGACGTATATGGGGATTCGAGTCTTATCATCTTCCAAACAACTGGTGAATGGAAAACCAAGGATCACAAATTGATCCCCTGTCACCAGTATTTGGAAGAAATAAGCACTAAATTTACTCGAATTTCCTTCAATTATATGCCAAGGGCCAAAAACCAGTTTGCGGATGCTCTAGCAACATTGGCTTCAATGGTTAGTATGCCAGAAGGTGTTGACATTAGACCACTGGAAATTGAAGTCAGAGATGAACCAGCTTATTGCCTTGTTCTAGAAGAAACCCCAGAAGAAGAAGTACCATGGTTTCAAGATATTAAGAACTTCCTAAATGATCGGAGTTTGCCAAAAAATGTCACCTCTACAGAGAAAAGAACAATACAGAGGTTGGCAGAACAGTTCTTACTAAGTGGTGGTCAGTTGTACAAAAGATCACACAATAATATACTACTTAGATGTGTTGCAAAGACCGAGTCCGAAAAGTTAGTTGAAACGGTACATGGAGGTGTGTGTGGACCCCATATGAACGGGCACATGGTTGCCAAGAAGATTCTGCGATTGGGATATTACTGGTCAACAATGGAGCATGATTGCTATATACATGTCAAAAGGTGTCATTTATGTCAAGTGTACGCGGATAACAAGAATGCACCCCCAAGTGAATTACACAACATGACATCTCCGTGGCCCTTCTCCATGTGGGGTATAGACGTCATTGGGATGATCTCTCCAAAGGCATCAAATGGACACAGGTTTATACTTGTAGCAATCGATTACTTCACCAAGTGGGTAGAGGCAGCTTCATATGCAAACATTACAAGTAGCCACGTTTTGAAATTCTTGAAGCACAATATCATTTGTCGCTACGGTTTGCCAAGTGCCATAGTATCAGAGAATGCTTCAAACCTTAAGAACAAGGACATGAGAAAGATGTGTGAACAGTTTCAGATTACCCACCACAAGTCAGCTCCGTATAGGCCAAAGATGAATGGGGCAGTGGAAGCAGCAAATAAGAATATAAAGAAGATCATTCAGAAGATGGTAGTGAGTTTTAAAGATTGGCATGAAATGCTGCCACTTGCTCTACATGCTTACAGAACCTCAATCCGGACTTCTACAGGGGCAACCCCGTACTCTTTAGTATATGGAATGGAAGCAGTTTTACCAGTGGAAGCGGAAATACCTTCACTAAGAGTGCTAATGGAAGCTGAATTAGAAGAAGCTGAATGGATACAATCAAGACATGATCAACTCAATCTAATAGAGGAAAAACGATTAAAGGCGCTTTGTCATGGCCAATTGTATCAGAAGAGAATGGCCAGGGCTTACAATAAGAAGGTGAAGCCCAGAACTTTCCAAGAAGGAAATTTGGTATTAAAGAAAATTTTACCCTTTTTGGAAGATCCTCGTGGAAAATTCAAACCAAATTGGGAAGGACCTTACGTTGTCAAGAAGGTCCTATCAGGGGGTGCTCTCATCTTAACAGAAATGGATGGGAAGGATTTTCCTGAGCCAATTAACTCTGATGCAGTAAAGAGATATTTTCCATGAATGAATATTACTAGGAAATGATCTGAGGCCATTTTTCCTTATATCCCAAAATTTGCATCCCTAGTCAAGTCAATTTGAGCCTGTTCGTTTTTTTTGTCAAACCTAAATTGGACTTACAGTCTTATACTGGGGCAAGGCCAATAAGGGCAAAGCCAATAGGGGCAAAAAGAAAAAAAATGAAAAAAAAAGAAAAAAAAGAGAAAAAAATAGGGGCAAATGAAAGCCAAATACAAAAGAAGGGGAATGGGATTGAATTCACCATGACTGTAAGTCCGGTTGACCCATTTTTCACACTTAGAAAATTTTGTGCCTTTAATACCTTTTCTTTCATAAACCGAGCTTAGCCTTTGTTTCATTCTATTATTAAGCCCTCGGTGATTTTAGTATATTCATTCAACTTTCAGAGTAAGATTGGTGATGACGGAATGCAGAAGCTGACCCTAGTGAAAACCGTAATTGGCACTAGGGGCAATAAGGGCAAAAAGAAAAAAATAGAAAAAAAAATCAAAGGTTGAGTTGATCATGTGGTCTAAATTTAATCAGCATAATCACTGGAAACTGAGCAGATTAGCAGGGTCAATCATGAAGGTAAAACCATTAGGGGATGATTCTAAAGGTCACGGGGTAGACAGATTTGGTCTCTCCCTATTGCTTGGACTACCCTTTTTATTATCCAACTTGATTTAATTCCTTTAATTATATGTGATTAAGTGTTTTGGATCAGCTTTCAAAAAAAAAACTATACTTTGGCCAGTGATGAGAAATCAAATACTTTTTCATAAAACTTCTGTTTTTACAAGCATCTGAGAATTCTGAGGCCAATAATATAAAACCTATTTTTTGAATTAAATCTATCGTCTTTCCACTAATGGAGTTTGCTTTTGTATAAAAGTATGAAAAAAATGAAAAAAAAAGAGATAAAAGAATCTAATCCCTACTCCCTAACTGCTCCTCAAGCTCCCTAATCCTAGCTGCCTGAATTGCAATGATTCTAGAAGCTCCCTCTGCATCAGGATCACTCAAAAAGGAGATGACCTCATCTGAAAAAGAATGCTTGATCTTCAACGCCCTAAGGTCGGCCAAGGAATCCTGATATTTCTTCCGCATCACTTGGACTTCAAAGCGACGAGCTTGCCTTTGTTCTTCAAGTTTCTTCTCCATGGCAATACGGCCAGACTTCTGCTCTTCAAGTTTCCTCTCCAGATCAATGACTTTTATCCTAAGTTCTTGAGCCTCCCGTACCCATATTTGTTGAAGCCGCTTATGGGTTGCCCTTTCAGACTCCAAAATGTCCTCATAGGTAGGAAGAAGAACTGCAGGAGGATTCTCTGGTACTGGGGCATGACTCTGCACCTGCTCTCTAATCCAAAAATGATAGTCCTTCACATGGGACTCAGAAAAGACTGGACCCCGCAGAAAGCGAACATAGGACCACTCATTAATTAATTGAGCATTTAGCCCCATGGTGGCTGATGTAAGTGGTCCTACAAGGCTCTCATAGCCAGTTGGGATCATAATTCCTTGGGTCGCTCCAAACTGCCGAAGAACCCTCAAAGGAAGATAGAGAACAGCAGATTTCAAGCCTGCCAGGACCAGAAAGTTCCTATCTCTGAAGCTGATCACTGTCTCTGGATTGGGTTGATAAGTGCCAGGCCATCTCACTTGATCATCCTGGAGAGTACCCAAGAAAGTGAACCAGCCTTGCTTGCCGCCCTGGATATTAGGACACCCCCTATTGCTCATCAAAACAGGAACTTTCAATCTTGGAAAGGAGCGGCGAGTTATCTCTTCAACCTGGCTAAGGTGGTCAAGCAACCAAAGCTGCAGAAAAGGGGAGTATTTCAATTTATTTCCAAAAAGAAAAAAAGAAAAAGAAAAAAAAAGGAAGGAAAAAAAAAAGAAGAAAAAAAAAGGAGAAAAAAAAAAGAAGAAGGAAAAGAAAAAGAGAAGAAGAAGAAAAAAAAAAAGAAAAATATATATATATATGTATATTTTTTACCTGTAGGATAGGGGCGCAGGCAAGGAAGCGCTTCTTCTTTCTGAAATAACAGTCAGTAAGGGCCTGGTATATCTCTGCTAAGATCATAGGGGCCAACCTCTCTCTTTCCCTAACTTGGCAGATAACTGAGATGAGAGCCAAGTCAACCTGGTCATCACCCTGTGGAAAAAGCAGCTGATTGACCACTACTAAAGTCAAAGCATTAAACCTGGCATCCTTGTCCCCACTCCTTAGAAGTTTTTCAGTCAAAAAGGTCTTGGACAAGGTCAATAGGGTATCAAAACTCCCTAAGTCTTTTTTCCCTATACCCAAGAATGTAGAGGCCTCCTTTTTGTAACTAGGCTTTAGGGGCGGGTTCACAACTTTTTCAGAAAATTTTAAGCCAAGGATGGTCTCAATTTCTTATATGGTAGGAATCATCTCTTTATCATCAAAGCGGAAGAGATTCAGTTCAGGTACCCAGTGTCCAATCAAAGCTTCAATGATTTCCCACTTAAAGGGAATTTTAGGGAGGTGTAGGATATGCCCTAAGTGGATGGAATCCTAGCGAATCTCCTCATCAAGGGTCATGGAGTTAACCCATCTATCGTAGAAGGAGTCCACAATATTGTACCTGGTAAGATTAGGAGGTTTTGATCTAACAGGGTGTCTTGCAGGAGGAGATTCAACTGCAGGAGAAAGCGGCGTAAGGGAAGCCATGGAAGCGCCAAAGAAGACAAGGAAAGCAGAAAACGAAAGGCTCAGGGAGTTTTCAAAATTTTAAAAGTGTCACAATGACGCTCCCCATGAGTTTATATAGAAAAAATCGTTAATGCAGTAAAATCCGTAAATAGAATACGGGCATATCGCGCCCGTATAAAAAATACAGACAGACTGTGACCGTGAAAACTTTACGGGCACAGTGCGCCCATGTTCATATTACGGGCACAGCTTGCTCGTAGTCTAAGTACGGTTATTTCCGAAAAATGCAAAAAATTGGGCAGTTTCAATTTCTTTGTTTTCCTAAAGCTTCACCTGTCCCTGTATTAACATTCATCATGCCATAAAAGCTGAAAACAAAGAAGGAAAGAGCAGAAATGAATAAAAATCAAGATTCTTTTATATATATGAATGTGTACATCTGTTTGTCAAAATACATATACATCAAAAATCCTAATCTACTGTGCCTACGCAGGTCCACCCCTAGGGCCACGGCCACGTCCTCTGCCCCGACCACGGCCTGAAGATCGCCTGCGCTCAAAGACATGCCGCACAATATTGCGGGCAGTGCTACGAGTCATCCTGCTCAAAACAGACTGAATATCATGCCACATATATAAAGGCACAAGGCCAGCAGTGGGATGATCAGGAGGGACGTACCCTGAAGTATCTACATATCTTGTAGACTCGGGATCAGAATCAGTACAGGAAGAATCCGCAGAAGGATCAGCAGCAGCAGGCGTCTCCTCTACAGCCTCCATGGCAGGACCAACAGGAGCAGATGTCCCAGGCACATCAGTAGCCTCTACCTCAGGCTCCACAGGCTCAGTAGCAGCAGCCTCCTCCATCACCACGGCCTCCACAGTAGGCTCTACCACAGCGGCGTCCATAGCCGACTCCATATCCACATCAGCAAATGCATCAGGAGCAGTCTCAGCTACTGGGGCCGACTCTGGCACATCCTCAGCAGCAGGTGCAATATCAGCCTCGACCTCGGGCTCTGCTGCAGGTGCCTCCACCGGACTGGGAGAAGTCACGAACTCCACCCGTGCCACTGAAAATACCTCACCAGGAAGATGCATGGGCACGGGTGAAGCAGGTGAAGAAGGGCCGGCTGTGTCCTCCTGAAACTAAGAGAAGAAATTTCAGTCAGAACAAGACAAACTAATGCAAGAGCAAGAATGGAAATAAAAGAAGAAATTAACCTGAGTGTAAGATGGACCCGCCTGGTCCTGTGCATCAGATGGACCCTCCTGGCCCTGTGCTCTGGCTAGCTGTCCCCGGAGGTCTGAGATCGTGATATAAAGGGCGTCCCTCTCAGCAATCGCAGCATCACGCTGGCACTCTAGATCAGCATACCGAGACCAGATCTCTGCCAACTGGGCCTCCTGAAATAAAAAAGAAAGGGTCAGAAAAAGGTCAAGATCAAATGAAAATAGAAAGGTGAAAAGGAAGAAGACATACCGTAGTGTCATAAGCCCTAATCACTACCCCTCCAATCTCAGTGACTCTGCCACGGACAGGCATAGGTGGCATGAGGCACCCAACTGAAGCTCGCCTGAACCAGGCATCATAGTCACCCTCCTCCAATAATTTCTCTGCCTCAGTCCAATCTAGGAACTGGGCAGGATCAACAGGCATAGGAGGGTAGGAAGGAGTAGTATCTGGCGGGATGGCAGGAATCCGCGGCTCTCCTACATGCTGAAAGAAGAAGCGCTCGCCGCAGTACCAAATGCTGCCCATCTGACCAATAAAGAACTGGTATCTCTGTCGTCTCTGGTCAGGGACAAATGCATCATCTCTGGCTGCATGCAGGGCCAGCACCTCATGAATGTCCTCCATCCTGGGGACAAACAGCTGAAAAACAGAACATGATATTAGATATGTGATTCAGGAAGAAAAGAAAAGAAGAAAGAAGAGGAATTAAAGCAGATTACCTTAGACCGATACAGCCTGTCCAAGTGGGCCCGGGCGGACCTAGGACGACTCTTTTCAGAGTCGTGCTCTACATGACACCATCTACGTGCCATGGGATACGTCTCCTCAGACACCGTAGAGGTAGGGTGGAAATAGGGTATATAAACCCTAGCAAAGAACTGCAGAAAGAAGAAGAGATCAGAAGAATAGAAAAAGAGAAAAAAGAAAGAAAGAGAAATAAATATTTCACTTGCAAAAAGGGCCAGAAGAATCTGCATCCAACTCCAGCTCCTCTGGAAGTAGAGAGGCCGCTCACTGATCGGCGAAGGCCGGCCAAAATAGTACCAAAAATGAGCGGGCCCCAGGCGTACCTCCTCGCTCGATGCAAATCCCCCAGTAAGCTCAGAAAATAAGGACTAACCGAAGTCGTGTCCTCTGGGAAGAAGCAAGATCCCATCATGTACAGAAAAAGGAATCAAAAGGCATACAGGAAAACGTGGTCACTGGCAGCAAGCTGGCCAAACTGCCTCCTCCTGAAAGTCTCTCTCAACCATGTCAGAGACAATCTCGCTCTCCCCCTATCCCATGCCTCTGGAGGCAGCACGATATATCCAAGATAAGCAGCGACCTCATCAGTCTCCGGCATCACCATCTCAGGAATAATGTCACCGGTCATCCTAATCCCAGTGATAAGGGTGAAGTCAGAAGGCCGGATCCCAATCTCAATATCTGGGAAATGGAAGCTCAATGTCTCAGGGAAAAACCTCTCCAGCAGTGCAGCAATGAGGGCCCGATCCATGCGCACGTCCGGAATGGTAATAAACATGCCAAAGCCATATAAACCTAACTCCCGACGGTAGGCCGAACTGTAGGCTCCCAAGAATCTAATAAAACTGGCCCAGCTCCCTCTATAGTGGGACATAGGATACTCCAAAGAGATATCCGCCCTAATACAAGCTGAGGGATGAATCCTCAAGCCATGCAAAAGATCGGTATCCCTAATCTGGGCAGCCACCTCCTCAGGGACCTCAACCCTGGTCCTAGCCTCATCTCTGCCACGGCCCCCTCTGCGGCCTCCTCTACGGCCCTCATCATGGCCTCCATCTCGGCCTCCACCTCGGCGCCTGCTACGGCTCCTATCTCTGCCCGAAGCCTCAACAGCCGGCTAAAGAAACAATGGGAAGGAAGAAGGAATCAGGAGGATGTATTTTGTGAAAGAATATTGAAATTCAGAAAGGTTAGAATATACCTCTGGGGTCGCCTCACGCGAATCCCCAGAAGGGAGATCTAGGACATCAGAATCAGAATCCCTCTCGGCCCTCGAAGACGAGGCCACATCAGCAGGATCTCGCCTAACCCTCGAGGAGGAAGGTTCATCTGCAGGATCCCTGGAAGCTGATCTAAGGCGGGCCATCTACGGTTCAAATCAGGGAGATGTTAATTATTTCTTGTTAAAATTCTTAATTGTTTGATTTTCATTTTAACCAAGTTTACAGGAAAAAGGAAAATGGAAAAAAAAGATTTAGAAATTCCTGACTAAATCAGGAATTGATCAAAGAAAATTATCCTTTTGATTTCAAGAAATTTTTAGGAAGTTCAATCATCTTATAGTGGCTTATTTAGTTGCTTATGTTTAACCATATATTTTGTTTGGTTTCAGGACAGTCAAGTCAGGAACGATAGTCCAAGCCTATTGTGGTAATAAGGAAAATACCTAACAAATCTGGGTTTGTTCAAAGGATCAGTTCATTCCAGGCTATACAATTGTTCAACTTAAGCTAAGGTGTGGACAACATGCTAAGTGAAATTGAGTCACTCAAGAACAAATCAAAATAGGCAAAGCATGGTTCATGCACATTTTCGGATTAAAACTAGCAGAAGCAAGAGTCAAAATAATGCAAGCAATGAGCAAGTGTGCAAAACAAGCAGAAGAAGTGCAAGCATGATGAAGGCAGAAAATTTCCTAAATAGTAGTATGGTTCGGATTACTACTTGAGTGTGGAAATAGAAGTCCAAATAAGAAACAAGCAAAACAACAAGGAGGATTTCAGCCACTCAAAAAGTAAGTTCGTAAAGTCACAGAAATGACAAGCAAAATAGGAAACATGGAATATCCTGTGCATTGAGCAATTTAGTTCTTAAAAATCAGAATTGGCAACTCAATGAAATTGCAATGCAGCTAGGGATTTCTACCATTCAAGAATTAACCATAAACAGACCAATTATCATGCACTTAGGAAGCATTCAATCATGAAAAATGAAAGCTACTGTTCGACATACCTGTGTGGGACGAATGAGAAGTCTGAAAAATGGAAATGGAATCTTCGAACTCACTCACAGGAGATGTTTGATTAAGGTTTGAGCGAAAGGAAGCAGTCTCAGCAAGGCCACTGTCGCAAGATCAAGCCAATGGTCGACAAACACACCACTGTTCCAACAAGAGCATCCAAGGCCGAATGAGCAAGTCGTTGTCGCCGGAAATTTGAGTCGCCGAAGATGGTCACCGGAGATGATAGGAGTTGCCGGAGAAATAACAGTAGTCGCCGGAACAAGGAGGCGAACTTGGGCACTGTTGGAGAAGAAGAAGAATGACCGGAGAATAGAGTGCGGTCGAGGAGAAATTAGGGCTTGAATGCGAGCAGAAGAGAAAAAGTTCGCGGTCGCGGTCTTAAGAAGGAGAGTAAAATCCGTAAAATCAGTACGGGCAGCACACGCCCGTAGAGGTAATTCGGTCCCTTTCGCCCGTAGAACACTTACGGGCAGCATCTGTCCGTAAGCCAAATACAGGCGAAGCCAAAAATTGCATATTTTATTATTTTCTCCACACTTATCAAAAGATCAATGTTTATATTAGTTGTAAGTTGCAAGGATTACCACCTTACCCACTTTTGTTTAAAAATTTTGTCTCAAATCTCACTTCATAGCCACGAGAGCTCAGTGAGAGAAGAGAGGAGGATTTGGCCCTTAAGCTGAGGGACTTCTAGCAAATCTTCCACAATCAATTCTTTTTCCAAAAATCATCCATTTAATCCTTGCAAAATGCAATTGATTAGACAAAAATCTTAGAAAGTGCAATTGGTGGGTCTTTTTGCTCTCTGCTTGTAATTGGTTTCAATTACCAGCAAAGAGGAGGCAGCTGTAGACACCCCAAATTGCACTACAGAATGAGAAAATAATGAAAACATGTAATTGGAGCTTAAAACAGGTCAAAATGCATAAAAATTGACTAAGCAGGCTTTGCCCGTATTTTATTCACGGGTCGGTCGCGCCCGAGATCGCTCTACGGTCACGCACGCCCGTATTACAAATACGATCACCGTTGGACCGTAATTCATTTACAGTCATTAAAGACTGGTGCGAGTTTTATTCTTCTCTCGATTTCCGAACTTTATCTTTAGTCTAATATATCTTTAAATGAGCGAATTACGTTTTTTATTCGCTGAAGCCACCTTGGTTGGCTATGGATGGGCATTATCTCTGTCTTTCACTCTATCTTAAGGATCAGGATATATCCTTCTGGACCAGCCTTGCCCCTGTGCTTGCCTATAAATAGAGGTGAGATTCTCAAGCAAAAGGCCACGAAATTTTGAAGTCCAAGGAAGTCTAAGAAGCTCCAAGAGAAGAGGGGAACCCCTGCTGCTCTGCTTGCTCAATCCAGGTAAGTCCCTTTCCCCTTTTATTTTCTGTCTTCAATTCCAGAAGTAATAGGATCATCTCTATTGCTGTAGAATAAGGCCATCTTTTTTATCTAGTATTCCTAAACTTGTCTCTAAGTACCTCAAGAGTCTCTCTAGCCGTAAAACGTGAAGAGAGAGCTAGGGGAAAAGAGAACAGGTGGATCCCTAGAATAGAACCCCATATCTGTTTTTCTCCTTTTTTATAGAATAAAGCCTCTGATTGTGTTTGTGTACCCATACCTATCTCTAAGTACCTCAAGAATCCTCTCTAGCCGTAAAACGTGAAGAGAGAGCTAGGGGAAAAGAGAACAGGTGGATCCGTAAGGTAGACCCCAATGTGCTCAAATCTGTGAGATGTGGCTGCTTTGAATATCCTGATCATGTTTTAATTGTTTTTATGATGAATCTGAATGAATACATGAATCCATGATGTTTATAGCATGAGATCCCCACTTTTTTATAAAATTTGGATTTTTCACATATTTGCACCTACAGCACTGTTTTCGTGATTTTTGTGGTTTTAGGCTAGGATCTTGGATTTATCATGATCAATATGGTAGATCTGAATCCAAAAGCCTGAAAGTAAATTCTAGGGTTTCATGAAATTGTTTTTAGATCGTTTTTCATTATTGAGAGAAGACCCTACGGTCTCAGTTCTCCCCTTTTGATGTTCTTCATCAACGTGGGTATTTTTGGTTTTGATTTTTTGATTTAATATGAAATTTGGGCTATATCTATGTCCTGGATTATTCAAGTTCAATTTTTGAAATATTTTATAAAAATCATATTTTTCTAGATTTCTAGAATTTGACTTGAAGCCAGATTTTTGGATTTTTCACTTTAAATTGATTTTATTGGATTTTATCTTAATTTTGTTTTGATCATGAAACCCTAGGAATGGTATGATCATATTTGAAAGTTCTGGATCAATCAGACTATTCGTATGAGAAAACCATACAAAAATTTTTTTTTTGTGATTTTTCATGAATTTTATAGCAAGCCTTTTTTCCTTTATTTTAACATGAACAATGCCTGGCAATCACCTTGTGTGGATGAATAGGGGTGCCTAACACCTTCCCCTGTTCATAACTTAATCCCCTTACCCATCTCTGGTTGTTTTTTAAAGAGGGTTATTTTTACCCTAAAATTGCCTTTTGTGCTTATTTGATATTTTGGTGTCCATTCACACCTAAATTGAATGGTGGCGACTCTTTGTTTTATTTAATCCCGTGTGATGATTGAGGAAGTCACTGGATTTCCCGATTTTTCCCCATGTCTCACAGCTAACTCACTCCGGTATTGGTTGAGTTCTTCCGTTGGGTGTCGAATAACCTGACCGGTAGCGGCTGGTCCACCTGTAAACCGGTTAGGTTGCATATTGGCATAGCTTGTCGACTCTCTATTTCCTATTTCATGAGTCCTGCAAAACTTATTGTAAATGATTATTTTTGAGATTTGAATTGCTGGATTAATCTGATTATTTGTTTGCATATTTAGAACTATATAAATGTTTCTTTTCTACATGGCTACTTGCTGAGATTTTATTATCTCACATTGTTTTATCGGATTTGTTTTCAGATTATCCTGATGAGGATGTTGCGGAACCTGATTCTCAAGAGGACTATTCTGATTATAGAGAAGAAGACTACTTCACTGTGTAGGATTAGGGAACGATATTATTTTATGTTTCAGTTGATTAGGAAGTTTATAGTAGTTGATCATGGGTTATTCTAGAGTACTATAGTTAAACCCATACCAAACATTTTTATTTGATGATTACTATTGATTGGTGGAATTATTGGATACTTTGATTTATGTAATCCATGACTTTGTTTAGATTTCATATTTTTCTTCCTCACTTTGATTATCAATAAAGCTCTATTTTAATTATTGTGTAGTTTAGCATGCGTTTGGACCACTGTTACTTTAACACTCCGGGTTTAGATACGAGGTCCAGATCCGGGGCGTTACAGAGGTATCAAAGCTAGGTTCGAGTCGTTACAAATGGTATCAAAGCTGGGTTGGGTCGTTACAAATGGTATCAGAGCTGGATCCGGGTCCAATGGTCCGTGGCTGGTGTGGGTCCTGGCGTTGCAGGGGAAAGGTGGTTGGATCAATGAGGGTGGGCCCATGAGGGGTTGGTAGGCTTCTAGGTGGTCACTACATGGGAACGTGCAGCCCTAAGGGGGGATATTGTGATATCCCGATCCCACATTAGAAACGGATGAATACCTGATATGGTATAAGAGTCAGGGAGAACACTTAACCAAGGGAGGCGCCTTTCGAGGATAAAACCGTGCGTGCTTAGGCCCAAAGCGGACAATACCTTGCTGGGTTAGGTTGTTACATAAATATTGATTGTCAATGTATTAGCCAAAATATATATCTTTAGGTTTTTTTTTAATAGGTAAAGGATAATCTCATTAATGGTACAATGAAATTTAAAACAAGTTCTAGTCTACAAGAGCTTAAATATATGTGCAGCCTGTTGAAAAGATCTTTCTGCACTCGTGTGGAAAATCAAAGATAATATTCAAAATTCTGCTCCTTCTCTTTTCCCTGCTGCTATATAATTACAGGTGACTTGCAGTACAGCTAGACCGATTTCGGTTTAGACCCGGAACAGGTGCCTGGGGTTAGGACCCAACCTGAATTTTGTATTGACAAATACTAGCACGCCCGCACATAAACACATCACCCTTACTGCCACGTGTCGAGCCAAGTCCAATTTGGGAGGAACACAAATGTGTTCCAATTTGGGAGGAACACAAATGTTTGAGAGTCAATATGCAGATGATAAGAGATGCTGGTAGAAACGATTCTCATTGTTGAGGCAGTCTTCTGGTATAGTTCTCAACGTTAGGTTTGACAAATGAGAAGACTAAAACAATGCCCTTGTCCCCTGCGTATATTTTCCAATCTTTCGGGGCCTACTTCATCCCCTACGAACAGATGAGGACTCAGCTCAACGATTCAACATTGCTGATGAAGAAAACATCATCCATGGCAATCGAGGAAGTTGGTCCGATATTTTCCGTTTGGATATCCATGGTCTCCGCCATGGGTTTTATTTTATATTTTCTCTCTCCTAAACTTCTGCAACAGAGAACTCAAAACCCTTTTCTAGGGTTTTCTATTTCAAAAAGAAAGAGTGAAAGGGAATCCTCTATCTCTCTAAATCAAAAAAGATTTGTGGGGGTTTGTGGAAGAACCATGAGAGCAATGAACAGAACTTCCGTTGTTAAGTGCTATTGATTGAGAAATTGCAAGTGATTTCATTTCTGTTACAGGAGAGGAAGAGGAAGGGTCAGTTCTTCTGAGGAGAGCTCCTCTTGCAATATACGAATTATAAGGTGCCACATCAGACGGTGATGTGGAGCTACTAGGGCTTGAGGCTTGAGGTTTGCAGCTCTCCTGTTAATCCAGGAAAACGACTGATTGCTATATATGTATATATAGATGAGTCTTGTGATTCCAACTTCCTATGATTTAGGTGCCAGATGAACCAAACATATGATACATTTGTTCGAGGTATTATAGAGCTCCGAACTGATCTTTGTAGCTATATAATACACAACGACAATTGATATGTGGTCTGTTGGCTGTGTCTTAGCTGAGCTTCTTCTATGACATGTGGGTATGATTTTTAATTTATGATGATGAATTGGATTAAATTCGGTTACACAATCCCAAGATGCATTTTTTTTTTCATGTGAGAGTCCTAGAAATGATGCCACCATTTACTGTGATTTCCTCTTTCTTTATTTTCTAGAATTTGTTGTTGTATGCGGATGATATTATCTTTACTTTCTTCACTACATTTATCTCCATTTATTTTGAAGTACTTGGATTGTATTTTATTTTGCCTAATGTCTTTTCTTGAGATCCAAGAATCCATTATTTGATTTTGGGATAGTCATATTGCAGGATACATTAAAATATGTACCCCATAATAGGGCCATCCTTATTGCTTTTATATTTATCATTATCATTCCTAAAAGCCTTAGGATGCCAACATGACAACATGGGTTCGAGTTTAAGTGCAGCCACTTTGCATAGAAGTAGTAAAGTTTAGGTCGCTACAAGTCTGGCCCTTGCAGGGCCTTGCTTCAATATGGCCTAAACTAGGTTATGGTCCTTCTAATAACCGTAGCATATTGTAACTATCCTCTTTTTGTTGGAAATTGTTCATGTTTTATCCTCTAAAATGGCCCCATGTTTGAATTTGATTTTCTGATGAGCATATTGCATGTTATATTTGATCAACCTCTGTTTCCTAGTGACAGTGGCATTAATTAGCTGGTAGAGATCTTCAAGGTATACCATTCATTGGCTTATCTCATGTTACTTCTGCTCGTACATCATATTTTTGTTCTCATCATTTCCGGCTCGACTCAGGATGTGTGAGTGCACAGGCGTGCCAGCATCTATGCCGATGCAAGGAGACAGAAACTGTAAGACCCTAGAATTTTAAGAATTTTTAATTAGGAGTAAATAAAGATTAAAGGATTTAATTAGATTAATTAGATCAAAATTTAAAGGAAATAATTGTTTTGGTTTGGTTCGGGTTTAGTTTATTTGGATTAGGTTTAATTGGATCGGTTTATTTTAAGTGAACCGGTTTGGGTGATTGAGTTTGATTTAGTTGGTCTAGGTGTAATTGATTTGTGGTTTAGGCGGTTTAGTTGGGTTCAGCTTGTTTAATTGATTTAATGGTTTAATGGGTTAATTGTTTAATTGATTTAGGTTTGGTTGCTTGGGTCGGTTCATTTTCATCGAACCAGTCTGTTGGTTTAAGGAAGGAGGAGAAGAAGGAGAAGAGGAAAGGAAGATTTTAGCTCGGGTTCGCGCGTTCACAGGTAAGTAGCACCTTTCCAACTACCTTTTCACGAAGAAATCGAAGTTTAAATGTGAAATACATGTTCGTGTGGTTTCCTGCGCTGTTTGAAGGTCTGTCGATTGATTTAAGTTGAAGTATGTTTAGGGTGTAGAACAAGTTGTAAATGGTTGGATTGTTATTTTGGAGTGTTCTTGATGATTTTTGAGCTTTAAATTTGCTGTGAATTTGAACCCTAGAGTAAATTTCCAGATTTGCGTATTTTGGGGTCATTTGAAGAACATCCACAAAGCTGTCATGATGTCTAGATTAAATGGTTATAGAATCATTGAAAAAGTATTCCCTAATGATTCAGAAGCTATTTCCAAAGTTTTAGAACCATCCAATTAAGTTTTGGTAGTAAAAACCTCAGAAAAAGCCTCAAAAATCACGGCTATTTGTAACTTGTATTTTACCCTGAAATTTGGCCTGGCACCTGAAGCGCAACTCGAGCAACCCTTTGGGTGCCCAGCCAAATTTAAACCTGAAAATCTAACCTAGCATGGCACCTAAAGTGCGGCTCGAGTGCCCAGCCTGTGTCTCCTTAACCCAAAAGTCCAAATTCCAGACAAAACAAGCGCCTAAAGCGCGACTCAAGCACCCGAGACAAAAAAACCATATTTTTCCCAATTTGAGATGATTCCAACTATTGAATTGTTTTAAATCAGATCCAACACATGTATAATTAAGATTTAGGCATTTAGGAAGTGCTTTCACGGGAATTTCCTAAAAATTTAATATAACGAAAAGTTTGTGCACAATCTATTAAACAAGTTTTTTTTTTAGGTACTCTTGGTTTCATACTCTTTTGGAGTGAGGTTATTTTGATTCCACCAACTAGAACACTCCTTTGAGATCTTTTCTAAGGTTACCCAAAGGTACAAATGGCATTTTTATGATAAATGAACAATTTGTGGTGTTTAGAAACTTCTTCTACCTGGTTTACCTCGGCATTGATATAATTTGATTTGCAATTAAGTTTTTACGTAGATTGATGTTGATTTGTTATTTAAAGGTGAACTTGCTGGTTTGGAAAACTTGTTGAGATTTGAGATTTGAATGATGAAGCTGAGGCTTCTTGTGGACTTGCAAAGGGGCTGAGAGCTCATGGTAACCCCAAAAAGGCAAGCGGTGCCTTTATGAGATGGGTTTTTCATAAACTGTTTTATTGATTTAACATTGGTTTGTATTGAGTCTAGTGGGCATAGAGGTGGTTATGGATCCATGGTCAATCTAGATAGTGTATTAGTGTTGGCTTGTCGAGTTAACACCCCATGCCACATTCGCATTTCCACCGTGTGGGATCGGTGAGGCTTTCTTGTGGGATAGAGGGCTGCGACAACCCATTTCCTTCGTGTGAGATCAGCGAGGTCTCCTTGTGTGTGTGTGGGGGTGTGTGAGTATTATGATTACTGTTGACTGGGTTGTTTCGTGCCAGCCCATACATGGGTGCTCCACTCTGGGCAATGACCGTGCGCGACTTCGACCTTCGAGTAATGAGGTGGCAAACCGGCTAAGGGTGGTTATCTCGATTTACAAACACACTAATCCACGAGTCCTGCACAGACACTTTATTATTGGTATTGTATTGTTATACTTGAACTGTTTCTTCTCATGATATTAATAGAGTTTGATCGTACGATATGTTAGCATATTACTTCATTATCTCCAAGTTGCATAAACCGTTTTGTATCATGCACTGTGCTACTTACTGAGACGTTAGTCTCACTCGTGTTTTGTTTTATCGGCTTTGTTTTCAAATCATGGTGAGGATGATTCATTGGGGGTAGATATTCCTACAGGCTATCCTGAGTTCTAAGAGGAAGACTCCTTTGTGGAGTAGATTCGTTTGATTGTAGATTTTTGAGACTTTGTTTGGATATTGTGAGTAATAGTTGTGAATAATATTAATCCAATGTGGAATGGTGATCGGTATTAGTTGATCTGTTAGTCATGTATTGGCAACTATTCTTGATCATTTCATGTTTTCCTTTACTTTGATTTAGATCCTGTGAATCTTAGTTAACACATCGGATACGAGTTACGGTTGTCCTATGTAACTTGGATTCGGGGCATTACAGAAACTTTTAACCCCGGCGCCAATCCCACGCAAAACCGAACGGGTTGCGGTTCAGATACGACCCAGCCGCCTATAAATTTAGAGACTTCTAATCTGGCGATTGCTGAGAGGATTGGCGTTTGTCCTCCAAGGTTCTTCCCCCAATTTTATGGCAACATAGACGACAGCCACGTTAGTGGTGGCTGTTTGATGTAGAATCTGCAGAAACTAAGTGCCGTGTGGGGTGACGGCCACTGCAAGGATAGATAAGAAAATAGACAAAAGATAAAAAAAGAAGAAAACCACTAATATCTCGGTACTTGCCGCTTGTTTCCCTATAGCCGTGATCGGAGTATAGAGAAAAGAGATCGATGGCCACCTTGATGATTACTGGTTCTAGGGTACATATAGTGACTGCCATTAGCCTTGGTTGAAGGAGTCAGCGAGATCGTACCTAACCGTGATTGGAGTAGAGCGTATCTTCTTAGCCTTGCCTAGGAGAAATAAGGGGGATCTCCATGTGTTGTTGCGACAGGAAGCAATAAGAGGATATAAGCTACTTCATGCTATGATGATAACATAAGAGTAGGGTGGTCTAAGGAGACCGGATAGGAGGTCTGAGAAGACCGGGATAGCTAAGTGTTGTATTGTGTGTTGATCGAGGTATCTCTTTTTTTTCCCTACAGGTCCCTATTTATATAAGCTGTTTTGCTTGATCGACAGGTCTCCCAACAATCCCACTTTTAGGAAATTAAACCCCACATTGTACAAACATTCCACGTTTAGGAAGTGGGGGACTCCACTTCCCATGTTTTTAGAAAGTCCTTATCCTGTGGACTTTTTCCCAATAAATCTTACGTAATTTGGGGTTTCTTAACGGACCCAACTTCCCAATTTTAGAGAGATTTGTAGCTGCATAAGATTCTACTTTACCGGGAGACTTGTACCACATAGGATTTTATTTTACGGAGAGACTTGTAGCCACATAGGACTCTACTTTACCGCCGGGCTACGGTAGGTGTAAACAATTTTACATTTGTAAATTGAATTTTGATGCTACCAGGTTCTAGGTACGACAACAAGAAAAGAAATTAAGTGGATGAATCCAAAGAACACATAGTATAAATTTCCTCATGTCAAAGCTTATCCATGGCACAAGGTTTGTCAATATCAAGTAACGGGATTTATCTTTATCTTATTCTCATTGATTTTGCTTTATTTGATTTTATTTACTGGGAACTTTACTGAACTTCAATTTTCCAAGTTTTTCACGAGGGAATACCTCCAGAAGGAGTTGATCTCTTATCGAGGCTGCTACAGTATTCTCCAAATTTTCTTGCATCTGTTGTAACTTACCTACATCAAGGAATGAATGAAGACCACAGCAAAGAATCAATTTGTTACGCCTACAAATTCCATTGCATTGTATTTTTTTCTTTTTAATGTGTGTGTATGTTTGTATTGTGATTCTTGGTATGTCCAATATTTGTCACTTTGTTGGGTTGGTTTAACATTTAAACCCATTATGATAATGATATTTCTTGAGGCCACCACAACAAAAGAGCCAATTCCAGCTAGAGCTGGAAACGGGTCGGGGTCGGGTCATAATCGGGTCAGGTTCGGGTTTGACTAAATTGTGGAGGGTTGGAAAACCCCCAACCCGCCAATAAATTCAACCCGCCAACCCGTTTATTATTTTTTTATTTTTCAAAAAATATGATTAAAATAGGGTTGGGGCGTTAATTGGATCTGGTTCGGGTCGGGTTATGGGGTTAATCGGGTCGGGACAGGACACTTTTGTCGCTTTTTTAATTTAAAAAAACTGTTTGTCGGGTCATAATCGGGTTGACCCGATTACTGGCAGGTTGGCGAAACCCTAACCCAATTAATAAACGGGTCAACCCAAACCCATTTAACTCTGGTCGGTTCGGGCCGTCAAGTTGGGTCGCATTTTGCCAGCTCTAGTTCTAACATGTTAAGACATGGATAAATGCAGGGTTTAAATATTGGAATCCAATATAGTTTTTCACATATAAAATTTTTTTTTCAATCATATAACAATAACATCTACACAGATGATACTTGTACTTCAGTTATACAACCTACTCATTTCACGCGCATTGCGTGTGCCATTCCGCCAGTAAGACGTAATGGGTAACAAACGTACTACCTCCCGTCCCTTAAAATGAGTTTATGGAACTCATTTCCCACAATGAATTCCTTAATCTAAAATGAAAGTCAAACCAGGCCTTCGTAATCAATACCTATTACAATGGTTCGATTTTGAGGAAAATGAAACCAAACCGATTTTGTTGTAATAAAAACCAAAACCGAACCGAAATCTTTACAGTTTAATAACTTAAAAATGAAAACCGATTGATATTTATTTTCCTAAAACTGAAAACAAACAGATCCGAATTCCTTTCTAGTTCTATGTTAAACGATTTGAATTGATTCAGTTTTTGTCATTTTTGGGCTCAAATGTGAGCCCATAGCATATCAAACTTCGTAATTTATCAGCAATTAAAGTGTTTTTAGTGATTCTAGAACAAACATGTTTTTGCAAACTAGTGATAAACTTATTGAACTAGTAACAAATATGTTTTCAGCGGTTTCATATACAAAGTAACAAAGAAATGAGTTGTAGCAGCGTAATTTTCAAGATCCTATAAGATGTTGAAGCCTAGTCCATTTCATGTGTGTTAAACCCAATATACTGGGTTCGGTTTCGGTTTGGTTTGACCATAAACCCTAACCGAACCAAAACCACATCAGTTTTTATAATATAAACCAAAACCGTTTAATATAGACCCAAGAACAACCCTAATAGGTTTGGTTCGGTTTGGTTGGGTTTAGCGGTTTTAACTTAACCATTCCCATCCCTAATAATCAAAGTGCAATAATACTATAACTTATATCGTTAGAATATCCTAAAATAACGAAGCTACCACCGATTAATCGGCTTGGCCAACACGTTTCCATTTGATGACAACTCAATCGTCCCGTAACTAAATTCTGAACCGTATCTCTAACCCAAACAAGAAGATGGATATCTTTTCGCTGCAATCTGTGTTTCTCCTCCTCTTCGTCTTCGCCATCTCCCATCTTTGTCTTCGTCTTTACGCTTTCAAGAATAAAGCCTCCTGTAACACGGGCTTCAAGAACCATCCCTTGTTCGGAACGCTACCGGAATTTATCAGAAACCGCCACCGATTTCTCGATTGGTCCACCGATGCCCTCGCTCGATGCCCCACCAACACGGTTCTCTTCAGTCGACCAGGAAAAGTTCAAGGCATCATCACTGCAAACCCTTCGAACGTCGAGCACATGCTCAAGAACAACTTCGACAATTATCCGAAAGGTGAACACTTCATATCTCAGTTAGAAGATTTCCTCGGGCGAGGAATCTTCAACTCCGATGGAGATCTCTGGAAAATTCAGAGAAAGACAGCCAGTTACGAATTCAATACAAAATCCCTTAGGAACTTCGTAATGGAGAACGTAAGCTACGAGATCAAAAGCAGATTGATTCCTCTACTGGAACAAGCTTGTACATCAAATGAAATCGTAGATGTACAAGACATTCTAGAGCGATTCGCCTTCGATAATGTCTGCAAAGTCGCTTTTAACGTGGATCCGTCTTGTCTCTCCGGCGAAAACAGTGTCGCTGGTGAGTTCATGCGAGCATTTGAGGAGGCAGCCATTCTTAGCTCTGAGAGATTCATGAGTGCGGTGCCATCCTCGTGGAAGATAAAGAAATTTCTTGACATGGGGTCAGAGAGGAGATTAAGAAAATCGATCAGAACAGTTCATCAATTTGCGGAAAAGATTATTCGATCGAGAATGGAAGAGAAGACAGATAACGAAGATCTGCTGTCCCGATTCATATCGAATGAACATGACAACTCACCGGAGTTCTTACGAGATATCGTTATAAGCTTTATTCTCGCCGGACGGGACACAACATCGACGGCTCTGACGTGGTTCTTCTGGTTATTATCATCGAGACCCGATATCGAGCGAAACATATTAAAGGAGCTGAAATCGATTCGGACCCGATACGGGAAACGGATAGGCGAGACTTATGGCTTTGACGAGCTACGGGAAATGAATTATCTTCATGCAGCTATCTCGGAAGCGATGAGACTGTATCCACCGGTGCCGGTCGACACGAAAGCGTGCCTGGAAGATGACGTCATGCCGGACGGGACGGTAGTTCGAAAGGGGTGGTTCGTGACGTACAACTCGTATGCGATGGGGAGGATGGAGAGTGTCTGGGGGAGCGATTGCCGGGATTTTTCGCCGGAGCGGTGGATAGAAAACGGGATTTATAGGCCGGAGAACCCGTTCCGGTTTCCGGTGTTCCATGCCGGCCCGAGGATGTGTTTGGGGAAAGATATGGCGTATATACAGATGAAATCGATTGCTGCGTCTGTGGTGGAGAGGTTTAAGATGGACGTTGAGGATAAGGACAAGTGTCCTGAGTACTTGCTTTCGTTGACGCTTCGGATGAAAGGAGGGTTGCGGGTAACGCTCAAGGAGAGACTCGACAGTGAAGTTGATTGATAGTGTGTGGTGCATGACGCTGCAGCGTAGCAGTGGCACTAGAGGTGAAGATTCTGGATTTTCAACTAATAATGGGAGGTTGTACTTAATGGTAATTAACACAGATGACGACTTTACCTTCTGATATTTTCGTTGATTTGGCAATGTGGGATTAAGATAATATTAAACGACTTGTGGTTCTGGGTCTATGGATTATGTAACTAAGATTACATCCGTTAGTAATGACAAGGATAGTGGGTCCATTTTTATTATGTATATATAGGGGTTAGGATGGCTAGACCGACTGGTAAGGTTTCTTCTACTGGACTAGCTGTACTGTATTCGTAATATGCTTCCACATGGGGTATCTCACGGTCCTGTTTTCTCAATATGAAAAGACATTTTTATTAAAAAATATGAAAAACAAGGACCATGAGATGCAGCATCGTCTGCCACAGGCTCATGCAGCTGACGATTTCAACCCAACACATCTTTGGCATATTAGCCACCTGCGGTAGACGATTTCAACCCAACACATCTTTGACATATTAGCCATGAGATCAAACCAGTCATGACAGGATGTTACATCTGAATTACAATATCCTAGTACATCTGAATTATAATACCCTTGGTGCATGCCCAGACAAACTATATCTTTTTCATCCATTCTTGTTCACGAGGTTAGTTAATTGTGATTTTAGCTACTCGAGTCGTATAAGTAATTTTATGGAATGCATATTCTTGATTTTGATCACCATACCTTTGTACAATTGAATCTGAAAGAAAAATAAGGCATAATAGCAGGATGCAGAAAAGGTGATGTCAATAAAACAATAAACAAATAAGAAAGAAGAACAAGAACTTGTCAGCTTCAGCCTCTCACTGAAACTTAAAGCATTAATGGAAATCTCTTCCAGTGGATACAATTGAATAATTTCTCCAAAAATTATCTCATCATTAACAATTGTAGTTCTTAAATAGATAAATTACAAAACAACTGAAAAAATATATCTTAATGGAAATTTAAAATTAAGAAAGTTCAACTACAGAATCCTAAGAATTAAAGATTGTCCTTCTAAACAGGGGATGAACCTCTTATTGTGGAGATTTGAAACTAAATTTAAACTGAGAGTTGAATTGGTCTTTCTTGCTTGCCATTTCATAGTGCCACTTATGTCCTTGTCACGTCATCTGCCATACTATTGAGCCAACTGGCTTATCACTGCATCAAAAGGTTTCCCCATCAATAAAATTGTTTACCACAATTTTAGTAGCTTTTGATAGACGAATTAAACAATAAAAATACATTTATTTGATAAGAGGTTTTTAACAAAGTCTCCCCAACAATCAATGACTAAAGCAATAGTCGTCTGGTTTGGTAAAATATGTAACAATGTCGTTGACGTTCAATACATTTTTTTTTATTTTTTTGGCGAGAATTGACGTCTATACATGAATTTATTGCTTATTTGACCATGCTTTATCGCGGTCATTTGACTCTCACATGAGCCACCGTTTGTTACTTTTATAATTAACTCGCGTTGCTTCTTGCTTTTGCCTTTTTGTTCATTTAAACAAAATCAAGCTTTTTTAAGCAATAAGCATATTTGATTAGTGTTCGTTTTTGCTTCTCATAATAGAACAAAAAACAATACAATTCCTTTTTCTTAAGCAAAACTTTTTTTGTTTTTCATTTTTTGCTTATTTCTTCTATTGCTAACAACCAATCCAAACCACCACTAATACCACCACCCACCACTATGACCACACCACCCACCACAACGATCCACAGTCATTTCCCACCCTGGGCACCTCCATTAACACCACCCACCACTAAACCCCCACCCCCCATCACTACTACTGCCACCCATCACTCACTCACCACCACAACCACCTCGACCCACCATCACTATCCAAACTCAATTCCCCACCATGCGCACCACCATTAACACCACCCATCTACCATCATCACCCACCTGTACCATAATAGTAATAATATTAGCAAAGAAGTAATTTTTTATTTTTGATGTTACACAATATGTTTTTTAGCTTTCTGTAACAAAGCAAATGTGAACCAAACAGTTTTACTTCATAAAAGTTTACTTAGAAGCAAAATCAATCTGATTGCTTTTCTTCTTTTTTGAAGTAAAGTTTTGAGAAGCAAATATCAAATGCAGCCTAAATTTGAATATATTTATTAGATGGCAAGGCTGATCAGATCAGGAAGCGTTTCCAACGTAACCTTTCTTATTGACATTCTTGGCTCTTGCTAACGTTCTGGACTCTTTTGAGTAAGCACTCGTTGGAAATCTATATGCACAGGCTGTTATTACCCACATCGATTATTCTTTCCACCATTACATTACACAAGAAAGGCTAAAACTATGGTACCACAACAGTTCTACACATGAAAAGTCAGTGTGACTGGCACATCCTTTTACTTTAATCAGGTATGCCTTAGATTAGTTCAATGCATCCCGTGATCACAAATTGCCATTTTATCACAAATGGCAATTTGTAAATGTAAATCACCATCGTAGTAGTGATTTCTGTTTTAATCCTTTTCGGATTCCTTTCCCTGTAACACAGTAAACTTCCATTTTCAAAGGATACTTGCAAGAAAAACAGGAATTGGCCACCTGATCCATAACTGCGCGCGAGCCAAACATTTACAACTCCATGTCTTACGCTAAAATTTTCATTTTCAGAAAGATTAGAATAATAAAGAGATGAAATTCAAAATCAACATGGGCATGGCTCCAAATTTTACTTCTACGTCAAACAAACTAAAATAACAATTTAGAGAAATGATTTACATTTAAAAGAGCAGCAGTAAGAGATAAAGAGGAGAAAAACAACAAGAGGAATCAATAATAAGATGTCTTAACCTTATGAAACAAAACATTTTTGCAAACCAAAGCCAAATCAAGCATTTTAGTGCTAAAAATGCTTCTTATTGAAGTTGCAACCAAACAACAATATGAGTATCAAATTGGTCACAGGTAACAATTTTCAGACTTAAGGCTTGCTGTTCTTATTTTATCTATATATACTACTATAAAGCCAACCATCTCTCTTCTTGATGACATTTGAAACTCAAATTGCTCCACACATCTTATTATATTCACTTTCATCTCTCCTAAACTTACACTTACACTTATATAACTATCTCATATATCCAAAATGCCCTTTAATTTTAATTCTATTTACTTTTATATCCTTACAAATATAATTACTACTATTCCCCAAAATGTCCTTCAATTTATTTTTTCTTTATCTCCCAATTCATTGCATCGGCTTATTTAATTCTTTTGCTACATGCATACATATATAAACCATCATGCGCAGGGTATCAAACAAATAAAAACTCCACTACCAAAAGTAATATCCTGAAAATGTATAGAATACATTGTGGTCTCATGAATGAAAGCAACAGCTCTAATTCCCTTAGCTAGTAATATAAGAATAATAAAAAGTGCATAAAAACTAAATTCAGAAGTTTCAATCAACCTTCCAACAATTTACCTACACTTGTTGCAATCTAATGAGAAATGAGAGTTACATGTCATCCAATTACACAGGCTTACACGACCACAAGTCTTCTAATGATTCTGTGTGTAGTCAAAGCTCAGCGGCTGTTGCTGATAAAATGGCATCTGAAATCAAATTACGAGTTAGATGATGTAACAAGAGAACAGTCATTTATATAAAAATAAAATTTTAGAATAATAATTGTCGCTATAACTAAGCTTCATAACATAATGAATTAACGCAACCAAAATCACAGAAAGGCTATCATGACATCTGTGTATGTGAGAAATTAAAAATTACGTAAGAATTATGGTTTAAATAATTCCATGCACTAACAGAACTGCAAAAGTCATGTTCCTTCATAAGATTTATAGCCAACAGAAACCTTAAAGACATCTTTTAGAAACAATAAACCCATCGATACAAGTCATGCACCATGAAGAAGTGAAAAATACATAATACATTATTGTTATAGTTGGAGATCTTCTAATCCCAAGGATTCACTCTAACCTACCTAAATTTCCTGATTAGATATGAAAGAATGGAAAGGTTGCAAAGACAAAAAAAATGATTTGTTCAAATTGTTCAATCCCGTTGATTTTGACAAAGAGGCAAGTGGAATGCATACATCGTAGAATGACATGCCAAACTCCTAGGAATTGCACCAAGAGTGGCACTCTGATTTACATAAGCATGCCCTAACTGGATACTAGCACATATCAAGTCATATTACAAGCACCAAAACATCACAATTAGACAGCAATGATATGTACACTTAAGCGTAAATTTTGGCTGTATTCCTACATGCAGATAGCTTCTGTATGATGAACTCATATCCCAGAAACAAGAGCTAAATAATGCATAAAATCTAACAATCATCTGAGAATTTTTCTGCTTTAAGACAGGACACCACGAAGTATAAACCACTAGATGGTGTACCCTTTGTGCATGTCACATACAATGATTATATTGTTCCTACAAGCAAAACATCCTGGAATTACAAAACCTACCTGGACAACGGTATGCCTAAATGGCTCCTGAAGCTGAGCATACATCATTGATGGATTAGGCCATTGCATATAAAAAGTGTCAGGAAACACATGATCAGATCCAACTGAACAGAAAGGGCTCGTAGTTGTACTAGACGCTCTGTAATTAAAGGATGTTTGAGCTCTTGGCAACTGATTTGGCTGAGAAAAACCAGTTTCATATTGCAGGAATGAATGCTGAAAGTTCGGCATATTGAATGGCCCCAAGTTAAAACTCTGATTAGGCAAGAGGCTCTTAACATACCTACAGCAGTTTAACAAGCATGTTAGTTCGGATCATAGGCCAACAAACATAATATTCTGAGAAACATAAAGTTCACGTACCTTTCATAACTCCGGTCATAATCAGGGTCTGTTCGATCCTTCTCCCTGTCTCTGAAAATGGCAACTCTGGAAGTACCAGCATCCCTTGTGCTAGGAGTCTTCTCAGTCTCATCTATGGCATTCTCATCTTTGCTCAAACACGCATTTTTTCCATCAACAGCAGTTTGAGAAGATGTAATTTCCAAGTCATGAAAACTAGAGCTACTGAATATGCGAGCCCGTGCTCTGTCATATTCTTCTTTCCTTTCTTCCACAGTTCTTAGAGGGCAGCATTTTGTTCCCAGTTCATTCAAATCATTTCCAGAAGCATTTTGTGGCCTTGGTCTGATGGCAATCTTCACCTGTTCAGACTTATCATTCTCTGGCTGACTTGCAGGAACTTCTGATAGACGAATAGAAGGAATCCGGCTTTCGCTTGTTTTTTTCACCACTATTTTAATTCCCAGTCCATCAACAATATTATCCAGAACCATTGACTGCAGACCATAATGTTGAGCAACACGATGTGCTGCCAGTCGAAGGTATGAAGTTGGAAAATGCTGGAATTCAAACTGCTGTTGATCATCATTCTGCATGAATCTCTGAATATCCAACTCCATCCGCAGGACTAACATTTACATCCAAGAAGGAAAAGAATCAAGAAGAAAATACAAAGATAGATGAATCTAAACATTCAACATGCAAATCTTGTATTCTTCCTAGAGAGTCAAAAATCGTTTCTAATTTCAGGCTTTCTTTTCACAGCTATAAAAACCAAATAAGGAACAAACCACAAGGAAAATTATATCCACCCAGAACAAGTACAGTTACAATACTAGCATTTTGGACGGGCTGCAACCTCAAGTAATAAACCAAATAGGCTCCTAGGCAGCCACAAAGTCTGTGACACATAGAGAAGCTATATTTAGCTGAGATGTTAAGCACCAAAGACTTTACAAAGACGTGATTTGTTCATCAACATAAATGGTATACTCCTGAAGTAACTTTGGATCTTTCAGAACAGATCTGGTCCCATTTGATTAACAAACATGTTAACCCAACTTTCCTCTTCACTTACTAATATCAAGAAAGAAACCATACATTTTAACCCAAGGTCCAATCTCTTAAGAAGCTCTACTACTAAAATTCTTTCCACAAGGTCATGGTTCAAGCCCTTCAATATCAGCTTCCATATAAAAACCAAATTCCCAAACCTCAAATCCAATCCCTAGCATAGATTGATTACTAATTAAGATATCTCCATGCCACACATACAAGCTTTCAGTTTCTTAGATATAACCAACCTTGGAACTCCAATATGTAAGCATATATTCACTATCCACCATACTAATTTAAAGATGCATTTCATATCAACTGTATTCATTATTCTTTGGAATGGGATATACAAAACTTGTGCATGAACTTTTCTCAACTACAAATTTGGCATCTAACTCACAAAGACCATTCAAAGAATTAGAACAGATCAACCTCTAGCATTTTCTATAAATTCAATCATGAGCCATTGTGCAGTAGAATTTATCACTCCCACATACCCCAATATGTACACTACTAGGGTCTCTCAAATTTGCCACATTCTTCCAAAGTTTACACTATGAAACTCAAACCAATCCAAAACTCATCACCTGCCATTCATTGTATATCCCCACAAAAGTTTAGTTGTCTCCCTGATCCTGCCATCATCTACTATTAAATCCCTGTTTGCACCCTATGCAATATTCACCAGACAGAAGAACATATGTGATAATGCTTTTAAACAATGAATTCTGGACTTTAATCTCAAGAAAATTCTCCAATTTTGGCAACCTTTTTTAACTTTTCAACCTTGCATTTATCCAAGCAAGATAAACTGACAAAAGAAACCCAAATTCATCCAGTATATCCAAAGATTCTATTCTATCCAATTGGTTATTCCTCGTTTCTGTTCTACCAAAGAGATCCTAGTTCAATACCTTTAAGGTCACTTAAGATATTTTATCTCATATTTGGACACAAAGCTCATTCTATCAAAATTTTCAGTCATACAAATGCAGAGCCATACCCACAGAGCCTTCCACCTCCAACATGTTTATAAATAGAAAGAGGATATTTGCTATCAAGAAATTAAATTGGAGGATAACAAGAGTGTAAGCTAGTAACTATTTTGGAGGCTCTAACACAAACACAAGAAAATCAAGAAACCAATCACAGAATGATTACCCCCATGTGAATGAAACACCACCAAAAGTAAAATGGGCTAGCTTATTTCCTCTCTTCCTTTTAAGTATAGGAATTCATCCATGCAAACAAATATTCATCCGCAATTGCTACCACCTTTGATTGCCACATTATCTGTCAAGGACAATCAGTTTCATGGACAGGTTTAGGGTGATGGGATGGCTCCTGAAGTATCAGCTCATATAGAAGAACTGAAATATTATCTTGAGGGAGTATAACACACAGCCACTGGCTCAAATGGCACGATGAGGCTCTTGTATGGCTCACCTGCTGTAGTGGAGAAGATTAGGCTTTGGGTCTACATTTCCCAAATTGCTACAGTAAAGGCATAGTTTTTATTGTCTCAAGAATGCAGGCCTACTTTAGTTGGAAATTTAAAGGACTAAACTACTGAAGAAACAGAGGGTTCCAAGACTGCTCTACGTCATTTTTTGTTTCCATTTTTTTTGCAGGTTAAATAATGACTTCTAATTCCAAAGAAAAAGAATTCCTTCTAAAAGTCCAACTTTCAGCCCAACCCTCTCTTCTCCCACCTTTCAATGCATGTCAACAATAAAGTTTTTTTTTTAATCAAAAATACAAGTTTTTTACCAATAGGCACAATTTTAATGACCACAAGGTACAACTTTTTTATGTAATCACAATCTGTAAGCAATTAGGTACAAGTTTTTATTTTAAGATACAAATTCTACAAGCTTTTATTGTAAGATACAAATTCTTTTATTGCCAGGTTCAAGTTTTTTATCACAAGGTACAATATATTTATTTATTTATTATTATTATTTTTAGGTAACTATACTGTTAATAACAAGGTTAAGTTTCAGGCATGCATCAGCCAAAGACAAAGTAGATCAAATAGAGGAAGTTGAAATTGAAATCTACAACATAAAACCATCATTTGATTCCCCAAGGATGAGGGTTCACCTAAGCTAGATAAAAATGGATCTAATTACTTGTCAAGACTCCAAGAAAATTGCTACACAAAACAATAGCCAACCATCCGAAGATATTCCTCCACATAAATGGAAGCAAGAATATGTTGTTGATTTACCCTACCTTTTTGTTCATAGGGATATGCTTTGAATTGTGATCACACCCTTACCCAACCTTCTACACTAGGGAAAGCTACAATATTTTTGTCTAAAGCAACAGCTGAGGGAGACAACACAAGAGAAGATGAAACTCGGATTTGGGTAGGGTTGGTGAGCTGACAGATGGGAAAAGAGAGGGCTAGGACTGAAAATGAGACTTTCAAACAGAATAGGATTTTTTGAAATTAAAAGTCCCTATTTAACAACAAACAAATAAAATGAAGGACAGACTTGGAATCTCTCCCATTATTGCTTCAATAATTTAGCCTTTAATTTAAATTTTATACTAAGGTAGACCAATAGTCTTCAAAACAATAGGAAACCTAGCCTTCACCTTAAAAATTCAGGAAAGGGAGGCCAAAGACTAATTTTCCCTATTTCACTAAACCATCATCTTTTGTAATATCACATTGCACACACACAACACACACATACATATGTGTATATACATTATATTTTTCTAATTTACTTTTAGCTTTTTTTTAATGATCTTCCATGCCTATTTCTTGTAAGATAGAGTACCGAGTTCGCTGTGTTTTCTTCTCTTAATATATATGATCTCATTACCAATCAAAAAAAAAAGATAGAGTACCGAGTTAAGGAGAGACATTAGACTACAACAACCATCACTGGGATTGAAATCGTCAACAAGCGTTGAATGTAAAACAACCTTCTGATTGGTCCCTTAAATTTGAAAAAGTAAAAAATTATTAATTTAATTTTTTTAAAATCATTTTAAAAATACAATGAGCCAATCACAGGTCCATTATACGCGTGGTTGCACAGTCAACACAGTCATCGTTGTAAAGGATGTGCACCGTTTTAATTGTTGTTGCAATTGAAACTTATTTTGATTCATTCGTTTCTTCAGTATCATAAATATCAATTAATGAGTCAAACAATTTGTCAGATAGGTCTTCTTTGCTCATCCTAAGATTTTCTTTCTGAATTTGAGCTTTGAGCCTTTCCCTAATTTGTCTTAATACTTAAACATACTGCTACACCTTAGACTTATTGGAATTTGGTGGTTGCTAGATATCTGCAAGTATAATAAGTACAAGATTTCAAAAAAAAAAAAAAAAAAGAAAAGAAAAATGAAGAGTAAACAAAACATCTTATAATGCAAAAGCACTCAGGGAACACACTAATAGAACAAATACGTAAACACTCTGAAATGACTAGAAACACATATAAAACCCTCTGGATTTTTACTAAGATGTTTACCTATTATTCAACACATTTATGGACAATGAATGACGGACTCTAAACAGTAAGATATCGACTGGATAAGTCCTAGAGAGCTGTCGTGCCAAAGGAAATGTGACTTATCTAAACTGATCTTCTCCTTTTAATTGTTTGCCTTTTTTCTACCTTGATTTTCTCTTTTTATTTTCTCTTCCATGCTTTTCCAAGACTTCTTTGCAATGTGTTTTTGTGTATAAGTAATTATTGATCTAGGGAAACCACGTTCTAGTTCTAAAGCTTTTTTCTGCATAGAACACATAATGGCTCCAAGGTGAAAAACCTTTTCTAACTAGATTTTTTTAAGTAGATCTTATATTTCATTTTTACATAATTCTAAATATTTAAAAATTATTTGAATTGGGTGAACTTTCATTGATGTTTTTGATTCAACAAAATCTTATATGTATGTGTGTGTGTGTGTGTGTGTGTGTGTGTGTGTGTGTGTGTACCATTTAGCATTAATGTCTCATCCAACATACAATGGAATATTTGAATATGGGTATTCAACACACCAAGCACAAGAAGATTTATTAGCCACTCTTTAAAATGGAAGGGACCATATGAATACTTCCTACGCATAAAACCTTTTATATCCCCTAAAAAATAAAATATATACTTATAACAACACTATAATCGCTCCTTCCTTTAGAGGCAAAATTTCCAAGAATCCAAACATATTATCCAAATTACCCTTAGGAACGTATCATTATCGCAAACTTTCATTTTCTAGAATTAAATGTGCCCAGGATTTATCCATCTACAAAACTACATTCGCAAAAAAGTAACTCCATCTTTGCACGTATCATATTTCATGGACAATATTC
Source organism: Buxus sempervirens (assembly GCA_947561395.2). Lineage (NCBI taxonomy): Eukaryota > Viridiplantae > Streptophyta > Magnoliopsida > Buxales > Buxaceae > Buxus > Buxus sempervirens. Next base: position 31,874,795 of record OX387183.1, read on the forward strand.
TACTGATAACACGATTGCAGCCATCCAATAATAATTTATCCTTCCATTGTGACTATAATATGTTAGTAACAAACACAAAGGACTAAAAACACAAATCCACTCACCTACCAAGCTTTATGTATATGACAAACATCCATCACTTATCCGGCATTTCATAATTTGTCTGAGAAAACTGCAACATATTCATGCATAATCTTCTGGTTGTCATCATTACATGTTCTCACCCATATCGGTGTACTTGCACATGATATATTTTATCTCAATTGGATTTTTGTTAGTACCAACAATTCCACATGCTTGTAATCAATGCACTTTTTCATTTACTCCCTATCTCTATGCTACAACCAAAATTTTTATCATGTGACTTTCCAATCTCCCATCAAACAAGATCTCAACCACTATTCAGGCTTTTATTTAATGTGGAGTAGACCAATCCACAACGTCTCAATACAAACCCCTTAATCACTTCCCTAAAACATTAGAGAATAGCCTTTGTTTTTAACAAGTCTTACTATTTGCCAAGTTGGAATTGGTTTGATTTATTTTTAATTGTGACTGAAACCAATTTTAATTTTCTCGGCTGCCTACATAGCCAATTCTGGAATCAAGTTGAGCTGTAGTTCAATTATGCAGAAAATTTTAATTTGAATGCATTTGGTCTAGGACGAAATTTCTGGCTTAATTTGACTCCATATCCAAATCATTGGACCATGAAAGATTTGGGATTGACAATTAAAGTGTTTGATTGTTTAAATTGTAGTATCAATTCTAAAGCATTATACCATAAAAGATCCAACCTTAGATAGAACAGTTTAAGTTTAACTTGATTTATTGTAATTGATTGGAAAATGAAGATCCGGATTGATTTGTTTTGATTGAAATGATTTGAGTTTGATTGGGGATAGATTCTAAAGCATTGGACCATGTAGATCTTACTTTATATTAAACCATTTGATATGATTTGGTTTACTTCAATTGACTAGACCGTTAAGATCCAGTGATTTGGTTTAATTAGAATTACTTAGTTTCTAAGGCATCGAATCACACAGATTGTACCTTAGATTAAACCATTTGACTTGACTTGATTTGATTTACTGGTTCGATTTGGGTTAATTTGGCAACAATTCTGAAGCATTGGACCGCAAAGTTTGTACCTTAGATTGAACCATAAAGGTTAGTTTGATTAATTTCAAATGGTTCAATTAGAGCCAACTTGATTACATGAACCGTAGGGGAACTGGTTCAACTTGACTTAAATTTGGTAATATGAATTGTTTATGCCTAGTTTGAATCATTTCAATTTAATGGATTAGGCAATATTTCATTTGGTTTGACTTATAGCGATGAATTATAAGTATTTGGTTCAATTTGGAACACTACAAAGGCACTTGAATATTTTTTTTGTTGATTCCTTTGTTTATGCTCTTGAGGAAGTGGGTTTCAGAATTCTCCATTTATTTTATAATTTTTTACATTTTTCATTGAAATAGGGCTGAAAAGGGTGGAAACCCTTAAAAATATGGGGCTTTCAGGTGATTTGGGCTGACGGACATAGGACAGGATCAGAACTGTGCCTGAGGTCGACTAAACCATGCATTCTAGGCTGAGGCCGAAGCTATGGCATGTCTAGGCCAATATGCAAGCCTAGTGTCAGCTTGATCCTGTATGCTATCCTTGCGTGTGACCAGCTTCCACAGCCACGCACTTGGCCAAGCAAAAGGGCCTAGCGCACAGAGGACCAAATTCGGCCCTTCTTTCCCTCTCTCTTTTTGGTTTGTTTTGGCAAATATATGCATCTTCTTGACAATTCTTTTGCAGTATAAACTCCAATCATTTCCAGCATGAAACTGATTTTTCTAGCTTTTGAACCCTCTAGGATGATTAGGTGATCAATATAAGAATCCTTGTATTTCACAAAATCCAACTTTTTCTTTTGGGGGTTATTTCTCCTTTGACATTTTTATAGAGTTTCAACTCTTTCAACTTGGCATACAATCTTCTGTGTTTTTTAACATTGCAAAGAGATCAGATGACCCATAGAAGAGTCCCTGCATCTCTCAAAACCCAAAAATAGTAGAAAGAATCTAAAGTGCCTTTAGAGACCAAGTGAACCCTCTAGAGTCCTTGTATCCTTGCAGGACCACTCCGTTTTCCTTTCTCCTTTTTTGAATCCCATAGACTCAGAGAGAACAAGATTAGATAAATCCAGCTAAAAGAACTACGTGGCTGGACAACATATCTAGATTTTTTCAAAAGATAAGGGAAAGAGGTTTAGACAAAAGATGGATTGCAAAAACCATGAGAGGCTCACCTTCCTTTCTACAACTCTCCTTTTTAAGCCTTATCTCCACTTTCTATAAGCTCTTGTTTTCCTCTCCAAACTCTCTTTCTAAACCCATCTCCACAAAGTGTTTGAGACAAAAGTTCTCAATGATTGATTCTTCTCCTCTTTTATAATGTTGGATTTCATAACTCCCACATTATGAGCATGTGGCCACAGTTGCCGCATGATAAGAGAGAGGAAGGCCCACATTTGACTCTCTCTATCTTTTTGTTAACTTTGTCACTAATATCTTTTTTCTTTTTCTTTTTTTTTTTTTTGACATGTGGCATAAAATAGTGACTTTATGAGGGAGAGGGATCCCACATTTGGCTTCCTTTCTCTCCTCCTTTATTTTTATTTTATTTCATCATTGATTTTTTGTTTTGACAAGTGGCAACAAATTGCCACCTTTCAAGGGAGAGGGAGAGATCCACATTTTGGGGCTCTCTCCTTTTTTGTTTGTTGTCATCTCTCTTTTGTTGGAAAAAATGGAGAGTTTGACAAATGGCAAGAAGCAGCCACTACGTTATTATTTTCAAAGAATAGGGAGAGTGTATCCCCATACCTCCCCTATCATTTATCTATTTATGTTTCCTTTTTATATTATTATTTTAGGTGAGATGGGGACATCCCACTTTCCCCTTTTATCTTCCTTTTTCCTTTTTTAAATTATCCTTTTTAAATATAAAAAGGAGAGAAGGTGGGAACGCCCCCTTTTCTGTCTTTTCTCCTTTTTCTTTAATTGCATTGCCCCCTTTATATTCATTGGACTTATCATTATGATTATTATTGATTTTTACCTTTTGAAAAAATTATTTCAACACTCTAATTTGATCAATTGGAACCCAATTGTTAAAAGCTCATTAATCTCACTTCAAATATTCACAAAATAGTTCTCGCCTGTGGTATTAACAACAATCTATTTCCTTACCAATACTTGCCAAATTTACCTTATAAGCACTTCATTGGATTTATTTTTGGAGTCAAAAAAAGTTGTCACCCTTCTTATTGAAATATTACACCAATTTTACAAGTCAAAATATAGCATCAACTTTAGAAGGGAACCAAGTTGGTTTCCCAATACCCAATTTATATTTCATCTTTTGCTCTGACTCCAATAACTTCACAATATGACAGTAATAATTACCACATGAACTCAAGCAACTAAGTATCTTAAGTTCTCATTATCTCATTAGAACTTTTGCTTTATAATATTATATAGTTTTACAACCTAATAAACACAATTAAAAAAAAAAGATGTGGAATAGAAAATCCACAAGAAATTGTTATTTATTAAATCAAGGTAATTGATTTGAGTAAATTTAAATTACCATCAAAATATTAGAAGAATGTATCTCTGACTTTCAATCTTATTCAAGAATTTACATTTTGATTTTGCCAAAAATTTCAATAGGCAAATATGATGAAATTTTTCTATCATGCCAATTAAATTTCATAGCAATGATGGAAAATTCCCCAACATGTGGAAATTGTAGGAAAATCGTGCTAAATTCTTGAAATTTTCAAATAAAACTTTAAAAAAGCATTCAATAAGAATTAAATATACCTAAAAACTCGAAAAAAATCAAAGGAAATATGATATGGTCATTGACATATTTACACACACACTCATCACAGATATGTGTGTGTGCATACATGTGTGTATTGTCTTTTATTTTTTAATGCTGTTCTATAAAATATTTCTTTGTACCATCTAAAAGTCTTTAAGTCATTGACATTTTATATTAACAAGAATTTCTGAAGAATTGTCTTTTACTTCTAAGGCTGTTCTATAAAATGTTTGGTTAACTGTAAATATAACAGTTGCAACTGCATCTTGTATTTCTTTCACCTTGTTCAGTTTTGAATCTTGTTTCATTTTTATCTAATTTTACAACATTTAAAAATGAAAATCTTTTAGATTCAAAGAGGTAATTTCCACCAGTCTTTCAACTAACCTATTAACCCAATAACTAGTACTTGAGCCCTATCATGATCTAATGTTTCTAATTTGATTTTAGAACTAATGGTTACCATCTTCATTTGCCGTATGGAACCTAAAACATATGTTTATGTGTGCATGTCTATAGATACACACATATATGTACGTATATGTAGGTATGCATATTTATAATGCATATGAAATATAGAAAAAATCTATATCTATAGTACTTCTACAAACACGAACTACCTTAAGTGTTTTTCATTTTCACATACCTAACATATACTTCCCTATAGTCTTTAATTTCACATATTTTCTACTTAAAAGAAACTTTTAGTAAAAACATAAAATTAAATTACTAATCTCCTAACATTACATGTTTATTGTTATGTTCTACACTACTTATCTACTTAAAGAATTTTAATAAAAAGATATAAAAGTAAAATAAATTTTCCTTCTCTAATACTTATCTATTTAAAAAGAATTTTAATAGAACCATTACCTATCAAATTTTTTCTTCATTTATTAATAAGCATCTTATAGACAATTAATCGCGACAAGAACTGAACCAAATCATTCTTCTTCTTCTTTTCTACTTATCTTCCCCTTTTTTTTATTATTAATAAAGCATATTAGGAATAATTATTTATAAATAATTAATAAATTATTCATTTTTATTAAAATTCTTCTTCTCTAGTACAATTATATATATTATACACGAACTACTAAATTACTAATCTCATAACATTTCATGTTTATTGTTAACTTCTTCAGTACTTATCTACTTAGTTTTTAAGAATAAAATAAAGTTGTCCATGCATGTATACACAATTATATTAGGCATGTAGATTTTTTGTCCACTATTTATACTTATCTACTTAAAAGAATTATAATAAAAAATATAGAAATACATTATAGTTTCCTTCTCTAATACTTTTCTACTTAAAAATAATTTTAATAAAATAATCCCATAGCCAATGCTTAAAAAAACGAGAACAAAAAAAAATTCAATATATCCATCAATGAAGAGAAGACATATTGCTCTAAGTTTTATATAATATTAAAAAAGAATTTTATTATTGCTGTGCCATAATAATGTAGAGGATATTTTTTTATTTTTCTCAGATAATTTTTACTAATAAAATGCCAGGAAATAGGAATTCTATTGATTTGAAATCCATGTATATCTCTAAAATATTTTTTTTCAAAAAATTGTACATACCTAAAATATCGACATATATCCCCAAAGTTTTTTTCTTTTTTCATTTTAGTAATAAAGTCTTTACTATTATGAAACAAAAAACAAAACAAAATTACGCAATTTAGGTTTGTCGGCTTCTTTTACGATCTTTTCTTATAGATCAAAAGGAAAAAAGAATTTTTTTATTGTTGTGTCTAATTAGTAAGAGATTATTTGAACTATTAATTTATAATGGAAAAATATCTCATTACTAAGAGATTATTTAATTTACTAATGTTTTTGCCATGCCATAATAATGTAGTGTCTTTTTTTTTTTTTTTTTTTAGAATTTTTCTGCTAATAAAATACCAAGAAAATAGATATTCTAATACTTTGAAATTTATATATATCTCTAAAATGTATTTTTGTATTTTTAAATACCTAAAATATCGACATATAACCCTAAAGTATTTTTTTCATTTTAGTAATAAAAGCTTACTATAATGAAACAAAAAGAAAAAAAGAATTTTATTATTCTCATGTCTATTTATTAAGAGATTATTTGAACTATTAATTTATGACTGAAAAATATCTAATTATGAAGAGATTGTTTAAATTATTAATAGACTAATTGGAAACTTAAAAACCCCAAATTAAAAACAAGAAATATAAATTCAATACGAATTTATATAAATTCATTATATTTTGAGATTGTGATAACATGAAATTCTTATGTATTTTAAAAATGATTCAAAATAAAATATATTTCAAATATTACAATAACTTTATTCACTGGCTAAAAAAAGGCAAGAAATCATTGTTAACATGCAAAGAACGTAAACGATTGCTAGTCATACCAAAATCAATGAATTATAGTGGGAAATTTACATAGGTTTAAGTAAGAGAAAATTCAAGGAATTGTAACAAAATACGACAAATAGGAAACATATAATATGTATCTAGGTAATATGTCAAGATATCATTAACATAAATCAAAGTGATATAAAATGAAAATAAAGATATTAAATCAAATAACCCTATAGATATAGCTATCCACCTTTATCTTGAACATGAACCTAAGAACCAGTCTTCCAACTTCCTTATCTCAAAAAATGCACCAAAAAGGAAGGAATAACAGGGAAAATTAATGTGAAAGAGATGACATTCCCATCAAAATCATCCCTACAAAAACAAATTTGAGTGGTACTCATGAAATTTCCCAATGCCATAAAACTTTCAACTGTGTGAAAAATGGCTACAATATAGTCATTCCCTCCCTACCAGATTTTGTGCCCCCAAGGAGGGAAATGGCAAATTTCATCAACATGCCACAACCTACTACCAAAATTGTAGAAATTGATCCTTTGTACTTGAATAGTTCCCTCAATATTATGGATTCCATTCTTACTCAGAATCAAAGTGCTTCCATTGGAGGTAGGCAAATTCCTAATAGTGTTTTAATAGCCAAAAAATGCAGTGAGGAGAGGGAAAGATCAAGAAAACTTGTATCATTTTCAAGCCAGATCTTAAGAATTAGAAAGCCAATGACAAAGTTGAATGCGATAAATTGAGGCCATTTTAGAGGGGAAACACTTTAGCTTGAAACAGAGGAAATCGATGAATGGTTGTTCCTGTAATGTTTCCTTCTCTCTCATCCTAAACAATCACGTGAAAAGCTTCTTCTCTTCATCCAAAAAAGCCAAGGCAAGGTTGACTGTTATTACCATTGCTCTTCCCTTTACTGTCCTCATCAAATTGCTTAAGGCAAACGAGCTAGGTTGGCATGATCATATGCCAATCTCTCATCTTCAAGTTGCAAATGACACAATCTTATTTTTCAAAGCCCCTGAGGAGAATATCAGAAGGGCGAAATGCATCCTTAGATGTGACGGTATCCTAGTGTAAAGTGGTTGATCTCGATCTCCCCCTCAAGTACTTAGGTCTCCCCTTAGGAGCTAACTCAAACAAAGAGGACTATTGGATGCCCACCTTAGAAAGGTTTGATGGTAAATTGGGCCATTGGATGAGAGAAACAAGGAGGAGATCACCAATTCCATTATGTTGAGTTACACCTCTTGGATGATTTTACCAAAGTTTACAAGGATTCCTACATCCATGATCATGTACCGTTGGATAGAAGTGGCAGATATGTCAACATGTCAAAATAACATTATTGCTAGATGGATAGCACCCAAATTCAAAATAATAAAGCTCAATTTCAACAGTAGTTAACGTGCTACAAGACGCACAAGTATTCATCACATTTGTACATAATCATAATTATAAACTTGCGAAGATGACAAAGACATGTGACGAACACTAGTCCGGCTAGAGATTATGAGACTCAGAATGAACTACATTGCTTTAGAGAGAGTATTTTGAGGCACAGACAAGGATTTAGGTCACTTTTCACGAGTGCAAATTTGATAAGCTGCTTGCCAAGCCACACAGATATTGGACAGAGAATAAAGGAAATTGTACTCTCCAGTTCATTTCGAGAGACAATCAAAGATTTAGTGGCAATACTGGAGCCCATTTACCATGTATAGAGATCACCAGAGACAAATGCCTCTCCCACAATAGGATATATACATGTGTGTGTGTGTGTGTCCATTACACACACACACACACACATATATAGTGACAAAAGCGATGGAATCCAAGCTCAAGTCCGTAGCACCCAAGTCATATAAATGTATATAGAAGATATTTGACGATAGATAATTTAGGGCAATAGGTCACCCCCTGCATTTAGCTGGTATGAATTTATTTTCATATTTTGTTATCATGGTAAATATTTTTTTAATTGCACTAATACTTTTCTTCTAATCACCAATACAACATACTATCTAAACCAAAGTACCATTACCAGGATGGCCTTGGGTCTCATGCAGACTAGTGCACTGCAGTGCACAAGGTTATATATGAAGTTGGACCAAATTCTAACTCTCATGCCCACTTTGGAAATGAGGTATATTAGTCGTTTCCGTACAATAAAATCACAATATAATATCCTTTTTCAATATTATCCCTTTCAAACATTTTCACCTGGTGTTTAGCAACTGATACCGTTTAGAGATACTCTTGGCTCATTCGGGTCGACCACAAATATCGCATCGAAGGCAATGATAATGCTATGCAAGTAACTTTTTCTATAGATTTTTGTTCACTTTCGTGAATTCTATTTTTCTTAAAATATTAATGTTTCATTTACAATTGAACGGGCAAGCAATGTATGGGGTTGACGCCTCTACATTAAAGAAGCTTGATACTGGGGTCCTCGCTCAAAAAGCATCTTTTTATACATGTGATTGAAATTAGGCACATTTTTTTTATTGGTAATAATATAAATATATTAAATCAAATCTAAAGGTTTTAGAAAACAGGTACACGAGAAGTGTATAAAACCAAAAAAGAAGCCAGCCACTACAAATCTAGGAATTTACACAAGAAAGAAACTCTTGACTATCAAAGTGTCCAGGCATTCACTTGCTATCATTATCGCGTCAAGGATTTGTCTGCCACCCACAAAAGCATTTTGGGATAGAGGTATAGTAATTAGTACAATGGAGGACCTTTCTAAGACGACTAGACAACAACTTGGCAATAATTTTATAGTCAAGTTTTTTCATACAAATTAAGCAAAGGAACATATTAGCGTATAAAACGTTTCGAAAGCTAGTGTTTTGTCATTATAGTATAAAGGAAAAAACAAATGAAGATTAACTATTACAATACTACTATGAAATATCATCTCAAAGTGCTATTTAATAATGTGGTCTATGAAAGGGACCCTTCCATAGATTGAATTAGATGTTTTGAGATGGACCAAGTAGATGCTAGACCTAGCCCAATATCGCTAGTGCAGTAACAGCTATGGGCATATAATAAGATATTACAATGGAGGAGGAGAAAGGAGAGGACAATTTAGACTCAGTTGATCAACTAAAGAGAGTTATTACTCCCTCACTTTCAACAGCAGCAACGTCAGCCCCAACCCTAGCCTTAACCCAATGCATATGGCGATGTAATCCTAATACATCAAAGGAGGAGAGGAAAGATAACTCAGAGTTAGAGAATGATGATGACGGTGGTGGTGGAGATGGTGACAACCATGGTGGAGACACAGATGACCCAGGGGGTAGAGTATTTTTACTGGAGAGGCTAAGTAACTAGTTTAAGCATGCCACATAGGATCAGGACCATGGTACCAAATGTTATAGCAGTGATAATAGTTAGCAGAATAGACTTTTCATAGGAGGGGTAAAAGAAAGCAGAAGCAGCATACTGATATGCATGACAAGTCACTCATAGCTCAGAGCTTTGAATCTACAGATGTTGGGTCCAGTACTTCATCTTATGGATACAAGGATCAGTTTGATCAGTGTTATGGAAATTATCCGTAGAATGGCCAGCAAGTTTTGGGACCACATCTTGTAAGTTACAGTTTATCTGATACTAGTGATTACAGTTCATACTACTATCTTCAGCAGCCTGGCCAAAAAATTTATTTTATAGTAGTTATGGTTCACATGAATATCATGGATCACAATCGTAGACATCTAATAATTATGAAATCTATCTATTAATCCCTTATCCATATGGTTTATATGTTGCACCAGATGGTGTGGTATCCCCTGCATATGGCTTTATTGGTCATCCCCCTCCACCATCACCACCTTAGTCGATGTTTGATCCCGATATTTTGACAATCAATCCTGAATATTCCAAGTGTCCTCCAATTGCCATCGTGGCGCATATGACTCGAGGAATACAAGGACTCGAGAAGAATATGAGGACAATGTTTCCTTGTACAAGGAGTACCAACATAGGATGAGATGGAAGCGTTTCTGCCACTTTATAACAAAAGAGCCTCCTATACACTACATTTAGTTTTTACTACACCACATACCACTATTGTACTTTTTTTTTACTTGTTATTCAGTAAAATACTTCATTTGCAAAGTCAATTGTATGTTATTTCATTAATATGTCTCATAATTCTACTTATGAGTTATGACTTTTTATCACTTATCATGCGTGATTCTTACATTTTTTACACATACTTATGTATTTATGTACGAATGAATATGATGCATGATTGATAACATTTTCCCCAATATTATAGTTTTTTCAAGCAAAAAAACATCTGGTGAAATTTGGCAGCAAACACCGATAGATAGATTCAGGCAATTTGCCTTTTTCCACAGGATTGACTTAATTTTGACAACAATGGCCCTGAGCATAACTCCCAAAACATTATGTGAAAGACAGATATGAAAACTGTGACATATATAGACAACTGAAGACTTTCGAAGCATAGACTAAAATTCTAGACCCAAAGGGAAAAAAGGTCAAGTTCAAATATCCAAATTAATGGATCATTTCTTTCCCAAGAGATTTCTAAGCATTAGAACACAAAAAAGCCAACAAACGAAGCTAGTCAAAGGACTAGAAAAGAAGCCACCAAATCAAGCAAGTCAAAGGACTAGGAACACTGGTGGAAATTCAATCTATATGCCAGGCACAAGATCCCTTTTCCTTAATTTGTGGATACTCAATCCATAATCGAAGGGGTAGGTTCAGGATGTCAATGATTTTCACTGTGTCCAAATGTCTACAGAAAAGGCAATGATGTTGCTGATCCACAGAAATATTGAACAAGAAACGAAATCTTTAATACTTATTAGAACATCTTTTCTCCTTAATAAAAAAGTTTTACCAAGAACTTTAAAGTGATATACAATATGAAACCTAGTTTCTGCACCGACACAGAAACTCACTCCAAGAAACAGCATTCACTCTCTAAAAAAATGCCAAAATCAACAAAATCAATGCCAACATTTTATGGCCTTGGATCTACAACGAGGTTTTGCCAAATTCTGGAATCACATGTAAACTATCTAAAACCAAATCAAGAACATCCCAAAAAAATTTTCCAGCCAATATCCAAATCCAACAAAAACACAAATAATCCACCAGACGCAAGCACGAAAGAAAGAACAGAACCAAAGAACACATGTGCAGGCACGCACATATATATATACACACACACACCTTCGAAGAGAAAAATAAAATGAAAAAGGGAACAAAAACTAATCAAGGAAATCCTGGTAGAGCCCTAGATTCCATTCAAGATCTCAAACTATAAAAAAAAAAACAGACCAATGAACACAGTAATGAAAACAATAAACTGAAATAATATGAACCATGTTGTAAATTGATGTTGCAGATTTCAAAATCCTCCTTTTCTATTTTTTTCTTTTTTTTTTTTCTTTTTTTTTTTTTTTGGGCACTACTAAATTGGACATGAATATTCAGCATGAAACATCTCATCAAGGAGAAATGATTACCTATGAAATACAAAATCCGAGCAACATACTACATGAAATAACTTTTATCAATTTTTTTCCAGTCGAAACCAAGAGCTTCAGTGACATCAAATAACCACTCCCAGGAATCTCACTAGCTTTCTCAAAAGCGATCGATCCACCATTGAAAATCAATACTAACTCAAAAGTAAGTTCTCCGGCTTTGGATCTACAGAACATTGTCAACAAAATTTGTGAATTACGTATGAACTATCTAAAGCCGATTCAGGTACATCTCAATTTTCCCCCTAATCCGGATCTGAATCATTTAAAATATCCAAAAACAAGTCATTGCAAATCCAGCATTAAAAGTAAAAAATATAGTAACAATAATAATAATAATAATAACAAAGCACCAAGGTAGCAAAATTGAACATGGGTCAGAACCATAAGTTCGGAAAGAAAAGAAAGAAGAAAAAAGAACAAGAATTAATTAATAAAACCATAAAATAGTCCCAGTTCTACCAAGACAACACAAATTGGAGCTAGAAAACCTAGCAAGGAACTCCAATTCGAGAGAGGAAATCGAAAAAAAAAAAGAAGCAAAACAATCATTACAAAAAATTCAGAATCAAACCCATCTTCCAAAAATCCAATCCCATCAAAGAAACAAACCGAAATTCAGAACAAAATCGAAAGAAACCGAAAAACTCACTGGTAAGACGGTGGCGAGGGTTCCGCAGAGCTTCCTTTAAGAAGGGATCTACCAGAGACTCGCAGGCCTCCTTTTCCTTCTGGGCGATGTTATCCTGCTCAGGAGGAGAAGAATCCATCTCTACAGACTAAAAAATAAGAAGAAGAAGAGAAGCACTCTTTCAACCTCTACGTTTCTCTTTGCTCTTCTTCTTCTCCCTCCTTCCCCTAAAACGGAAAGGTCAAGAAGAAGACTTTCCCTCTCCTCGGCATCAGAAAGAGGCTCTTCTTAATTCTTATCCCTCAAAGAGAAGGAACCGATACGAAGACGCAGACATTTATCCGACCCACAGGGAGTGGAAAAATGGCCGCGCTTTCTCGTCCCAATCGTCGCTCCGACCGTCCCATCTCAGCCGTACGCGTGTCGTTTCACTATTAAGCGTGGCCTATCCCGGGCCTCCGAATGAGTTTCAGTAAAAAACAAAAAAAAATTTTAATAGAATGAGTTTCAGTAACAGAACATTTTTTTTTTTTTTTTGGGTTGAGCTCAGTAACAGAACATTTGTCTCCTTCGTTTTGGGAATCACGAGTCATTTCGTATTCATTTTGCGTACTCATACGACAGCTTATAATAAGTTCCAAAGGGTTAGAACGAGTTTGAAGAGTTAAACATGGCTTTGGTTATGTTCTAATGAGTTTCAAGGATTATGAAAAGCCTTGTATTATAATTTGGATCCCTATTATCATCCAAAAAAAAAGGGAAAATTACTGTACACCCTGTATTTTAAAACTTTATTCCAAAATGCACTATCTTCACAACTAATTGCCAAGTTTACACTAGTTTTATAAACAAAATGACAAAATGCCCTCTTGCATGTGTCAAGAGACAAAAATTGCCCATTTTACCCTTGGTTTACAACTCATAAACCAGTTTTTATACTTGTGGTTCAGCATGTCAGGTAAGAAGCAAACACAACAAAAGCACCAATCGCAGTAGTAGCACCAATCCATGTTCTGTTAATCTTTTAGTCATAGGAGAAGGTAGATGAAAGGTTTTGATTGAAATTTTTTTTTTTTTTTTTTTGGTTTGGAACAACCAAAATAAAGGAGTAAGGTTCAACAATTTTATTGTTTAGACCGGTTTGTGAGTTGTAAATCGGGGGTAAAAGGGGTATTTTTTATCTTATGATATATGCAGTAGAGCATTTTGTCATATTGTTTATAAAATAAGTGTAAACTTGGCATTTAATTATGAAGGTTGTGTATTTTGGAATAATATTTTAAAAGATAGTGTGTACAGTAATTTTCCCTAAAAAAATTGGATCCCTATTAAAAATTATAAAAAAGGAAAAATACATTAAAAATAGGAAAATTTTCAAATACAACCGTCTTTTGAAAAGTAAATACAAAAACAAACGTTGAAAAGTTTTTCCTACCGAATCATGCAACTTTTCAAAACTATTTACCAAGTGGTCCGAAAACACTGTAGCATATTGTGAAGACCCAATTTTGCCTTTCCCTCTTCGTTCGATTGAAACCCAGGTTCTCTGAAGCGTCAAGCGAGCAACAAAGGTAGGAACCCCATCTCGACGGCGAAGCTTTCTCCAGCTGAATGAAGCCCATCTTGAAACCCCATCTCGAGTGGAACCTCGAAACCGCGAAGCATGTTCGGTTGAAGGAAGCAATATACAGTCAAATCTCCAAACCCCATGTCCATGGCCCTGGTTTAGCTTGCGTTTTTTGGGGAAGGAAAGGGCCGTAGAGGGTTTTGACGAAACTCAGCAGCAGAACGTTTACATTGGTAGAAGTTTTAGACGAATCTCCTCAAGGTATAGACCTATTGTGGCTAATCGTTTTTGGGTATGTTTATCAACGATTTTCCCTAATCGGTTTTCCTCAAAACCATTCATTGGAATCGCCTGAAGCTTATCGCTTTATTGATCGATTTGTTCGACTAGAAGGCGATTAATCGAACAATGAACACATTGTTCATCCAATAAATCGAGTAGAAGTCGATAGGTTAATGAACTTATTGTTCAATGTTATTTGGTGTGTTTTTCGTAATGCTGTGTTTAGTATAAAGATGTTTGTGGGTAGCATGTTGACTCTTAAGACTCTTGATGGGTAAGAGAGATGATGTCGAAGTTTTAATAAAAATTAAATACATTTGTTTAAAATTTATGAGTTAGAAGGCATAACAAGGCCACTTTAACTGACAAAAGCCTAGAAATTTGAAATATTAAACTATATGTCATTGAAGAGAAATATAATTGTAGGGTTATTTAATCAATATCATGGCTAGGTAATTTAGGCTTTATCTAACAATGAAATTGTCAAGTTGGTCATTGTAAAATAAGATTGTAATAGTTCCATTAATGGGTTAATTAACCTATTGTTCAATATTATTTGGTGTGTTTTTCATAATTATGAAATATTTATAAAAGTTTCAGTGCTTTGAATGGTTAACTCGACACGGCTATTTTATCTATTATTAATGCGATGATGCTCTATTCTGAAAATTGAGGAAAACAAATTTTTGAAATTGGTGAATAATGTAGATAAGCCTCAAGAAAGACGAAGTTTTCCAACACACATGGTAAGTGGAGGAAATGATAGAAACACGAATGGATTGCCTGGCAATCTATCTCAGGTGGTAGAAAGCACAAAGTTATGAGGTGGTTAACTAGTATTCTACATTCATACTTGAATCTAATTTTAACACTTGATTATTGATACAGATATTACAGGAACAAATGGACCGGATGGCAGCTGCTGCTCAGGAGATGCAACGTCATTGCACGGAATTGAAGTTGTACCTCCAGAGACGTGGAGACACACCAACCCATGGTGAATAGCCGGATTCAGCCCATGATTGGTGTTCATCCCATGAGTTGAGACGATCAACATCACCGGTTGAAGCCGTTGCTGATGAGTAAGGGTCACCAGTGCAAGTTGCTGATGAGATCGCGTCACCAGAACCGAAGGTTGTTTCTCCAAGTAAATTCAAGCGAATGATTAAGAAACCCAAAAATTTGTGTTCTCCGTTCGTTGTCCGACACAAATTCCCTCCGTTGAAGCCTGATGAAAAGCGGGTTGTCGAATATATATATGAATTGCGTCCAACAAAGTAAATAATTCTTTATATATATTGTTTCTGAGAGAACATGAAGTTAATGTGTGGAGATGCTTATATTTGTGTGCCAGATCGACGGAAAACACAATTAGTTTTCCCTCGATGTAGTGTTTCAATTGTGACATGAATTTCTTATTATTATGTAACTTGGTTGTTATGGATTATATTGGAATGCATGTTACAGTGGAAGAGATTCATTGCTTGGCAGATGGATGTTGGGTCGGTAGCATGGTATGTTAGTTTTATCTCGTTGTATAGCTAATTAATTCCACAATCATATTAACGGTTATATCTATTATGTATTATGTAATATAGGTAATAGCAGCATATGCTATTTGCCTTATCAACCGACAAGGTTTATATTCATCAAGAGTCATAAAGCATTATTGTTCTCCCATTGTCACTGTAAGCATATTTTACTATTCTAGCTTGCATTAAATTTGTGTAATAAGGTATGCATATGCGTTTCTAATTTTATTGTAAATCATAGGATATAATCATAAACGGCAAAGAGGAGATTGAAATTGATATGATGTATAAGAAGTACTTCTTTCTGAAAACAATTGGGTTTCTCCTCCGCGAATGTGAAATGGTAAATTAAGTATGTTTTTTATAGAAATAAAAAACATGTTGTCTTATAATGTTCTTCTCTCAGTAATTTTTGCAAGTTTTTCCAATCACATGTTTAGATTGGGCTTCTCCTCCTAATTAATAGTTAATGTTTTATGTAGATTTTTCTACCAGTATGCCAAAGGAACCATTGGTTCCTTGTAGTATTGAATGTGAAAGGAAAAAGATTTGAATTGTTGGACTCGAATAATAGTTCTAGACAAGGTTTGCAAGGGGAGGCGGTCAATAAACTTGTAGGTTTGCGTTTCCATTGTTAATTTGTAATTTAAATTTGCTAAGCATCCTTCTATGTTGTCGTGGAAGTGTTTGACTTAGATGATAGTACAAGAGATTTTAATTTGGCAGGCAAAATTTTTTGAGGAGTTATTTCAGACAATTGTCCACGGAAGACCGATTGGGATTCCATCATGGGATAGGGAGTATGCATCAGTGCCTCATCAAAAGAACAGGTAAGATAATGTCTTTGTGGATGATTGGTGTTCTACACTGCTCTAATACATCTATGTTTTGTTTACCCCGAACTTGTGATGTAGGTTTGATTGTGGTGTTTTTGTGTTGAAGTTTATGGAGTTTTGGGATGGGCATGTGCTAAACCCTCAATTTGGACAGGCATGCTTTCTTTTTCCAGAACTTAATTACATCATATGCATTTATTATCTTATAGATGATTGTTTGATGCTAAGTTAATGTCATTACTTGTTATGAAGCAGGATAATATCCCATACTTTAGGAAGAAGGTGATGGCGGATTTGGTGTTGGATCCAACTAACAGGTTAAAGGATAAGATGTTGCATCGTCAGATTGGTTGATGCTTGGAGAAGACACTTCCATGTTTGGGGTTGTATAGTGTTTTGTATTCATAGGAACATGAACTACTTTACAATGTTTTTGTGTTATTTGTTTTTGGAGTGATGCGATGTTTGGGGTTGTATAGTTTTTTTTATTCATAGGAATATCAACTACTTTTAATGTTTTGGTTTTTTTCATTTTTGAGAGTGATGTGAACTTCATGCACTTAGAAAGTTTTGGTGTTTATATATGTCTTGTTGAAAGTGCATTTATAGTTCAAAGCATGTTGTAGCAAGTAATGAAGGCATTGTATTAATCGTCGAAAAAACGATTAACCTGTTATTATTTTGATTAAGCGCAGGACAAATGTTGATCAATCAATAACAAATCCGATTAACCGTAGGATCATCGATCGAAATTCTCCAGATGATCGACCATTAGACAGGTATCACAAATTTCCGATTAATCGAATAATATTACGATCAATCGTAATTAAATCGATTAATCAATCACTCATAAACCCCAGAAACCCCAGAAAAAGGTCACTCTGTATTTCGTATCGGCAATTTCGCGATTCATCTGCTTGACTTTGATTCGATTAATCGTAATTAATCGTAATTACGATCACTCGTAATTAATCGTAATTACGATTACTCGTAATTAATTTTCCGATTAATCGAATAATATTACGATCAACTCGATTAATCTGTAGTTAATCCTGCATAAACCCCAGGAAAAAGGTCACTCTGTATTTCGTATCGGCAATTTCGCGATTCATCTGCTTGACTTTGATTAATCGTGAATATGTACATGCAATGGCCAAATTGGATAATCGTCATTAATCAATTAGTCTAGGGTTAATCCTACATGGTGAAGAGACTGAAGGACGCGCTCTGTTTCTTAAATCGATAATTTACCGATTGATCGATATTTCAACGATCAATCGAGATTAGTTTCCGATGAATCGAATTTGTACTTTTGAGTCGCGATCCTTAATCATTCAAATTTCGATTCATGTTTCGATAAATTGATGCATAATCCGATCCATCGATGTCTTAATCGTAAACATTTCAAATGGACAAATGCCCAACTAAAAATAAAGACACCAACATAAACAAAAGATCCATTTAAACATACCACATTATATTGCTTACGTGCGGGAACATAAAAAAAGTCATAAAGTTATCAAAGTTAAACAAATCAAGTTCATAAAGTTAAAAAATTCAAGTTATGAATTAAACAAGTCAAGATAACCAAAAAAACATCTCCCACATCTTGACTGATATGAACTACATAGCCTCCTCTGCTGCTGCACCTCCACCCCCATCTGCACCTGCACCAGCACCTGCATCATCATCTGCATCGGACTCTGGCAAAGGTGGTAGCAATGACTCCTGTTGACTCTGGCAGGTATAAATGTGGCTCACCATCCGCAACACCCGCTTCACTAGTCGCTTCAACCCTTCAAGCTCCTGTCTGACCTCCTCTTTGAAAACTGCAAATTCGTTAGCTTGTGGTTGTGAAGTCGACGCTTCTCCATGCAGATGACCGGGGCCTCGACGCCTGCCGCAGTGTGCACATTGCGGATCTGGTATGGATGATGTAGAAGGCATGGATGATGTCGATGGTAGCTGGGGCCCCTCTGGTGCTGCACCTGCCTCATGCTCCTGCTAAGAGCTTGATGATCTCCCGGTGTCCGTACGCTGATGAGGCAACGGATCTAAATACATGAGTTGGATGTTGGTCCTAGAGAGAGGGATTGAACAGATAGTGGATTCAACCGGACCTTGGAGACCATGTTGTTTGGCAAGTTGGGTCATCAGATAAGTGAAAGGAAGAGATCTAGGATTGGATGTTGCTTTACTTCTATTGGCAGAGAGGATAAACTGACAAATGTGCTTGCAAATCAAAGTTGGTAGACACATTCGAATGCCCTGAACAACCCGATACATGAGCATCACCATGGCAGGAGTCATGTCATACTTATTACCACGCCTCGGGTACATATTAAATGTGAAGATGTGGTGGAGAATCCTATACTTTGGCATCATACTACCAGCAATAAGGGTGGCTCTGTGCCACTCGGCGTCATTCCCACAGAGGGAACGTTTTGCCTCCGCAAGGTTCGACTAGAGGAGGGATCAAATGTGCGCACTTCATTACGCGGGATGTGCATCAATTCACTGATGCGGTCAAGGGTGACAAGGACAGCTTTACCATTTATATCAACTACAAATGCAGGATCTGGTTCATGGGGAGCAGTTGTAACACGTGCACTCTCTTAGAGACGACACACGACCAACTTGTTTGTATCACCACCCCAGTCCAAAATACCCTCCCATCCAATTTTCCTAAGAAGTGGTTCCAAACCATATTTCAAAATTTGGTCTTTAAGCACGGCTTTATCAACGACCAATGACCTTTGGATGCGTTCCCCACGCCCCCCAAGGGCAGCGGATGGTGCGTGTTCTGGAGACAAAGAAGGCGAACTCATAGCCCCGGCTACAGGTTGCTCAGTATCATCTGGGTTATAGTCTGACCCAGACGGAGGGAGATCAGGAGGGGGAGGAGATAGGGTAGGCGTCCTTGCCTTCTTAGCCTTACGACCTAAGGTTTTTCGTTTGGGCATGGTGACTTTAAAGCAAAGACGTTAGGGATGGATGAAAGGCACAGACGAGAACAACAATGGAAGACACAAGCCCATTACAGAAAAAATCATCCAAGCATTTAAGTACGCGCAACACAAATGAGAGAGGTGCACGAAAGAAGATCAAAACCCCAAAAAACAAACGAAACAAACAACAAACAATGTACACGAATCGTTAGTTCATTGGAAATGGAATGGAGCAAAGAAGTTGTAAAATCTTAGCACATCTTACCAGGAGAAGAACTTCCATGATTGACGCTATCTCCCAAGAAGAAGTCGACGCAATAAACCCTAGGGACGGTGGAGAGGATGAGAAATGAGGAATGACAAATGAGAAGATGGTGAGACTGCTACGCGCATTGACAATATTTCAGAGAGTTAATCGCAAGGGTCACGTCAGTTGGAAGATGGGATCCCCTGGAAGATATGTGCACGAAACCAAGCGTCGCTTGGTTTCGCCACTTTCGATTAATCGACAAAATCCCTTGATTCATCGGTTGTGTAAGTGACAAAACGATAATTGTACGGTTAATCAACTATCTTACGATTAACCTCGAAATAAACGATTAATTGATAAGTTGCCGATCATTGAATTTCAAACTACCCCACGTAGTTAATCGTCATCGTTACGATTAATCAATATAGGATCGATCAAGTTCATAGGTCATTCTCTCTTCTCCGATTTATCAAAAATGTTGGCGATCAATCGTATCGGAAATGTATCCCACGATGATGTAATTATATCCTTCTTCGATTAATCGTAGGATACCATCCCTTTTCTTCAGGTTGTTCCCACGAACCTCTATAAGTATCCTTCAATTGCTTAAAGAGTATGCTACGAAGAAATATTTGTATCCTCGATGCGAATAAGATATCCCCCAATTACGGCCCAGATATACGTGTAGTAATCATGGGATACCATCTTACGCTTCATGAATTGCCAACGATAATTAATTTGTGTCCCCTTAAATATGTAATTGTATCTCACGAATAAAAAATGTTTCCACTGAATAATGAAATTGTATCCCAGAAAGGCATTAATCGAAATTTATTCAATCAATGAATCGAAAGTGTCTCCCCAAGTACGCGTCGGTTATAAGTGTTGTAATCGTGGGATACCATCTTACTCTTCGTGAATTGCCAACGATAAAATATAAGTATCCCCTGAAATATGTAATTGTATCCCACGAATAAAAAATGTATCCATCAAATAATGAAATTGTATCCCAGAATGACATTAATTGAAATTTATTCCGTGGATGAATCGAAAGTTTCTCCCCAAGTACGCGTCGGATATAAGTGTAGTAATCGTCGGATACCATCTTAACTTCTTGAATTGCCAACAGTAAAAAATAAGTATTCCATGAAATATGTAATTGTATCCCACGAATAAAAAATGTGTCCACCTATTAATCAAATTGTATCCCAGAAAGGCATTAATCGAAATTTATTCCATCGATGAATCGAAATTGTCTCCAAGTACTCGCCGGATATAAGTGTAGTAATCGTGGGATACCATCTTACGCTTCGTGAATTGCCAACGATAAAAAATAAGTATCCCATCAAATATGTAATTGTATCCCACGAATAAAACATGTATCCACCGATTAATGAAATTGTATCCCAGAAAGACATTAATCGAAATTTATTCCATCGATGAATCGAAATATTCTCCCCAACTACGCGTCGGATATAAGTGTAGTAATCGTGCCGACTCAAGTTACAGAGTGTCCATTTTCTAAGATAATTTGCAGGATTAAGGATCGATAAATCAATTACTGCCGACGAAGGACAGGGCGAATAGCAACCGATGATAACTGATTAATCGTAATGAATCACCGACTAACCAAGAATTCTTGATTAATCGATGAAGAGCCGATTCAAATTATTGAGTGTCGTTTTTGTAAGACAAATTTCAGGACTAAGGCCCGATTCATCGAGAATTGCCGATGCACAACTGGGCGTATAGCAACCGATGGTAACTGATTAATCGTTACGAATGACCGACTAATCATGAAGTTTTGATTAATCGCAGATGTTCCGATTCAAATTCCAGCGTGTCGTTTTCCTGAGACTAATTTCAGGATGAACACCCGATTAATAGAGAATTGTCGATGCACAATTGGGCGCATAGTAACCGATGGTAACCGATTAATCGTTTATTACTAACGATTAATCATTGATTTGACGATGCATCTAGATTTTGTCGATTAGATGGACGGTTGGTTTTTTTGCTGTGGTGCACCACATCGTGCATTGCATAAGATGATTTTGGGTTAATCATGACAAAATGTTAGAGTAACCAGTATTTTGATGAGCAATTTATTAATTAACGATCACAAATGTTTAGTCCCTTTGTCAGAGGTCTATGAATTTTGAGTTCATTGTTGGATTGATTCAGGTATTTGAGTGTTAGAATGAGAAAAAATAATATCAATTTCTTAATTGTTTTGAATGTGCAACCTGGCAAAAAACATTGTTAACCATGCATACATCACTTACTTTTGCATGTTAGCCTCTCCAATTATCAATTACAGACTCTCACCAATGTAATAACATCTCAGTCACCTATATCTTTATCAGTTCTACTATTGCGGCTTCCATATGCATCTCTTACAGCAGTGATGGCTGTCCGATATGCATCATTCATTATCTGTAACTCTTTCCGCATGTGCACCAGCCAATCAGCCACATCCTGAAAATAGGAGAATGATAGAGTTGGTTACGTTAGAGGGTCAATAATAGGACTGTAATGAATGGAAATTGCCAATGAACGGTTAGATGAGGTATGAACTATATCTTACAGGGTCAATAATAGGAAATTCAGAGTTCAGATCTTCAGGGGTAACTGGAACATCCTCCTTTAACTGTTCCGGTGTGGACTAGACAATAGAAAATAAATAAACACAACATTCCAATGTCGTTATAAGTCAAAAATTGTGAAGAGGGGAGCGGATCCATACTTGCGCTTTTGATGGAAATTCACTTCTGCATGCGGAACTTCCAAAACCGGTGTCAGACATCAATGCCTCCAAATTGACCTGCAAAACACATGCTCACAATTAATTCACCTTATTGTATAATGCATCAACCTGAGCTAGCATATACAATGTAAAGTAAAGTAAACCCATCCGAGGCTGAATCCACCGGCTTTCTTCTCTGCGGTTTCCTATGCCTTCAAACGCTCTTTTGTCCAAACCAACAAACGTGGCAATCGTCTATCGGGGTTCGGCCGGCCATGAAGAACACACTCATAATAGAACAACTGGAAAAGAAGAAGGCAAGCAATGGAACCATTGTCATGGATATGTGTTTGTATATTCAGAAAATATACAAAATGCAAAAGTAACGTAAATACTTCGAATTAACAGTTCTCACCTGCAAGAACAAAATGCAACCACCTATGCATTGCTTCTTCTTCAACTGAACTACTTTGATTT
This sequence comes from Buxus sempervirens, assembly GCA_947561395.2. Taxonomy (NCBI): domain Eukaryota; kingdom Viridiplantae; phylum Streptophyta; class Magnoliopsida; order Buxales; family Buxaceae; genus Buxus; species Buxus sempervirens. The sequence continues at coordinate 31,897,883 of OX387183.1, forward strand.
CTTCGAGAAGGCGGTGAAGAACAAACTTTGCCCAATTTAGGGAAGGCAAGCTATGTACATCTACCACCGTGTGTAAGAAACTCCTACTAACACAAAGGTTCGCATTTGGGCACAAAAGACAACCCAGTGCGAATAAAACAAACGCTCTTATAAAATCAGGGCCAGACTCAGGGGTAGCTAACCTAGACTGCAACTCTGTAAGGGGAATACCATGCTTCTCAATCTTAAACAAACTACGGACCTCCTCCACTCTATCATCTGGTCCAGAAGTGCTGATTGGCTCTCCTACATGACTAATCCCCAATATGGCACTGACATCTAAACTAGAAATAGGAATGGAGTACTCTCTGATTTGTAGGCAACAATTGTGTACATCGACTTGATTAACAAGCCAAATACATAAATCTCTCTTAAGGGACCTGCTGTGAAGATGAAGAAGGGACCCAAAACCAATGGCTTCTACCACTGAACGCTGTTCTGGCGTAAACCCATTGCAACACTCCATGAATTGCAGTGGAGAGCATCGAGTGAACATACATTACTGCAATATCACGTGTACTAATGATGTACAAAAAAAAACAATAAACTATATATGCTTCGTTGTACGATCAGTCGTAATTGGAAGCATGGTAAAGTCGCACAACATACCGGATTAGCTTTATTTTTCGGTGCTTCAGACCGAGATGTTTTCCATTCAGCTGGGTGTTGGGCAGCTCGCTCGTAATATGACCGCCTTGCTTCTGCATCCATATCCCGCCACACTGCTGTGGCACTGTCATTAACCTACAAAGAAATTATACAATGGCATGAACCGTGTGTCAAATATGTTTGCAACTAATCGGGAAAAATACCTTCTTTAGGATTATCTATTCTCCACCCCTTTCGCAATTTTTAATGTACTCAAACCTACATGGGATACAAGAAAATAAATCCATCAAATACAATCATTATTATACTAACTGTTTATGATAAGCCTATCAAACACATGCAACAAATATCACGTTTCCTTACTTGAATATAACCCAAGGATTTGGAGGTCTTTTTGCCTTCGCTACCGAGGTAGAAGCTGCTCCAAGATCATGAGTAGGTGCATTTTCGTCCATGATTAACAAAGATACAACAACTGTATGCTAAAGCATGTGCAAGAACACACATAGTAATCAATTGACCGCATTTCACAGGAAAGTTCTAATATTACAACAACACATCGTCAAATAAAACAATGATAAGGAAGTAATAATAAATAAAAATTAACATTGTCCTCCAACCAAATATCAATTAACTACAACAAATCCTCCCCACTGTCTCCAAACCAACATTCATTGATCTGCAGTTTTCAACGATACAACATTTGTTTGCCTTCCGCTTTGCTTACTTTAAAGGATTGGAACGCATCCACACACAGCTTGAACCTACAAGAATTGTTATTAATAACAAAGCTTACTTACTACAAGTAACTTGGCTAGACGGAATTAGATTCACATTATACAAAATAATAGTGGCTACCTCTATGATAACTACATCCAAGACCAACCTCTAGATTGAGGCCATGCATGTAGCTCGGTTGTGTCCTGCCTCATTGCAACGGGAACAGTGGACCAGCCGCTTGTTTTGGAATTGAGACTCTATGCGCTTTTGTCGAGGCTGCCCAGGTCGTCGCTTTGTTTTAGGGGGCAACATGCTTGTTGGTGTTTTAGATGAGTCAGCAAGAGATATCGCATCAATATCCACAACATTAGGTATGTCATGTGTTGGTACACTACGCATCAACTCTGCATATATCAGCTCTTGAGTACACTTGTGATAACATTGCTCCACATACTCATATAAATTTAGTGATTTCTTCTACAAAACAGCACATGCATGTTCACAAGGTATGCCGGACATTTGCCATCGCTTGTATGTACACTCACGTCTCAAGATATCCACTGTAATGTTTCTATCACATGGCCTGACTTTATATTCATGTTCACCACATTGCATTACAGACAACCCCACTCCTTGTGCTATATTCTCTTCAATTTTCTTCGCAATGCGACCACAGATAGGTGTCTCTCATGTGCTGATCTCGTTCTGCTTCCTTACCAACATCTTAGTTAACTTAACCCTATGTGCATCAATGAATCTTAAGATAGGATATTTCCTCTCCTTCAACATCCAAGCATTAAACGACTCGGCTACATTTGAATATAGCTTATCCCAACGCTTCTTAGGAAATAAGGAATTTGCCCAATGTTGAGGACCATTTTACTCCACTCAACCAAACGTTTCAGGTGGATATGATTGCAATACATCCATCGCCATATCAAAATCCTCTGGAAGCCGAGCATAAGCTATATCATCCAATAATCCCAAAGCCACCTTCTTCGCTCTGCTTAGATGAAATTGATTAATGAATTTGCTGAAATTTTCTTTCACATGCCGATAGCAATGAGCATGATTTTGAAACCCAAATGTGCTACCCACAGCATTGATAATACTCTGATGCCTATCACTCACAATCACAACATCGGCTCGACCTCCAATTGCATACTTGACCCGTTTAAGGAACCATAGCCAATCCTCGTTATTCTCAGCAGTAACAATTGCATAAGCTATCGGGTATATACCATCATCAGCATTGAGAGTTGTAGTAGACAATAACGTTCCTTGATATGGTCCGCTAAGGTGGGTTCGGTCAATGAAAAGTAAAGGTCTACATTCCACTGCAAACCCTCTCAACGAACAAGAGAATGCAATGAACAACTGCTTAAACTTCCCCTCATCACTCGATGTACACCAAGCCACCGTCCCTGGATTGGACTCCATCAAGCGTTGATACATCCATGGAATAAGTTTGTACGAGTTTTCTGCATTTCCATCCATCTTCCTTTTCACTTTCTCCTCGCTCTTCCAACATTGCTGGTATGTTAAATTCATCACATGATCATTATGAAAGTCCTTGGAAATTTTTCATGGCAAGTAATTCAGTGTCTCTCTTACTGTTTTCTTAATAACACCAGCTATCCACTTCGATCGCACAATAGGCTTTACTGAGACTTCATTTTATGCCGAGTGTTTGTGTGTATTCACAAACTTGTGCACCATCATGCAGTCCGTATGTTTCACACGACTTACGTTAACTTTCTAAGGACAATCTTCAACAAAACATCTGGCAGAGATATATTCTCGACTATTTTTCTTGAACACATAACGGAATCTGTTGCCAATGGCATACTTGTAGACAGCTTGCCTGAATTCATCACCACTTCTAAAAACCTGACCATCACCAATAATTTATGATTGCCACATGCTAGACACAAGTGGTGCCCTATTGTGTTCAATACAATTCCCAACAACTGTAGGCTCCCGATCAACAAATGTGACCACAATTGGTTCAACCAACGATTCACTACTTATTAAATTAGTCGTCCTAGAAAATAAAATAGTTTAAGTATTAAAACACTAGTATGATAACAAACACTATGACTTTGTAAGTCAAATATGTGATAATCACCTTCTGGAAGACTGAACGCCTTGCAATTGCCCTTCACCGTCAAATAAGTACACATTCGCAGAACGTTCGTTGTGGGTGATAATGTTAAGTAACCCCGCTTGATCAGTAAGTGGAAGTAAAGCATTCTTATCGTACGTAAGAGAGTACTTCATAGACAAACCCACTGAAGATATCCCAAATTTACTACAGACATCACGTACAAATTTATTGTATTGTGTATTACCACTTATATTCAAACCATCTAAGCGACCCCCCTGATATGATACAGATTTATCTTGCTCTATAACTATCTCTCCACCTATATGCAAGTAGCAAAACAACAACTTTTCCGGGGGTGGTTGAGCCATACTGCACTCCACACAACATGTTAACAAGGTGAACAAATGCATGATTAATATAAACTACTCAAAATAACAACTTAGGCTATCAATTATCTACCCATATAAACATATATCATGCGCACCTTAATCAACTTCTATAAGACGGTGAACATGTAAACCCAATTTCATGAAGCTCTGGAAATGTGTTATTTCCAGAGTAATAAATATAATGGCAAATGCAACAAAATAAAACACTTTATTTTGCTAGGGTGACAATGAGGAAATAGAGGAATGCAAAAGTTTGAGAAAGTGAGAAGAAACAATGATTTTTCTAATTTTTTTCTAAGCAATGATTCAAGAAGAACTCTAGTCCTTCATATTTGACAATGATGTATATTGCCAAAACACGGAACATTCTCAAAAATTCATCAAGACATAGGTAGTAGCTTATGAATATCCATGAATTTAGGAAATTTCACCACAATTTCATGATCTTCCCTATGCTCAAGATCTTTGGAAATGTTGTCAAACTCTAAGCTCTACATTTGTTTTCCTGCATTTTTTTTAATTCTTAATGCATAACTTGCATTAGAATTTTACACCTAGAGGTATTTTCCATTGATCAAATTACATTCAAATTCTTATGCTACAACATAATTTCCTTGGGTGTTTCTCTTTTTTGAAGAAATGTTATTTCTAGAGTATTAAATATAATGGCAAATGCAGTAAAATAAAACACCTGTCTTATAACAATACAGATAAAATAGGCATGTTGACTCAACCATTCAAGGGACTCAAATTTTTGAAATTACAAGAGCAATACAAACAGCATATTGAAAATTGAGATGATTGCTCATATTTCGATTAATCTAACTATTGAGCAACCCCCATTTCGAAGGCATCGATTCAGAGACTAAAACAAATGTAATCCAAATGTTCTTCGTCACTTTCACATGGTGTAGGAAACCCAAATACATCCATCACTCACGGATTAGGAGAAAAACGTTTAACAAAGCATTATGATTAGGGAAAATCGGTTCATACCTTCAAGTGATTCCTCCACAATCTCCACGAAATAAATGTCCTGCGACTGACCTCCAAATTGAAATCCTCCACGGCCGTTTTATTCTTCGCTTGACAGAAGCAAGGCCCAAACGATCACTTGAGAATCCATGAGATGGTAGAAATGAGAGGGGTTACAATGCCTTTCAAACCTTCTCAATCGCAAGCGCCAATGGTCGATACTCACACCGGGATGATGGGTCGCCGTCGCTCAGGGAAGCCTTCAACGTTCGTCCTTTGGTTTCGTGCTTAATCGTTCTTTGATAACGATAGGGTGTTTTCGAACCAAGAGGGAAGGGAAAAATGGGGTCTTCACAATATGTTACAGTGTTTTCGGACCACTTGGTAAATAGTTTTGAAAAGTTGCATGATTCGGGTAGGAAAGACTTTTCAACGTTTGTTTTTGTATTTACTTTTCAAAAGACGGTCGTATTTGAAATTTTCCCTTAAAAATACCTTTTTATAAAAAATAAAAAACAAGAATAAGTGTATCTTACAAAATAAATCTGTTTATGAAGAAAATATTGAAAGTATTCCATAACAAAGGAAAAACTCATCCGTGAAATATAATCCCACATATGTATCAAATGTCAAAATATGTCATTAACTAAAACTAATATTACCATTCTCATGTGCAAGCTTTACAGCATTTGCAATTGTATCTCTAATATAACCTATCTCCCCAAGCAGCTGTTGCTGAATGATACCATCAAACTCTAGTTCATCATCAAATGATCTTTCTTCATCTTAACATATACACTCTTAAGCTTCATATTTTGTCTAAAGTGCTCATCATATAATGCAACTTACCAAATAAAATTGTGTATAGCCATTGTTGTCACAACAATATATCATTGTTTTGAAAATTGATATGGAGCCATCAATTTTAAAATTAGGAACCGAGCCTTTAGCGCACTAAAACAACTTTCTATCACATTTCTTAACGATGAATGTGCATAATTTTAGCCCCCTAGCTCGACTACCATGTCAGAAGTCTTCAAGATGTAACAAACTTCTCGATATGTGTGAGACATGGAAAAAATCAATTTAATGATTTCCTAAATCATCACACGGGATTCAAATAAAACAAAGAGTCGCCACCATTCAATTTAGGTGTGAATGGACACCAAAATATTAAATAAGCACAAAAGGCAATTTTAGGGCAAAATATCCCTCCTAAAAAAAACAACCAGAGATGGGTAAGGGGATTAAGTTATGAACAGGGGAAGGTGTTAGGCACCCCTATTCATCCACACAAGGTGGTTGCCAGGTATTTGTTCATGTTAAAATAAAAGAAAAAGCTTGCTATAAAAATCACACAAAATCACAAAAAGGGCAAAAATATATGGTTTTTTCATATGAATATTCTGATTGATCCAGAACTATCAAATATGATCATACCATTCCTAGGGTTTCATGATCAAAACAAAATTGAGATAAAATCCAATAAAATCAATTTAAAGTGAAAAATCCAAAAATCTGGCTTCAAGTCAAAATTCTAGAAATCTGGAAAAATATGATTTTTATAAAATATTTCAAAATTGAACTTGAATATTCCAGGACATAGATAAAGCTCAAATTTCACATTAAATCAGAAAATAAAAACCAAAAATACCCACATAGATAAAAAAACACCAAAAAGGGAGAACTGAGACCGTAGGGTCTTCTCTTAATAATGAAAACGATTCAAAAACCACATCATGAAACCCTAGAATTTACTTTCAGGCTTCTAGATCCAGATCTATCATATTGATCATGATAAATCCAGGATCTTAGCCTAAAATCACAAAAATCACGAAAACAGTGTTGTAGGTGCAAAAGTGGCAAAAATCCAATTTTTAGAAAAATAGGGATCTCATGCTATAAACATCATAGATTCATGTTATTCATTCAGATATATCATAAAAAGCATTAAAACATGATCAAAATATTCAAAATAGCCACATCTCACAAATTAGAGCACATGGGGGTCTACCCTACGGATCCACCTGTTCTCTTTTCCCCTAGTTCTCTCTTCACGTTTTACGGCTAGAGAGACTCTTGAGGTACTTGTAGATAGGTTTGGTTACACAAACACAATCACAGGCCTTATTCTATGAAAAAGACAAAAAACAGATATGGGGTTCTATTCTAGGGATCCACCTGTTCCCCTTTCCCCTAGTTCTCTCTTCACGTTTTACGGCTAGAGAGACTCTTGAGGTACTTAGAGACAAGTTTAGGAATACAAAAACAGATATGGCCTTATTCTACAGCAATAGAGATGATCCTATTACATCTAGAATTGAAGACAGAAAATAAAAAGGGATTGGGGACTTACCTGGATTGAGCAGGCAGGCAGCAGGAGTTCTTTCTCTTCTCTTGGAGCTTCTTAGAATTCCTTCGACTCAAAATTTCGTGGCCTTTTGCTAGAGGAGAGAGCCTCTATTTATAGACAAGCACAGGGGCAAGGCTGGTCCAGAAGGATATATCCTGATCCTCAGGATAGAGTGAAAATTGGAGATAATGCCCATCCATAGCCAACCAAGGTGGCTTCAGCGAATAAAATACGTAATTCGCTCATTTAAAGACATATTGGACTAAAGATTGTAAAATCCCGAATTTTAATAAAATTAAAATTTGGATTTTAGCGTGGATTAATTTAGTTAATTGTTAAGAAATTTCAACCAAAAAAAAAAAAAAAGATCAAGGTGTCAAACCGGAGTTGGGTGAACTGGTTGGAAAATTTTAATTAAATAAGTTGGAAGTGTTGTTAAATTTTAAATTGGCCGGTTTGGGAATTGTCGGATGTTGTGGCTTATGAGAGGATCATGACCATTTAGCCTTGCTGATGTAGGAATTGTGTAGAGTGTCACAACATGGAATCATGTTTAAAACACTTTTCTGGCGGCAGCTATATAAGGGGGCTCATTTGTATGTTGGCGGTCTGTTTCGTTGGTGGTGCGAATAAGAGATCTGAAACCAGAGAGGGAGAAAGAGGAGAATTTGAGTCTTGAGAGAGAGATCTGGAAAATTTTACAGTGATCAGAGATGTGCTGATCTGATCTTTATCTCTACTTAAAGAAGAGCTGGAATAAAGTTGCGGCAGCAGCATGAAAGTGTCAATAATGGTTCAGACCCACAAATTCAATTTGTTTGAGTAAGTTATCATCGAAGTGTAGTATTTTAGCTTATAAGTTAATACTATTTCGAATTTGGTCTCAGATCTGGGCAGATCTGAGTAGTTTAGTCGTCTCTGCAGGAATTAGAGAAAATAAGAGGGAGCGAGAGAAGAAGTCTGAAAATCTATTCGTAGATTTAATTATTGTGGAAGCTCGAAATTGATCTGCAAAAGGTAAGTAGCATTTTTCTTCTGCTTTTAGATGATTTAAATGGAAGCATGGAAGTCTATGAATGGATTGAACCATAATCCTCTGTTCTGGAATGGCATTGACGTCTAGTTTTGCTTAGCATAATCTCTGTGATCAATTAATTCTAAATGAGTGTTAAATGTATGTTTTGAGTGTTAAGATTCTTCTGGAAGTGTTTCGAATGCAAAACATTAGGTCTGTCCTAACGATTTTTGCATTGGTCACATTTGGATCTGGAAATTGACCTGGGCGCTAAGAGGTGTTGTCTGGCGCCTACCTTCTCATAGGTTAGCGACAGATTGTTATTCATTAATTGTGCAACAAATATAAACTCTAATTTGGGGGTTTCCTTTGGAATATAGTTATGGGTTATTAAAGTGCAGTGATTGAACGGCAGGTGTTAAATAAAAGGTGGAATTCAAAAGGCAATGTTGCTGAAAATTGGTTAGAGATTATGCTTGAACGACTAAGTTAATTGCCTTTGCTGTAGTGACTAAATTAAATCAAAAGGTTGTTTAAAGGTAGGTTTAGAGTTTTAATATTATACTAGAAGTGATTCGAAGGCAAGGTACCAGTTCAGTCCCGTGGTTTTTGAGTTATTTTAACAGAAATTGAACTTGGAATGGTCTAGCACTGAGTGTTGTGATTTGGTGCCCAAAACTGAGGATTGGCGCCAACTTCCCTAATTATGTGCTATTTAGGGGCTAAGGTGGGGGGATACTTACAGGAGTTAAAGATGAGAAAATCTGCTCACCTTGAATAGACAAGAGGTGTTGGGAAAACCTGGAAAGCTATGAGTTAAGTTGCTGAAAACTAGTTTGAGTCCTAACATGGGCAGCTAAGTTGTTAATGGTTTGGGTGACTTAATTAAATCCAAAAGAGGGTAAATATACTAATTGGAGAACTAGGAATATCCTGGATGTAGTTTGGTAGTGAAGCTTTAGGTCAGTCCTAAGGAATTTTTAGTTGCTGCATTGTATATTGGGAAATTAGTATGGTCGCCAACTGCTGCTGAGGTTAGTGCCCAATTAATTCCAGATATATTCCAACCTATTCTTTTAGTTTTTGAAGTGCTATTAAAACCTAACTTGGGAATTTCTTAGGGGACTTAAGTGAGGGAAGATTGATGTACTTTGGTTGAGCAAGAGGTATAGGAAACACTGGGAAATGGGAGCATACTTAAGATTTCCAGTTAATGGGATTAGAATCTGGTATTAAGTATAAATCTAGTTTTTCTTAGAGTATGGAACTTTCCCAGCTCATAAACATTTTAAATTGTAAAACTAAATTGGGGAAAATAACCAAAGGATTATTTAGAGGTGATTAAAGGGAAATGGAGTGATTTAAAGATTGCTGAATTGGGAGTATGCTGGGTTTCCAAACAAGGTAATTAAAATTCTGTTATCAAATAATATCAGGTCCGTCGAGTACTGAAATATTTCCAGCACTTGCATGTTTTAAATTGCAAAACCTAAATGATGGAATTACCTGCAGAATTAAATGGAAATGATTAATGGGAGTTTGTGGAAGTTAATGGAAGGGGGTTGTTAAACTAAATATAATGGTTAATTTGAGTTATCGGATGGTGTGATGGGCTACTAGAAACTACAGATTTTAATACTAAATTGTAGGAGCATGAGAATGCTTATCTTTAATGAATCAGATCAAATGGGGATAAGAAAAGTATGGAGTAAATTACCATAAGGAAATTATATAGAGAAACTTTTTATAAATATAATTGTTAAGCTAATTTGAGGATAATGATGGAATTAAAAGAAACTAATAAGAAGTTTATTTTGAGAATTGGAAGACTATAAATAACACTTATAAGATTTACCATTTCAAACTAAATAATGTTTATAAATTTCTGCTTTTCTGAACATGGCTAAACCTTGATTATTAGCATTGGTTTTCACCTCGGTTTAGACGAGATTGTCATAATTATGGAATCTTTACATCAAATTGGTTTTATGTGGATTCTATGGAAAGGTGATTTTTAATTGAATATGAATGTTTGGTTTCTCGTTTGGAATTGGTTTTCCTTCATGTACTTGGAGAGACATTTTGTGATTCCCCGTGTATCTCGGGATGTTGTTACCTCCGTGTATCTCGGGGATGCCCCGTGTAGCTAGGGATGATATTATTGAAATGGAGATGAGTTGTGCTTACTGGATTTCTTTGTTGGTTTTGGTTTTAGAGTCTAGTGGGCATAGCTCGATATGGATCCATGTTAGGAGCTAGATAGTGGGAAGGATTGTCCTTTGCTAGTCGTAACACTTTGTTCACGTACGCGTTCCATCGTGTATCTCGATGAGGCCTTCACTGTATCTGGTTGGCTGCGGCTATGTTTGAGATAGTAAATGCCAACCCATTACTGTATCTGAATGGGTTCTCCCGCAATAAGTCGATGACCGTGTAGCTCGGCTTCGCTCATAAGCCGGGAGGTGGCATAGTGAGCATGGTCTTACACTAGTTAAAGGCAGTCTTATTTCATGAGTCCTGCAGTGACTCAACGACTGTTGTTTTGATTGATACAGATATGTTCGTTATACTGGATTACTCTTGTATCTCATACTGATTGATTGGATTACTGTTGAATTACTCGGATTATTCGGAACTGATGTATTATTGCTACTGTTGCATGAGTTACAACTGTATCATATTTTAGAATTGATAAACTGTATTTGAGCATGCATGTGCTGCTTACTGGGATATTCGTATCTCATTCCTTTCTGTTTTTGTTTTGTTTTCAGATTCTGGTAAGGACGGCACCAGCGGGTATATGTTTGGTTCATGTGAGTTAGCCTTGGGTTATAGTATTTTATTGATGAGATTGGGTTATAGTGCACTCTGATTATTCAGTTATTGATTTATTCATGTTTTCCTTCACTCTGATTTGCTATCCTGGGTTATATAATAACCTTCGGAGATAAGTTACGGTTTTATCTACGTAACTTGGATCCGGGGCGTTATAAAGATAAAGCTCGGAAACCGAGAGAAGGACAAAACTTGCACGTGTCTTTAGTGACCGTAAATGCACTACGGTCCAACGGTGACCGTATAGTTTCCACGGGCGCGCCTGACCGTAGATTGATTTCGGGCGCGACCGGCCCGTGAATGAAATACGGGCAAAGCCTGTTTATTCAATTTTTATGCATTTTTGACCTGTTTTAAGCTCTAATTACATGTTTTTATTATTTTCTCATTTTGTAGTGCAATTTGGGGTGTCTACAATATGGTGCAAAAAAACCATTCATATTAGGATACCTCGCATCAACAACATAAAATTTACCTAAATTTTTGAAAGAAAAATTGAAGTTATTATAATAAAATATTTACTTAAAATTATAAACAAAAGCTTTTAATTAATTTATTCTACTAACTGGTAAGGCATGTGAAATTTAATTCTGGCTTATGAATAGCTTCTAAAAAGATACATGAATCATTGGCTATCCCATCTCAACCGACATAAACATAAGTGAATCGCACATCAAAAGAGCACGCCGCCATGACATTTTGTGTGCAATCACCTTTCCGACAACGATGTTATACTTGTTGCTCCACTTGTATAACAGTGCTAAATGTGTTTCATCTAGTGCACTAATATAATCCTTCATTTTTTTTTTTAAAAGTTATAAAACATTTGTTAACAAAGAGTATATACAAAGATTTGCTAAAAATAAAAATAAATTATGCTCATAAAGTTGGTCAATTACCTTGAAAAATGGCCAATATTTCTTATGTTTGTGTCTTTCTACCGAGTGTTTACACCCGCTGTAGCCCCGCGAATAAAGGAAACCCACGTGGCACCCATGTAGGTGTGCGCACCTCGGGCAAGTTGAAAAAGCGTGTTACATGTTTAATGGAGTCGCCACTACCTGAAATGATGCAGGTAGACACCTATTGATTTTTTGGTTTGCACCAGTGATTTCAGATAAGTGACCCGATTACAACCCAGGGAAGTCCTTGAACACCCTAGGTTGCCCCACCGAAATGGGTTCCCTTAAATTAGTTGGATATTTAATGGGCTCTTTTATTATTATTTTTTTATTTCTTTTCTTTTATCTTCTTTTCTAATTTTTTTTATCATTTTAAGTCTATAACAAATATTAATCTATATGTATAAGGCCTACACAAAATTACATCGAAAGTAAAGCAATATAGACAAAACGAAACCATGCTAAAACAATTGAAATTGTAACCACTTAATCTGAAATTTCACTTAATCTAAATGAGCAAGAAACTGAACTCAAAACTAATAACCGATAGAAACAACAACAAATATGATATCAAAACAAATGAATTCGGCCATGGTTGGCTGAACCATGATACAAATACTCACTTCCCTTCTTTTTTTTATTTTTTATGTTACATCTGTACAAGGGTTAAAGGGGTGGGGATTGCAAGGCTACATCTTGTAAGAAGACAAAATAATAAAAAAAAGACAAATTCTAACATCAATGATGAAACCAAACTAAAATGAGCTAGTAAACTAAATAAAACCAATAAAACTAAACATGTACAATTTGGCCACTTCAAATAAAATTGTAAAACCCCAGTTTTGAGTAGAAAAAAATAATAATAATAATAATAAACAATATAAAATAGTAGATAAAATAAAAAATATATATATATGCAAAAGTATGAACACATGGATTTATGGACAGGTTAAATCAAAAATTTATTATTACTAGAAATTGTGGTCATTAGTTGTCAAAGAGAATGAGGTGGAATATTAATACGTAATTAATATTCGAACCTAAAAATATGATAGTAAATAGGAAATTAGCCAATAAGTAAATACGGGAAAGCCAAGTTGAATGAGGGGCAGAAAGGAAATTCCGAGGGTTAATAAAACCTTGAGGGTGAATTAGGTTAAACTTTTGCGATGTCTATAAATAGTTAACTCATATAAAATTTTCGGAGAGATTGGGGAAAAGTTGCTTCTCCGAAAATTAGGGCGGCGGCCGAAGCTTGGGACTCGAGGGGAGTCCATAAAAAATGGTTGGAGACTTGAAGAAGATCTCCAATACCAGGTGAGTGGCACTGTTTTAAAACCTGGTTTTGTGTTATTCGTAGTTTTTAATTCGAATGCATATGGTTGTGGAATGAGATTATTCATTGGGTTTCTGGGTGGAGATAGTCCGAAGGATTTTCTGTATAACTAATTGGGGATAAATGAAAAGTGTGCTAGATTAATTTCAAAATAGGTTTGAATGTGTTCTGGGGGTATTAGGAGACTAGAGGAGTGGTTACAGACTGGAAAATTTCGGCCAGAGTTGAAGATTTGGATTTAACAGAGAACCGAAAAACACAGTGGGTATCCGCCCACTTGGCGCCCACTTTAGGAAGTAGGCGCATGGAAAAATCAGACTTGGCGCTGAGCTCGCGCCCACTTGGCGCTCAGCTCGTGCGCACTCAAATTCGATGCGCTTTTCTCGCGCCTATTTCACGCCCTTCTCGCGCCCACTTCGCGCCCTTCTCGTGCCCACTTACTATCGAGTAGGCGCATACCCAATTTTTAGGTCATGTACTATCCGCCCACCTCGCGTCCACCTCAGGAGGTGAGCGCATAGTCCATTTTCATACCAAATTGCATAATTGAGTAAACCAATGCAGATTTTGATGATAGGAGGTCTTCGACCACTTAACAAGTTACTTGTTTAGGACTTTAGAGACAAAATTACTTATGAGAACATTAAAGATAGATTCTGGAAATTTCTTAAGCGCTTCCAATGTAAATATAGGGCAAATTGTAGGTGAAGTTCTGGATACCACTGGAGATTTACTTTTAGTTCTTTTGGTTAAATACTGTACTTGATTGAGATTTTATTAAACCCTGTTTTCTTGATGGCAAGTTTTGAATTATGTTGCAAAGATTATTTACTTGTTTACTTGTGAAGAATTACTGTTCTGGTTGGAACACTTGTGAAGAATTACTGTTCTGGTTGGAACACGTGTGAAGAATTACTGTTCTGGTTGGAACATTGGTGTGAGTTGATGTTCTGGTTGGAACAATGGTGTGAGTTGATGTTCTGGTTGGAACAACTAGTGATGTGTGTACTGAATGCGGAGTTTTAATTGGTGATTTATCGGTTTTGGTTTAGCTTGTCCTGGATCCAGAGTCTAAGCTTAGTAATGTGATGCCTTTGTTTTATTGGGGTAATGGCATGGCCATGGAGTGTTGCCACGACCGGTTTAGAGCAGCCAGAAACCCTGAGTAGGCCTGGTTGTCAGTGCCGATACCCTGAGTAGGCCGGCACTGGATGACGAAACCCTGAGTAGGCCGTCATTTCAAAGTATCCGAAACCCTGAGTAGGCCGGAACTGTGTACATGGAGGTGTGGAGGTCGCTCTGGCATGTTGATTAACCAATCAAATAATTGCATAACATTGACCATGGTGAGATTTCTTTGATATTTGATTTTGGTATATCTATTATTGGATTGTGGTAACATTGGGGTTTTCTTTTTATCGGTTTCATCAAAGTCTTGCCTACTTGCTTGTGTGATTATCCGACTCATATTTTACAAACTGTAAATTGTATTTGTGCATGCATGTGCTGCTCGCTGAGATATTCATATCTCATTCCCTCGTTGTTGTTTGTTTTTCAGATACGTTTGGAGAGCCGGTACTTGCGGGTTATGTACGGGGCCATGTGAGTTATTATTTTGGGGTTATTTTTTTTTGCGCACCCTGTTTCGCAATAATATTAACTTCATGTTTTCCTTACTTTGGTAGTGCGATCCTGTTAATTATAATAACCTCTGGAGACGAGTTACAGGTTTTCCATGTGACTCGGATCTGGGGCGTTACAAAAATGCTTTAGCCTCTCATTTATAATAAATATTTACATTGGGAGAATGGAGAGCCACTATGGTACATTTCATGTAGTAAGAAAACAAAACAAGAACAAATGTAAGTAAAAAAATCACAAGAGACAAAAGAAGAAACATGTTCAGCCACAAGAAAGAATCATCACTTCAATTAATTTGTCAAAATAAGAAAATGAGACCACTTGAACTACTTTTAACCATGGCCTAATTACTAATTTACAAGGGGAACCAAAAAGTGAAACAACCTGAACTACTGCACTATCCGCATTCAAAGATTCATACCTCCCTCAATTCTTAACAAAATTGTGCGAAATCTGATTCCTTAGAATCATAACTTTAAGCACTACAATAACCTATAACAGTTTTCAAAAATTCATTTTCATTCAAGAGATATGAAGCTGCAAAATTTACAGTTAGACATTTCCTTGTGAAAATCTGAACCAAAGAAAAATTTAAAAAAAAAAAAAAAAACCTACTCATAGTGTAGGGTCTCGAGTTTGATCAGAAGAAACCCTAGACTAGCTTTAATGACTTGCTTAAATAGACAAGCCATAGAAGAGTTTAATTAGGATTAGGAAACCTTCTAATTAATTCCTATTTTCTCTCCTCCTTCTGATTTTCTTTTAGTGCTTTCCCTATTAAGTCCCTTACTAAATAAACTTCTTCTTTAGACCAATTTTCTTCCATATGATTTGGGGTACTTATAATTCATCATAGGTGTATTGTAACGCCCCGGTTCCGGGTCCATTTCCCAAAACCCGAGGTGTTATGGTAAGTAACAAAAGCAACTAAAAATCTGAATCCATTTAAGACTTTATTAATTTCATCATCAGAGTTCTATGCGGAAACAAGAAATAATATCCACTAATAACTAATCTTTAACAATTACAATGTTCTTAATATTATGAAACTAATTTTACAACTAAACTGACTACCCCTTTACATACTAGCCCAAGCTCGTCGTCCTCACTAAGAGTACTTGAAAAATGGGAGAACCAGAGTGAGAATAAATCTCAACAAGTAGCAAGCTGCATGTATGAAATTAGTCCATGTTTATATAAAATAAGTCATGAGGTATACGATTAAACTAACAACAACAACATCAACATCAACAAGAAAAACGATAATATAGAGAAATCACGGCAAACAGCATACCACGTTTGTGACATCACATGACTAATGGAATCGTAAACAGAGTCCTACAGACATGTGCCAATATGCTACCTTCCGAATTACAAATAGACCAGCCGCCTTGCAGTCTGGCTATTCAACACTGACGGAAGAACCCACCAACAACCAATAACTAATAACCAAAATGGGTTAGCATGTACGGCCCAACCAATCCAAGAGTGGGTAACATAGCAACCGACCAATTTAGGAGAGGTACCACCTTTGAGATGATGGAATGCCTATGACACAGAATAAGAAACTCCAACAAACAATTTCATTTACTAGCTACTCTAATGGATCCATGTAAGAGCTAAGCCTGTTAGACACAACTCACAATCAAACTCTAAATAACTTAATAACATATCAATCACTACTATATTAGAAAGCGGAAGGACACACTTCTACTGTAGGAGGCATACACACCTTTACCATAAAGGATTCCACATCTTTACGTAGAGGATTCCACATCTCTACAACAGAGGATACCATATCTTTGCCGTAAAGGCTAGTATCAACTCAACCACAGGAAGTAGTATCACTCAACCATAATAGAAAGATAAATAAACAACTCATCTCAAGATACATAAGAGAGGAAAATTAACCAAAATCATATCTTCCCAAGATACATGGGGCATCCCCGAGGTACACGGAGGTCTTCAATACTTCTACTAATTCATTAATGAAACCATATGCAAATGTCCAGAGATATAACATCAAATGTAAGAAATGGATCACATCCAGAAGGCACAATCCAAGCCTTGAAAACACAATATTATAGTTAAACAAGCCCAAATCACTCATTAATTTTCTACACATTAATTTAATAATATGATCACCCTTAATTTGCTCATGTGAAAGTGTTAGATAATTTGCCAAGTCAGTATTTTATGATTTACAAAGATTCATCCCCTAGTTGGTTTTTATTTTAGATATTTGCTAGAGAATACCCAAAGTTACCTTTTAAAGAACCTAAGGTGTCAAAACTTATTAACTTTATTGTTTAGTACTTCCAGAAGGTAACTTAGGTCTATATTGAAGTTTAAGAATAAGTTAGGTTACCCAAAATCAGAACTAAATAGGTTGTGACCTCTTTCTACTTAAAATATCTCCAAAAGTTTCATATTTACAATCATCGTCCCAAATTACAATTCTTTAATTCAAATTTAATTCCGCCACTTCCTACATCTCAAATTAACCTAGTTACAGGTGTTACAACTTTAGGATTTATAGAAAAATCATTAAAAATTAAATCTGGGTACAAATCCCAAAATCTGGAATTTCTGACATTGGTCGCTCGAAGAGGCGCTCGAGCGACTGTTCTGACGGCTATAATTTTAGGTTCTGGTTTAGATACACAGGCAAGTCGCCGGTGGTTGCGCTCGAGCGGTTTTTCAAGTGACAGGGTTTCAGGTTTTGTTTTAAGGTATACAGATAGGGCGCTCGAGCGACCTTTCGAGCGCTCTGCTCAAAACTCAGTTTTTCTGGGTTTTTCATAATTTCCGAAACTTCTCAAATTTCTATGGTTTTAAATTGTTTCTAAACATCTAAATTTCATTCTAAAATACTTCTAAGACAATCCTAATCAAATCTTGTTGATTATAATTTACCTAAGTTTTTCCCCACTAATTTGATCTTCTATATTCATTACTTTTCAAGATTCTTAAAGAGAAATTTAAATCACCAAATCAAAACTTTATAATCATCAAACTTTTCCAATGAAATCCAACTTAGAAACCAATACGATCAATCATCAAAATCACAAGAAAACATGCAGTTCCTCTAGTTTCAAGGGTTTGCTACTTGCCTTTTTGATGAACCCAGATTTGTCTAAAACTCCTTCTGTGTCCATTTTATGATCTCGATAGCACCCCTCTAGACTTCTCCAATTCAAATCTCCACTGTTTAGTTTGAAGTCCTCCATGAATAGATCAAAACCCTAAAATTTCAGCTCATTCTAACGGTTGGATCTTCCTAGCTTGTCGTTCGAAGTTGGATGGTCAGCCATCTCTGCAACTCCTTTTTCTTTCTAAATATGATTTTCCACCAATTTCTGGGTTAGTTTGCACCATTTTAGACTCCTCAAATCCAATCTCCACCGTTCAGATTAAAGTACCTCGAGTGAAGATCATAACCTCCAAATTTCAGCTCATTCCAACGGTTGGATCTCCAGAGATTGCCGTTCAAAGTCTACTAGTCGGACCTCTGCAGCACCTCCCTTTTCTTCTCTTCCCTCTCTTTTCTCTCATTCTCTTCTTCCCCTTATTTTTCTCCAAGCCCAAGCACGAATTCCCCTCTCTTTCTCCTTATTTTTGATTTGCTAAAAACCCCAAATCTTCCCTAGACCTTCCCTTTTATAAGCTCACTTAATTAGGAGTCCCAATAGGTTTAGGAGACCTTCTAAATAGGATTCCCAATCCTAAATGGGAAACCTTCCTATCTTAACCCTCCTTGTAATTCCTCTTTTAAGTATCTCATACAAAAGAAGGTCTTAATTTAATTTATTTTCGTGCTAATTTAATTTCTTATTTCAAAATATTACTAAAACACCCCAAAGCTCCTCTTATCCCCAAACTTAAGGCTCCTTATTAATCATAATCACCAACGTACCCTTTTTCCTTCTTTTAAGCCTTAAATTTGCTATCTAAATACAATTAAACTAAACTTTGGCCTAATTAAGTTTCTTGACTTAATAATTAACTATTTTATTCTTTTCATAGATTTGACTAATTAGAAAATGACTAAAATACCCTTTCCTTGTAATTTCATATTTAACTTTTGGATTTTTTTCCAAAAATTCTCCTCTTTATTCCTTGCATAAATCTTAACCATATAATGCACTTGGATTCATACCTATCTTCTCCAATTCTTTATATTTAATTTACTCTCCCAATTTATCTAAATCATCCTTTTTTCTAATTAATTTGGAGTTATTATTTAATTTCCTAATTACTCAAAATTATTGTTTATTCATTTAACTACTAATATCTCTTGGATTATATTATTATTCCTCCAACACCTAAATTAAATCTTAACTTCTCTATATATTTAGGTTCATTTAATTTATTTTATTTTTAGGAAAATCCAGGGTTTTATATGTATAATGGATTAAGAATGACAGAGAATAAATTTGGAAAATTTAGAAGAAATCGAACGCGTAGATATGAAATTATCAAGAGAAGGGTATCTTGGGCAATTCATATTAATTATAGGTAAATAATTAAATACATTAATTAAATTATTATTAGACTTGAGAAATGATGATAGACTTAAGTTGGGTTTAGATTGCCTATTAACAATGATATTTATAGCTTAATAAGTGAAATAAGGGCATATTAGTAATTATAGTTGTGTTAGCACCTCATTTTTACGCACCAAAAGTGCCGAAAGTGAAAACCCTAATTGAAAAGTCAAACCTTGAAGGGTAAAAAAATTGACTTTTTGATCTGGTGAAAATTGACCACCAAACTTCTTACCAATGGATAGAGGATTCCGATACGATTCGAACGCAACTGAGTTTGCTCAAATCGGAGTCCGGATGAAGAAGTTATGGGCCGGTCAAATATGAGGGGAGCAGAAATCGGCTTTCTGCTAAACCTTAGATCAACTGTCCAAGTTTATCCTAGTAGAAAAAGCATCTTTATACGATCCCGACGCAACTGAGTTTGCCGGAATCGAGGTCCCGGATAAGGAGATATGAGCAGATTAAGATTCCGGACGCGACTTCGCGCTTCTGCTAAAAGCCTAGAATTTGCTGCTAAACTCTAGCTCAGTGGATAAGGAATCTCGAGCTAATTCTAACGCCACTAAGTTTGCTGAAATCGGATATCGAATGAAAAAGTTATGAGCAGTCAAAGTTCTGAAAAATCTACACACATGGCAAAAATTGAAGAAAGGACAAAAAAATAAAAATCTAAGAATAAAATAATAATATTTTGTAAATATCTAATAATTAAATTAAATCAAAAATAAAATGGAAAATGGAAAACACATATGCGTTTTTGACAAAAAAACCTTAAGAATAAAATAATAATAAAACTTAAAAAATTATAAAAATTAAAATAAATAAAAATAAAATAAAAATGGCAACCACACATGGAAGGTGCGGATAAGGCCAATGTGTTGGAAGGATAAGAATGAGGAAATTAAATTTCAGTTACCTTGGGCATAAAATTAAAATTTAGTCACAAAATGTAACTAAAATTTATTTTTGGTTCATTTTTTTAACTATAAAAGGGGGCCACCCCCCATTCCTAAGCAAGCTAGACCCCTTCCCTTCTCTCCCCTTTTTCCTCTGGAAAGCCCTCCTCTCCTTTCTCTTTCTTCCATCTCCCTTAATCCCTATAAACCCCCCATTCAAGCCTTGAGAGCTATAGTGCTCTGCCCTCTCTCTTCTCCCCATCCGAACCCCTGCCTCTCTCTCTCCTTTCCTTTTTGCTATACCTTAAACCCTTTCTAAACCCTGCCAAAACTAAACCTTGTCTCTCCCAAGTCTAGTAAACCTTCTCTTTTCCTTCTGTTTCCTTTCAAACCCAAGGTAGAGCTATTATGTTGGCCAAAATTCCCTTCTCCTAAACCCTTCAAAACCCCACATACCCTATCCAAAACCCTCTCCAACTTTTTCCCTGCTAATTGAATATGAAAAAGCACTGTTACACTGCCGGAGGAACCTCCAAGGGATTCCACACCTTCAAGCAACTTCCTAGGTAAGCTCCTAGGTGAGTTTTTATTTGTACATATGTAAATATTTAAGCATGTTATACAACTTGTTTTTATCACGTTGTTTTCTCTTAATTGGTTATTTTCCCTTTTCACTTCATATGAGAAACACCTCATGGTAAGGAGGTGCCATCCACCTAGTTACAAAAGCAAGTTGAAGGGCTGCCCTCGTCATGTCCAAACCATCTTTTTCTTATAAAGGGGGAGCATGTTCCCCTCCTCCTTCAATTTCTAATGTACGCCGTTAAATCCCCCAAGTCCCTTCTTTATTATGTTTCTGCTATTTTGTGCTTCTTTATGATGTTTTAATTAGAGCTGGCAAAAAGCGAACCGACCCGACAGGTCAACCTGACCAACCTGATTATAAACGGGTTGGGTTGACCCGTTTATTAATTGGGTTGGGTACGGGTTGAGGTTTTCCCAATCCATCCAAAAATTGGGTCAACCCGATTACAACCTGTCCACCCGACGGGTTACCCGATTACAATTTTTTCAAAATTTTCGGAAATTTCGTTTCAGCGGAATTAGCCATTTAGTTAGGGTTTAGGGTTTTCGAATTTCGACTTTTCCTCTTTTCGTTTTGTCTTTGCCATAGCCCACAACCGCTCATCAGTCACTAGTTTGCCTCGCTCTCTCACCCTCTCAAACTCAAAGTCTCTCCTCTCGACAGTCGACTCTCGCCCTCTTCTTCCTCGGTTGAGTCGGTTCCTCTTCGGCAAGTTCAGCTAATTGGCTGATTCGGCTCTTCCATAGTTCCAGTTTGCCTCGCCCTCTCGCCCTCTTAAAGTCTCTCGACAGTCAACTCTCTTCTTCCTCGGTTCCTCTTTGGCAATTTCGGCTAATCGCCGCTCGGTGCTCTTCAACCTCAAGTGAGTCTTTTTTTTTACTTGGAGAATGGAGACTCTTGACTTATTTGGGTCATGTTCTTGCTGCTCGATCTAGGGGTTGTGTAACTTGTGTTTTTTGGTTATTTCGTTTTTGTGTGCGAAATAGTTTTTCTCGCAATTGCTTTTAAGTGTGGGGATGCTCTCGTTTGATGATTCTATTTCTGGCCTTGTGAAGCTAACATCTGGGTTCCTTCGTATTCATTTGATTTGAAATTCTGTGGTAGAAATGCCCTTTCATGATTTGTGCCAGACGAATTTCTTTCAATTCCATGGTTGATTGCTGGTGAAATGCTTAGTTTACGGAGAATCAGAAGACGGTCAGGTTCAAATTTCTTTCATGTCTACTCGACTACTAAAAATGGAAACAGAAATAGAATTTGAATTCAGTAAGGACCCAAATTTGGCAATTTTGGTTGCTTAAAGGCAAAGTTTGGCCAGTTTATGGAATTAATTAGATAAATATAAGTAATCTTGGAACATAAGGGCTTTGGTGCAGGGGCATTCTGTAAAGAGGTGTACAGCTAATCAATTTCTTTTCTTCCAAACTGTCCAACACATATTAGCCAAGTCAGATGCCATGTGGTTATCCTTTGTTGATTCCTGCAGTTTGTCGAATCACCATTCCTTTATGTGCTCACCTCAAGGTTTTTTTTTTCTTCCATTATTATTGATTGGAATTACGTGTTCCATCAATTGATAGTTTCATCCCAATTTTTGAGCCAACATCCTAATTCGTCTCTCTTTTTAACTTGCTATTCCTCCATTTTCATTTTTGCTGTGAATGTAATTTATTGAATAGGAAGGCCAATGGGTTTGAGGATTCCTGGGATGCCATTCAAACTATCCCCCCCTCTTTCTCTCTCTCTTTCTCTCTCTCTCTCTCTTCCCTTCCCTAATGTAATTAAGGTATATAAATATTTCAGAGGTTTGGAAACATAGCTGGAGTTTTTACAAGTTATGGAACTTTTCAAGAGAGACATGGATCCTACTTTCATGACAAATGTTGCTAAGGTTGCAACTACTCAAATTTTCTCTGAGTGTATGTGCTGAATTTTTAGTTTAGTTAGGATATTCCCCAAGTAATTACAATCTCCAGATAGTAGTTAATATGAGCTGAATATAATGTTTACCCGCAAAAACTGGAAGGTAGAGCAGGTTTGTAAGTAAGCCCATCTAATGAAGTTTGATAACTTTATAATGGTTATTGATTTTACTTTATTAGAAAAAAAAGGTGTAATAATAGACATTTTTTATTGTTAAAAATATGTGAGCCATTGTGTATGATGCCACCATCAATTTACGAGTTGGGTACAATCTTCTAACTATGAAAACCATGAAGAGATGATGTGCTGCGGTAAGCCTATAAACAATGATAATGACTTTTTTGAACGATTCATTAACTATAGTTGCATTGAATGGAAACTCTTTGACTCTAAAAATTTTCTCATTCTGGCAGTTTACACATTGGGTTTCCCATTTACATCATGTACCCATGAATTAAATATTATAATCAAGAAGAGGATTTAGAAATTTCAGCTCTTGAGTTTTTTCATTTCTCAGCAATTAAATATTATTTCTCAGTTCTTGAGTTCCTTCATATGCCCACTTTTATTGAAGTGAATTCATATATTTTCGTGGTATTGTAGTATGCTTGATGTTCTTTTTCAGTCTTTTATCCTCTAATTCCAATCTTTTATTTTCTTTTTGTGTATCATAGCAGGGATTAAGACTTTAAGTATGGTAATCGTTGAAGAAGAAGTTGTTGAACCAATTAGAATTGAGGAGGAAGAATCTAATATAGGAATGGATTTCCAATCACGAACAAATTTAAAGCATATGAGAAAGGAAACTTCTTATGTGTGGGATGAGTTTGAAAAAATTCCTAAAGTTGGGGATGAAAAACTGAAGGCAAAGTGTAAAAGATGTGGAAAGATTTATATTGGTGAAAGTAGTCATGGGACTTCCAACATGAAACGTCACATTCTAAGTTGTCCTAAACGTGACATAAAAGATATAGGTCAGTTGTTTATGTCTCAAACTGGTAGTGGGGTGTCAATTAGAAGCTCTCAATTGAGTCAAGACTTATATCGTGAGGCTCTGGCTACTGTAATCATCAAGCATAGTTACCCATTCCAATTTGTGGAGCATGAAGGGGTTAGAGATCTGCATAGTTTGTTAAATCAAGATGCCAAAGGAATTTCATGTAACACAGCAAAGGCTGATGTATTAAAGATTTATAAAAGGGAAAAACAAAAGTTGCAAGAAATATTTCAGTCTATCCCTGGTAGGATTTGTCTTACATCAGACCTTTGGAGTTCAATAACAACGGATGGTTATATTTGTGTAACAACACATTTTATTGATAAGGAATGGAGATTGCACAAAAAAATCATCAACTTTAGGTATATGCCTACTCCACACACAGGTGCAGCTCTTGTATCTGCAATGTCTAGTATGTTGGAAGAGTGGGGCATTGAAAAAAAATTATTTTCAATTACCTTAGACAATGCTAGTGTGAATACAACATTTGCCAGTTCTTACCAACAGAGGCTTTGGTTTAAGGGTGCACTTGTACTTGAGGGTCGCTTCTTTCACATTCGTTGTTGTGCTCACATTTTAGATCTTATAGTGCAAGAAGGATTGAAAGAAATAGATGAATTAGTTCAAAAGGTTCGTGAAAGTGTAAAATTTTTCAAAGGCTCACAAGCAAGAAAAGAAAAATTTAAAACATGTTTGAATGAGTTGTCTTTGGAGGGAAAGAAGGGCTTAAGGCAGGATGTTCCTACAAGGTGGAACTCCACGTATTAGATGCTTGAAAGTGCTTTGTTTTATCGAAATGCATTCCGCCACTTGGCATTTTCTGATGCAAATTATCAAGGTTGTCCATCAGAAGAGGAATGGAAAAGGATTGAGAAGATTACTAAATTTTTGAAACTGTTTTATGATCTTACAAAGTCATTTTCGGGAAGCAAGTACACTATTGCAAATTTGTACTTTCAAGGGGTTTGGAGGATACAACTTAAGTTCTTAGTTATTCACTGTTCAATGAGTACATGAGTCAGTCATCTTCATCTTCCTCTAGGGCTCCACTACCAAGCTCAGTTCTTAGTCAAGGCCCTGTAAATGATGGCATTGATAGTGGTGAGGAAATGCAGGTAATGAGGAATTCTCATTTAATTTTATTTTATACTTGTGTTAATGTTATCAAATTTCTAATTTTTTACATTGTAGGATTATGATACATTTGAGAGCCAAAATTGTGCTTTTGTGACAAAGAGATCACAGTTAGAGATGTACTTAGAAGAACAAACTTATGATCGGAAGCTGCCATTGGACATTTTGCTATATTGGAAGTCAGTGGAATACCGATTTCCTGAACTTTCTGCTATGGCTTATGATGTTTTGATGATTCCTATATCAATAGTTGCAGCAGAGGCAGCTTTCAGTGTTGGAGGAAGAACTTTAGATCAACATCGTAGCTCTCTTACACCACAAAATGTAGAAGCTTTGATATATACTCGAGATTGGATAATTGGATCTTCAGGTAACTAAATTCAATTTTTTTATTGTTGGTTAATGGTTATACTATTTAAATGTGGATAATTGTTAGAAAACTTAACTTGTCTTGCATTTTAATGTAGCAAATATAAGTGGAGATGAATATAATGTGGATAATGGCATGGAAGATTTATTGAAAGTGAATCTTGTGGAACCAACATCTTCATCGGCGGCTTCTAACCCTGTTAATATTTCGTAATGAGGGTAGATAAAGTAATTTAAGAAAGAATGAGTTTTTTTTTTCAGCTGGACTCTTATTCCATTTTCTTAAAGAATGTATGTTTCTCTTGTTACAGGTTGGTTGCGAACTTGGAAGGGAAAAGGATTGGAATGAGTTTTTTTTTTCAGCTGGACTCTCATTTCATTTTCTGGAATTGTAGACTTTCTATTTTGTTGAATTTATTTTATCCTGAATATTACTCCTTTCTAGAATTGGTTGTGATTACATTGTGTGCATCTTTCTCTTTTTGTTTTTTTTTTATCCTTCCATCGTTATGAATACTTCTTGGCTTTGGTAGTTTGTTTAGATCAGCTGTTTAAATTGTAATATGAACAGTGAAATTCATGTGTTTTCATGTTCTTTTGTGAGGGATTTTGTTTCTTTTATGTGAACAATTAAGAGAACGGGGAAGAAGAATCTGATTCATGGCAGACATGTATCTAAAAATAGTGGTAACTGAAATTTTCTGTACACATAATTGGGGTTTCTTGCTCATTTTAGATGGCAATAATTTTTTATCCTCTTTTGGAATTGAAATGTTGTATTGTTTTGACAGGAAAACTTAGAATCATACTTGCAGGACAAGAGCATCCAGTAGATCTTGTTTGCTGCTTGCATCATTTGCAGGTACTGTATACATGCCATACACGCCTACTTTTCTAGCACTAAATTAATGGTTAAGGAATGAAACAAAACAAAAGCTGGGCAAACTAAATTACTGCTTATTTGTAAATTTTTAAAAATTTACTTACCATTGTATACAACAGAGTACCTTTAAAGTGATTAGTGCTATTTGTAGACACCCCAAATTGCACTAAAAATGAGAAAATAATTGAAAATATTAATTGGGATTTGAAACAGGTAAAAAAAGTGTAAAATCTGGCCAAACTGGTCATGACCGTATTTTGTTTACGGTCTGGTCATACCTACAGTTGATATACGGTCACGGCGTGCCCGTATTAATAATACGGGCAGGGCGTGACCGTAATATATATACGGGCACGGGGGTCTTTGTGCGAATTTTACCTTTTTGATTTTTGAGCCTTATCTGCACCCAAATATCTCTCTTGGATAAGCGAATCCTCTTATTTATCCATTCGAATTATCTCATTTATCCTTGTGGATAAAGGATTGGCATGATCTTGTGTTTAACTCAAACTGAAACTCTATCTTGCCAAACCTTGGACCAACCATACCCCTGTGCTTGCCTATAAATAGAGGCTCTCTCCTCTAGCTAAAGGCCACGAAATTTTGAAGTCAAGGAATTCTAAGAAGCTCCAAGAGAAGAGAAGAACTCCTGCTGCCTCGCCTGCTCAATCCAGGTAAGTCCCCTATCCATTTTTATTTTCTGTCTTTAATTCTAGATGTAATAGGATCATCTCTATTGCTGTAGAATAAGGCCGTATCTGTTTTTGTATTCCTAAACTTGTCTCCAAGTACCTCAAGGGTCTCTCTAGCCGTAAAACGTGAAGAGAGAACTAGGGGAAAGGGGAACATGTGGATCCTTAGAATAGAACCCCATATCTGTTTTTTTCTTTTTTTTCATAGAATAAGGCCTTTGATTGTGTTTGTGTAACCAAACCTATCTCTAAGTACCTCAAGAGTCTCTCTAGCCGTAAAACGTGAAGAGAGAACTAGGGGAAAGGGGAACAGGTGGATCCGTAGGGTAGACCCCCATGTGCTCTAATTTGTGAGATATGGCTGTTTTGAATATCCAGATCATGTTTTAATGCTTTTTATGATATATCTGAATGAATAACATGAATCCATGATGTTTATAGCATGAGATCCCATATTTTTGCCAAAATTTGGATTTTTGCCACTTTTGCACCTACAGCACTGTTTTCGTGATTTTTGTGGTTTTAGGCTAAGATCTTGGATTTATCATGATCAATATGGTAGATCTGAATCCAGAAGCCTGAAAGTAAATTCTAGGGTTTCATGATATGGTTTTTAAATTGTTTTTCATTATTGAGATAAGACCCTACCTACGGTCTAAATTCTCCCCTTTTGGTGTTTTTCATCAACGTGGGTCTTTTTGGTTTTGATTTTCAGATTTAATGTGAAATTTGGGCTTTATCTATGTCCTGGACTATTCAAGTTCAATTTTGAAATATTTTATAAAAATCATATTTTTCTAGATTTCTAGAATTTTGACTTGAAGCCAGATTTTTGGATTTTTCACTTTAAATTGATTTTATTTGATTTTATCTCAAATTTGTTTTGATCATGAAACCCTAGGAATGGTATGATCATATTTGATAGTTCTGGATCAATCAGACTATTTATATGAAAAAACCATATATTTTTGTCTTTTTGTGATTTTCCTGATTTTTTATAGCAAGCTTTTTCCTTTATTTTAAACATGAACAATACCTGTCAACCACCTTGTGTGGATGAATAGGGGTGCCTAACACCTTCCCCTGTTCATAACTTAATCCCCTTACCCATCTCTGGTTGTTTTTTTTAGGAGGGATATTTTGCCCTAAAAATTTGCCTTTTGTGCTTATTTAATATTTTGGTGCCCATTCACACCTAGATTGAATGGTGGCGACTCTTTGTTTAATATAATCCCGTGTGATGATTGAGGAAATCATTAGATTGATTTTTTCCCATGTCTCACAACTGGCGACTCCACTGGGGACTTGTGGATTTGAGCCTTTTGGTGTTTGTTCATGTTTTTGATTTTTTGATTTGCTTGCTATTTTGTGTTCTTAAGCATGTTGAGTATATTTTAAATCTGAATTATTGCTTAAGAATTCATGGGGGTAGAAACATGCTTAATTTTGATTTATAGGATTGTTTCTACAAACATGCGTAGGGGAGGTCCGTTTTGCTGAAATATGCTTGTTTCTTGCTATATTTTTTAGGATAGCATGTTTTAATTTGCAGCATGATCTCCATGATGATTTTGGGTGTATAACATGATCATATGTTTGCATGATAGATGATTTTTTTTTATGAGCATGTTTTGGGTGCTATAGGATTGTCTTATTTACTTGTTTATTTTAAATATGCTTTCCTATTATGCCTTGGTTTGTTTATGCATGGCTGCGAAAAGAGTGGCAAGGGTTTGGGACGTTGTGAATGTGACCTATTTTTACAATGCACTGTGCACCTTTTATTTTTACACAGCCTACCCTTAACCTATAGGAAGTTGAACCCGAATGTGTGTAGCTTGGCGCAACGAGGTCGATACTTCGGAAAGCGAAAGTGAAAACATTCACCTTAGAACTTTGAGCTAATGATGTGATGATAACGTGGATCTGGGATTCTGGTCATAACTAGGCTTGAGTGCTAAGTTGCCATTAAGCCAAAACCCAAAACCCCTACGCTTGAAGGTGGAGTTACACGTTTTTGGCTAAAGTACACAATTACGTGGGAATATGGGTTGTATGATTGTGGGAAGGCCGTGTGCATGGCTTACAAACCAGGGCATAATGCGGATGCCATATTGAAGGTAAACAAGGTAACAAGGTAATCCTATTGTTTTGCATTATTTTCATGTCATAGGGGTGTCATGGTACCTATGGGTTTGGGATAAAATTGGTCCCAAAATATGCATATTTGCTAAAAGTTGGTGCAGCCCATAGGAAGAGTTTCTAACTCTGTTTAGAATCAATCCTACCCTATGTACACACAAGAGGCAACAAAAGGGTATCAAATTCTTGAGTATGATGTCAATTTGGAGGGTACATGTGCCCTCCCAAGCATGTGTTTTAACAAAAAGGCCAAAGTCCACTTTGGGACAGTTTAGAAGCTCTGCAATGGGTGAACCGTACGTTTGGATGAACAATGAAAGTGATCAAACCATGTAAAAACTGGAAAAACATAACAGGGTTCCGTAAAACCGCATTTAGTACACGGGCCGGGCTTGCCCGTATTGGTTATACGGGCTAGGCTCGCCCGTGAATTTCATACGGTCACAGCTTGCTCGTAATTTGAATACGGGCAGGGCTGGACCGTACTGTGTATACGGTTTTCTCGGAATATTCAACTTTAATCAGTTTTTCCCACTAAAATATTCTTTTAACCTTTAAATAATGATAAAGGGAAACAAGTTTGAATAAAATGCTTCAAAAAAAAAAAAAAAAAAAAAAACAAACAAACAAAATAATTAAAAAGAAAAAAATAGAGAAAGGTTCCTTGGGCTTCTGAAAGCCTTTGAATTTCAGACTTTTTCAAAACTCTTGGGCCTCTGAAAGCCTTTGAATTTCAGATTTTTCAAAAAAATCCTGGGCCTCTGAAAGCCTTTGAATTTCAGACTTTTTATCAAAAATCCCCGGGCCTCTGAAAGCCTTTGAATTTCAGACTTTTTCTCAAAAAAACCCTGGGCCTCTGAAAGCCTTTGAATTTCAGACTTTTTCTCAAAAAACTCCGGGCCTCTGAAAGCCTTTGAATTTCAGAACTTTTGGGCTTTTGAAAGCCTTTGAATTTCAGACCTTTTTCTTTTGGGCCTCTGAAAGCCTTTGAATTTCAGAACTTTTGGGCCTCTGAAAGCCTTTGAATTTCAGACCTTTTTCTTTTGGGCCTCTGAAAGCCTTTGAATTTCAGAACTTTTGGGCCTCTGGAAGCCTTTGAATTTCAGACCTTTTTCTTTTGGGCCTCTGAAAGCCTTTGAATTTCAGAACTTTTGGGCCTCTGAAAGCCTTTGAATTTCAGACCTTTTTCTTCTGGGCCTCTGAAAGCCTTTGAATTTCAGAACTTTTGGGCCTCTGAAAGCCTTTGAATTTCAGACCTTTTTCTTTTGGGCCTCTGAAAGCCTTTGAATTTCAGAACTTTTGGGCCTCTGAAAGCCTTTGAATTTCAGACTTTTATAAAAAAAAAAAAAAAAACCTGGGCCTCTGAAAGCCTTTGAATTTCAGACTTTTATCAAAAATCCCCGGGCCTCTGAAAGCCTCTGAATTTCAGACCTTTTCCAAAAATATCCCTGGGCCTCTGAAAGCCTTTGAATTTCAGACCTTTTTCAAAAAAAAAAAAAAAAAACCCCGGGCCTCTGAAAGCCTTTGAATTTCAGACCTTTCTCTCTCTTGTGGGACCTGTTGGAAGCCCTAGAATATTCCAACAATTCAATTCAAAAAAAAAAAAAAAAAGAAGCAAATAAAGAAAAAAAAAATCCAAACTCGTGTTCACCCAGCTTGCACATAGGCATACCTAGACATGTGAATGAGATTAAATTGGCACTGATATTTTTCCTTTATCTTTTCACCAGGTACTAACACACTTGCAATCATAGCTCCTGTAACCAGATCAAGAGCTCGAGCCATGAATCCCATTGAAGATGAAGTTGATGCTCCTCATCCAGATGTCGTTCTACTCCAAGAACAAGTGGCAGGACTAGCCCGAATGCTAGAGAACATACTGTCAGTACAGGCCCAACAAGTGCAGGCCCAACAAATGCAGGCCCAGAACCAGGCATCCACATCCAACCCTGCACCTCCACCCCAAGTCAACGTTCCACCTCCAGTGCAACCAACTCCTGAACCTGTCTATGAACCCACCCCTGAACCTATACTGACCAGGGATGAGACAGCTGAATCGAACAAGGCTAAGGAAAAGGAAAGGATAAGGGAAGAGGTTGAAAGAAAGTTCATGCATAAGCTAGAAATGATCCAAGATGAACTTAGGGAAGTCAAAGGGGTAAACAATTTTGGAGGCACCAATTTTGAAGACCTGTGCCTATACCCCAATGTTAACCTGCCGGCCAAGTTTAAGTGCCCAGACTTGGACAAGTATGATGGCACTGGGTGCCCTATGAGCCACCTAAAGTTATACTGTGGTGCCCTATGCCAGTTTGGGCAAGATGAAGGTGTTCTAATCCAACTTTTCCAAAGGAGCCTGACTGGAACCGCATTAAGATGGTTTGCTACTCTAGACCATGGAAAGATCAAAAGATGGAAGGACCTAGCTGATGCATTCCTAACTCAATACCGGTTCAATTCAGAGATCATGCCAGATAGGTATGACGTCATGAGAATGAGCAAAGGAAGAGAAGAGACTGTAAGGCAATATGCCAAGAGATGGAGGGAGACGGCCTCCCAGGTCAGGCCTCCCATGCTAGAACAGGAAATGATTTCTACTTTCATAAGCACTTTGGGTCAACCATTCTATAGCCACTTGGTGGGTCAGACCACCACTAATTTTGCAGCTTTGGTTCAGGTGGCTGATCGAATTGAGGATGGAATAAGGTCAGGTAAGATAATTGACCACTCTGCCATGGTTAGCCAGCAGGACCCCAACCTAAAGAAAGGAAGCGGGACAAAAAAGAATGGGAACAAGAAGGAGGGTGAGGTAAACATGGTACAGCCACCATCTGGCCCTAATAAGCCCATACAAATCAACGTACCCGCTCATTTTCCTACTCCATCTCCACCTACCCAGGCCCCTATGAGGGTTAATGTTCCAACAGCATCTTCAGACCAAAAAAGGGTTTTTACCAAAGAGGAAAAGGATGCCTATTTTGCAGCAAGGAGAAATAGGGTTTTCACCCCTATTCCAATGACTCCCTCTCAATTGCTGCCCACTTTATTGCAAGGAGGGTATATCACCTTAAGAGAACCTAATCCGAATGCATCCAAGGGGAGAAATTTTGACCCCTCCACCACTTGCGATTACCATATGGGTGCACCTGGGCACCCTACAGACAAGTGCTGGCCTTTGAAACATGCTATTCAGGACTTATTGGACCAGAATACCCTGTCTTTCAATACAGGGGCTCCCAATCCTCCAAGAACCGATATCGGACAAAACCCTCTGCCCCAGCATCACGGGGCAGGCCCATCTAATGTCATAGGAGTCATCTCTTCTGACAAAATAACCTTTGACCCATCTCAATTAATTGCTCCCATAGGGACAACGGTCAAAGTATATTTTGACAGGAGAAATGAAGACAAAGAAATAAATATGATTTCAAAGGGGAATGATAGTGCTGCAAAGAACATTAGCTCATCTTTGGACCGGGTCTCATCCCTCATGGCCCAGATGAACATCACCAAGCCACCTTTGGTCATTAATTGCCATCCACCCACTTTTACTCCGCCCAGTCAGTCTAAGCCACCATTGGTCATAAATTGTGACCCCCTTAGTGCATCAGTCACTTCTGCAAACTCCCAACCAAAGCAACTTCCTCCATTGGTTGTTAATGTTCCTATTACTCAGACTTCCATCGCCAAGTCCAAACTTCCCCCATTGGTGGTGAATGTCCCTAAGCCTTCCTACATTGAATCGGCTGTACCATGGAACTACAGTGAAGCATTTACCACTACATGCCCTGCAGTTGAAAGCAAGGAAGAAGTAAACCTTATGATGAGGTCAGGAAAAAGTGTAGGGGTGGAAGAAAAACAGAAAGAAACCGAGAAGGATAAAGAAGAAGAAAAAAAATAAAGGCAAGGCCAAAGTAGGGGAAGGGCCCCTCAGGTAACTAACAGTGAGGCTGCTGACCTCATTAAGGTAATAAAAAAGAGTGAGTTCAATGTTATTGAACAGTTGAACAAAGTCCCTGCCCAGATTTCAATACTGGGCCTATTGTTAAATTCAGAAAAACATAGGGACTCCTTGTTAAGGATACTCCAGGGGGCCCATGTGCCTAAAAACATTGAACCAGACCAACTAGGCCGGATGGTTGGGCAAATATTATCTCATAATGTTATAACCTTTTCTGAAACGGAAATTAGTCCAGCAGGATACCATCATGTGGATCCATTGCACATTGCTGTGCTCAGTAAGGGCTGCATGGTAGCCCGGGTCTTGATTGATAATGGGTCAGCCCTCAATGTCTGCCCATTAGTAACCTTTGTTAAGCTCAATCTGGAGCGAAACAAAATAAAACAAAATGGAAGAATTATAAGAGCATTTGACAGCTCTAAAACACACTCCCTAGGGGAGGTTGAACTGCCGGTCACAATTGGACTGTATATTTTCAACATCACATTTGAAGTGATGGATATACCTGCGGCTTTCAACCTACTCCTAGGAAGGCCGTGGATTCATACGGCTAGGGCCATGCCATCTACCCTCCACCAGAGAGTCAAATACATTAGAGGGCAAAAGGTGATTACCGTCCTGGCGGAAAATTTGGTTCCCCCCATGTGGTCCCCTGATGTACCCTGCATTAACACGGAAATGACAGCAGATAAAATGGGGTTTCACTCTTTTCAATTTGAAGCTGTGAATTATATACCTGGGGGGTATCAGCAAAAAGAAGGAAAATTGACCTGTGCTGAAAAAATGGTCAAAAATGTATTAGAAAAGTACCATTTTCACCCTGGAAAAGGTCTGGGGATTAACCTACAAGGAAGGATAGAACCAGTACAGATTAAGAAGATGGTTCACAGAGCAGGATTGGGGTCCAAGCCAAGGAAATGGAAAAGTCAGGGGCAGATAGAAGCTATGAAATTCCCGCACATCAGGGAAACTTTTCCTAAGCTGTCTCACATGATTCAGCTGTCTCCTCCTGAGGATCATTCCAAACCTCCATACTACAATATCAACCCATTCCAGAAACCCAAACCCTCCACCATACAACCATATGTTCCACCTCCACCTCCACAAGCATCTGGTGGGCCTGGGCTACAGGCAGAATAGGAGCAGGATTTTTCTGAGGACGTAGGGGCTTTCTTCGCCATGACAGAAGGCGACCAAGAAAAAGTAGCAGAGGAGCTACCTTTTATTGATTGGGCTGCAGTAGAAGTTCCATCTGGAACTGGCCCTACCGAAGAAGCAAGCAATGCAACTCACCCAGTACTGGTGATTTCTGACGCAGATCTTGAGCTTGAGGCGCAGGCTTGTATCCCTGCCCCAGATTCTTTCATTCTGAATAATTGGGAGGAAACTCCTCTTACTTTTGAAGCCGCGTTTGTTTGGCAAACAGACATGGCTTCCAAAAAAAAAACTCCATTAGTGGAATGCCCTTTTCCTGAAGGTTTTAATGAGCCTTCGTCTTCAGGGAAAGATTTTGTAGAAGGCTCTCAAATAACACAAAAAGATTTTTCAGTTTTTTTTTAGAAAAGATAAAGTTTTCAAAAAGGTCCAAACCATTTATGAACCATATAAGCAAACGAAATTGGATCAGGATGAGTATGACTTCGACCTTGAGCTCGACTTTGACCTAATGGGGGTTGAAGAAGAGACCGAGGACGAAGAAAACGACGTTCCAATAGAAATCACATATCAATTAGAGCGTCATGAAAAGGGGGTCCAACCCAATATCGAAGAGACCATATCAATCAACCTAGGGACCGAAGATGACCCAAAAATAGTGAAGATTGGGGTATGTCTATCTGAGGTACAGCGGGATGAAATGATACGATTTTTGGCTGATTATGAAGATGTGTTTGCATGGTCGTATCGGGATATGCCGGGGTTAGACACAGATATGGTGGTGCACAGGCTACCCATTCTACCAG
Organism: Buxus sempervirens; assembly: GCA_947561395.2. Lineage (NCBI taxonomy): Eukaryota > Viridiplantae > Streptophyta > Magnoliopsida > Buxales > Buxaceae > Buxus > Buxus sempervirens. The sequence goes on from OX387183.1 coordinate 31,932,898, forward strand.
ACTCTAAGCCAGTTAAGCAGAAACTGAGAAGGTTAAAACCTGAATGGACATTAAAGGTTAAAGATGAAGTGGTTAAACAATTCCAAGCCGGATTCTTAGCAGTTTCCACATACCCCGAATGGCTTGCAAATATAGTTCCAGTACCAAAGAAGGATGGAAAGGTCAGAATGTGCGTAGATTATAGAGATTTGAATAAGGCAAGTCCAAAGGATGATTTTCCACTTCCACACATAGACATCTTGGTGGATAACACCGCTGTACATAGTCTATTCTCATTCATGGATGGGTTTTCTGGGTACAATCAGATTAAGATGGCTAAGGAAGACCAAGAGAAGACAGCCTTTATCACCCCTTGGGGTACCTTCCACTACACTGTCATGCCATTTGGACTTAAGAACGCTGGGGCAACCTACCAGAGGGCCATGACAGCCTTATTCCATGATATGATCCATAAGGAGATGGAGGTTTATGTGGATGATATGATAGCCAAATCATGTGAGGAAGAAGACCACTTGATCAACTTGAAGAATGTATTTGACCGGCTTAGGAAATACAGTCTAAGGCTTAACCCTGCAAAATGTGTCTTTGGGGCTACATCAGGAAAATTATTGGGTTTTATAGTAAGCAGAAGGGGAATTGAGATTGACCCAGCTAAAGCTAAAGCCATCATTGAAATGCCATCACCTAGAACCGAGAGGGAAGTCCGGGGTTTTCTTGGGAGGATTCAGTACATAAGCCGGTTCATAGCACAGCTCACCGCTATCTGTGAACCAATTTTCAAACTTCTAAGAAAGAATAACCCGACAGTCTGGAATGATGAGTGCCAAGAAGCCTTTGACACAATAAAGGAGTATTTATTGAACCCACCTGTGCTAGTACCACCAACTCCAGGAAGGCCACTAATCCTATACTTGTCTGTTTTGGAGACATCAATGGGGTGTGTCTTAGGACAGCATGACGATACAGGCAGAAAGGAGAGGGCAATTTACTACCTGAGTAAGAAATTTACAGAATATGAAGCAAAGTATTCCCCATTAGAAAAGACTTGTTGTGCTTTAGTATGGGCAACTCAGAGACTAAGGCACTATTTCCTTAGTCATTCCACCTTATTGATATCCCGAATGGACCCTTTGAAGTATTTATTTGAGAAACCAGCTTTAACTGGCAGAACAGCAAAGTGGCAGTTGTTGCTCTCTGAATTTGACCTCACCTATATCACACAGAAGGCCATTAAGGGCCAAGCTATTGCAGATCACTTAGCCGCACACCCTTTACCAGAATACCAACCCTTAAAGGCCAACTTCCCTGATGAGGCAATCCTGTTTGCTGAAGAGGAAGAAGGTGAAAGCTCATGGCAAATGTTTTTTGACGGGGCCGCCAATATGAATGGAAATGGAATAGGGGCTGTATTGATCAAGCCAGATGGGGCACATATCCCGATTGCAGTGAAGTTAAGGTTCCAATGCACGAACAATATAGCAGAGTATGAAGCATGCATAATTGGGTTGCAAGCAGCCTTAGACCATGAAGTAGAGGAACTTGACGTATATGGGGATTCGAGTCTTATCATCTTCCAAACAACTGGTGAATGGAAAACCAAGGATCACAAATTGATCCCCTATCACCAGTATTTGGAAGAAATAAGCAATAAATTTACTCGAATTTCCTTCAATTATATGCCAAGGGCCAAAAACCAGTTTGCAGATGCTTTAGCAACATTGGCTTCAATGGTCAATATGCCAGAAGGGGTTGATATTAGACCATTGGAAATTGAAGTCAGAGATGAACCAGCTTACTGCCTTGTTTTAGAAGAAACCCCAGAAGAAGAAGTACCATGGTTTCAAGACATTAAGAACTTCCTAAATGATCGAAGTTTACCAGAAAATGTCACCTCTACAGAGAAAAGAACAATACAGAGGCTGGCAGGACAGTTCTTACTAAGTGGTGGGCAGTTGTACAAAAGATCACACAATGATATACTACTTAGATGTGTTGCAAAAACCGAGTCAGAAAGGATAGTGGAAACGGTACATGGAGGAGTGTGTGGACCCCATATGAATGGGCATATGCTTGCCAAGAAGATTCTGCGATTGGGATATTACTGGTCGAATATGGAGCATGATTGCTATATGCACGTTAAAAGGTGTCATTTAGGCCAAGTGTACGCGGATAACAAGAATGCACCCCCAAGTGAATTACACAGTATGACATCCCCGTGGCCTTTTTCTATGTGGGGTATAGATGTCATTGGAATGATCTCTCCAAAGGCATCAAATGGACACAGGTTTATACTTGTAGCAATTGATTACTTCACCAAGTGGGTAGAAGCAGCTTCATATGCAAACATTACAAGTAGCCATGTTCTTAAGTTTTTGAAGCACAACATCATTTGCCGCTATGGTTTGCCAAGTGCCATAGTAACAGACAATGCTTCAAACCTTAAGAACAAAGACATGAGGAAGATGTGTGAACAATTTCAGATTACCCACCACAAGTCAGCGCCTTACAGACCAAAGATGAATGGGGCAGTGGAAGCAGCGAATAAGAATATAAAGAAGATTATTCAAAAGATGGTGGTGAGTTTTAAAGATTGGCATGAAATGCTGCCACTTGCTCTACATGCTTACAGAACCTCAATCCGGACTTCTACAGGGGCAACCCCATACTCCTTAGTCTATGGAATGGAAGCAGTTTTACCAGTGGAAGTGGAAATACCTTCACTAAGAGTACTAATGGAAGCAGAATTAGAAGAAGCTGAATGGATACAGTCTAGACATGATCAACTCAATTTAATTGAAGAAAAGCGTTTGAAGGCACTTAGCCATGGCCAATTATATCGGAAGAGGATGGCCAGGGCTTACAATAAAAAGGTGAAGCCCAGAACCTTCCAAGAAGGAAATTTGGTATTAAAGAAGATTTTACCCTTTTTGGAAGATCCTCGTGGAAAGTTCAAACCAAATTGGGAAGGGCCTTATATAGTCAAGAAGGTCCTATCAGGGGGTGCTCTCATCTTAACAGAAATGGATGGGAAGGATTTTCCTGAGCCAATCAACTCTGATGCAGTAAAGAGATATTTTCCATAAATGAATATTACTAGGAAATGATCTGAGGCCATTGTTCTTTATATCCCAAAATTTGAATCCTTAGTCAAACCAATTTGAGCCTGTTCGTCTTTTTTGTTAAACCCAAACTGGACTTACAGCCTTATACTGGGGCAAAAAGAAAATTTTGAAAAAGAAAAAAAAAAGAGAAAAAAGAAAAAAGAAAAAATAGGGGCAAATAAATGCCAAATACAAAAGAAGAGGAATGGGATTGAATTCACCATGACTGTAAGTCCAGTTGACCCATTTTCACACTTAGAAAATTTTGAGCCTTTAATACCTTTCTTTCATAAACCGAACCTAGCCTTTGTTTCGTCCTATTATTAAGACCTCGGTGATTTTAGTATATTCAGTCAACTTTCAGAGTAAGATTGGTGATGACGGAATGCAGAGGCCAACCCTAGTGAAAACCGTAATTGGCACTAGGGGCAAGAAGGGCAAAAAAAAGAAAAAAAAAAAGAAAAAAAAAAGAAAAAAAAAAGAAAAAAAAAAGAAAAGAATCAAGGGTTGAGTTGATCATGGAGTCTAAATTTCAAATCAGCATGAGCACTGGAAACTGAGTAGATTAGCAAGGCCAATCATGAAGGAAAAATCATTAGGGGATGATTCTAATGGTCACGGGGTAGACAAATTTGGTCTCTCCCTATTGCTTGGACTACCATTTTCATTATTCAACCTGATTTTAATTCCTTTAATTATATGTGATTAAGTGTTTTGGATCAGCTTTCAAAAAAAAAAAAAAAAAAAAAAAAACTATACTTTGGCCAATGATGAGAAATCAAATACTTTTTCATAAAACTTCTGTTTTTATAAGCATCTGAGAATTCTGAGGCCAATAATATAAAACCTATTTTTGAATTAAATATAATATCTTTCCACTAATGGAGTTTGCTTTTGTATAAAAGTAAAAAAAAAAAAAAGAATGATGAAAGAATCTAATCCCTACTCCCTAACTGCTCCTCAAGCTCCCTAATCCTAGCTGCCTGAGTTGCAATGATTCCAGAAGCACCCTCTGCATCAGGATCACTCAAAAAGGAGATGACCTCATCTGAAAAAGAAAGCTTGCTCTTCAACGCCCTAAGGTCAACCAAGGAATCCTGATATTTCTTCCGCATCACACGGACTTCAAAGCGACGAGCCTGCCTTTGTTCTTCAAGTTTCTTCTCCATGGCAATGCGGCCAGACTTCTGCTCTTCAAGCTGCCTCTCCAGAACAAGGACTTTCATCCTAAGTTCTTGAGCCTCCCGTACCCATATTTGTTGAAGCCGCTTATGGGTTGCTGATGTGCCTAAATTTTATACATGTTTTGTCATATGTTTACCCTTAATTTTATGCTAGTTGGTGTTTAATTTGCCTATTTATTAGAGTTTTTATGTATTTTTGTTTATTGTTGTTTAGGAATAAATAAATTGAAAGAGTCAAGAGATTGAGGAGGGGATCTACAAGATATTCTCAGAATTTTTGAATGAGCAAAAATTCTCTTCATCAAGAGAATAGGAAACTTTAATTTCCCGAGTTCCAGAAACATCCTTCAGTGTTTTGAGCATAACTTGAGCTAGAGAGCTCCAATAAGGGCAATCTTGGTGTCTATGGAAAGCTAAGAGAAGGCCCTACAAATTTAATGTTGAAGAGTTTCCCAAAAACAGTCATCTTGATGGAGAAAATTGAGCATTAACATCAGAAACGGAAAACAACTATTTTCAGAATTCAGTTTTGGAAAAGAAGTAAAAGGGGCTTTTAAAGCAAGGAATGAAATTTTATATAAGAGAGACACAAGAGAGGAGGACGACCAGAGCTTAGAAGAGAGGAGTTTTTCACCATTGGAGAGGATTGGAAGCTTGGAGGAAGAAGAAGAAAACAGAGGCTGAATTGGAGTTTGTCGATAACTACAATTCTCGATCTACATACAGTTTCCCTATTAACTTTCTCATCTTCTCTTTGTCCAATTTTCATTATGAATTTCAGAGATTTTTTAGTTTGTTTGGATTCAATTATGAGCTAATTTCTATTGCTAAGGCTCCGATGTAATCTCTCCATGACAATTCTGAATCCTACTTCTATGTACTCATGATTTTATTATTCTTTTTGAGTATACATCGTTAAGTTTAATGCTTTCAATTATCTGGCCAATAGTTGAATGATTTGTTGTGCATGTTAATTTGAGAGATGATGCATGTAGTTTAGCTTCGTTTGATGTATACCATGAATTGAACGAAAGACAGAAATGTGTCAACGTGATTCGTGCGGTTTGTTTTTGTGAGATATTATTAATCTTAATGTACTCAATTGCTTTTAAATTCGCATAAGCATATCGCGGGTTATCGCATGTTGGGTAATTCTAATTCTACTCGAGAGAGGGTTTTAGATATATTTAAAATATTTCACCGTCAAATAGGATAATAATTGATTAATTGCTCGGTTAGCATTTGGAATTGGATTGGTTTGATGAATCGGATGCCTTAGTGTTTTCTTCTTGGGTGAAATATCCTTCTTTTTAAGTGTTTGGTCAAGTCCTTACTATTTAATTTTTATTGTTTTCAATTTTTTTTCAAATTCAAAACATCCCACTTTTCTTGATTTTCAAATAATTTAGAATTAGAACAATTTTGATAGCTAATAGGTAAATAGTCCTTGTGGGTTCGACACTCTTTTCATCACTATATTACTTGTCACGATTTCGTGTACTTGCGAATTTTCACAACAAGTTTTTGGCGCCGTTGCCGGGGACTATTTATTTTCTATTACTTTTGATATCATCTAGTTCTAAGTTAATTTGATATTTCTTTATTTTAGTCTTAATTCTTAATTTTGTTTTATTTTTCCTTTTTCAGGTGTTCCGGGTTGTTCATGAGACGTAGTCGAAGCTTGGAGTTAGTACCTTTTGATCCTGAAATTGAACGCACCCTTCGTCGTGTGAACAAGGAGAAGAAGGAGAATTCCACAACTGAAAACGAAGCAATGGAAAATCAACTTGGAAACAGAACTTTGGGAGATTATGCTGTTCCCTTGGTCACCGGAGCTACTTCTAGCATTAGACGACCTGCCATTCAAGCCAATAACTTTGAGATAAAGCCAGCTATTCTTCAAATGGTGACGTCAACGGTGCAATTTGGTGGCATGCCCCATGATGATCCAAATGCACACATAGCTAATTTTCTGGAGTTATGTGATACTTTCAAACATAATGGAGTTTCTGATGATGCTATTAGATTGAGGCTCTTTCCATTCTCCCTTCGAGACAAGGCAAAGGCATGGTTGAATTCACTTCCACCATTAACCATAACTACATGGGACGATTTGGCTAAGAAGTTTCTAGCAAAATTCTTTCCCCCAGCCAAAACCGTGAAGATGCGAAATGATATCACCACCTTTGTCCAATTTGATTTGGAGTCTCTTTATGAAGCTTGGGAGAGGTATAAAGAATTGCTTAGAAAGTGCCCACATCATGGACTTCCTGTTTGGATTCAAGTGCAAACCTTCTATAATGGTTTGCAATCCACAACACGTACAATGATTGATGCGGCAGCTGGAGGGACTTTGATGAAGAAATCACCGGAAGAAGCATATGATTTGGTGGAGGAGATGGCAACTAACAATTACCAATGGCCAGCGGATAGAGTGACACCAAAAAGAACTCAGGGAGTTCATGAAATTGATTCTTTTTCTGCTTTAGCTACTCAAGTTGCAACTTTATCTAAGAAATTAGATAATATCAATGTGAGTGCCATTCAATCTGCTAATGCAATTTGTGAATTTTGTGCAGGGAATCATATGGGGATAGACTGTCAAGTGGGAAGTCCATTTGCCAACAATAGTTCGGAGCAAGCAAACTTTGTGTCGAATTACCAACGACAAAACAACCCTTACTCCAACACTTACAATCCAGGATGGCGAAACCACCCAAATTTCTCATGGAGCAACTCACAAAATGTTTCCAAGCCTCCACCGGGTTTTCAAAATCAACAACAAGAGAAGAAGCTGAATATGGAGGAGGTAATGGTACAATTTATGGCAAAGGTGGATGCTAGATTTCAAGATCATGACATTGCTCTAAAGAACAATGAGAACACTATGCGGAGCATAGAAAGGACGGTTGGTCAATTGGCAAAATTGTTGTCCGAAAGACCTCAAGGGTCATTTCCAAGCACCACGGAAAATAACCCGAAAGAGCAAGTGCAAGCCATTTCCTTAAGGAGTGGAAGGGAGCTTAATGTACCGGAGAAAAAGCATGGAAAAGAGAAGCAAACTATGAGAGCTATGGTGCAGGAAGCTCAAGGCCAGGGTGCTTTTCCTAGTTCTGAAGGCCAAGACATTGAGGCCGCAGCACCCACATTCAAGGCTGCGGTGCCCACCCTTATTCCGAGCCAAGCACTGAAAAACTCGGGAAATCCTCCTGTTTCTTCTCATACTCCTCCTATACCTTTTCCTCAAAGACTTCAGAAAAATAAGCTAGATAAACAATTTTATAAATTCCTTGATGTGTTTAAAAAGTTACATATTAACATTCCTTTTGCAGATGCCTTGGAACAAATGCCTAGTTATGTGAAGTTCATGAAGGAGATTTTATCAAACAAGAGGAAGTTAGGAGAGTATGAGACTGTGATGTTGACTGAAGAGTGCACTGCCATTTTGCAAAATAAGCTGCCACCAAAGCTTAAAGATCCAGGGAGTTTTACTATTCCTTGCACAATTGGGAACTCTTATTTTGAAAAAGCTTTGTGTGATTTAGGTGCTAGCATAAATCTGATGCCTTTTTCTATTTTCAGGCAATTGGGGCTAGGAGAGGTCAAGGCCACTACAGTTTCACTTCAATTGGCGGACCGGTCAATTAAACGACCAAGAGGAATAGTGGAGGATGTTCTTGTTAAAGTTGACAAGTTCATTTTCCCTGCAGATTTTATTGTTTTAGATATGGAGGAAGATCGAGAAATCCCACTTCTTCTTGGTCGACCGTTCTTAGCCACGGGAAGAACTCTCATAGATGTGCAACAAGGGAAACTCATACTACGGGTGCAAGATGAACAAGTTACATTCAATGTGTTTGAAGCAATGAAATATCCGTCAACAACTGATACATGCTTCAACATAGATGTGATTGATGAATTTGTGGTAGAAATTTTTGAAGAGAGTAATCCTAAGGAACCACTTGAGGCATGTCTTGTTCAATCTGGCACTATCTATTCCGAGAATTCCAAGATAAGCACTTGTGCACATTACTTGGAAGCATCTCCACCTTACTTGCCTAAAGGGAAGTCGGAAAACATAACATTGGGCAAAAACACTACTCCACAACAGCCATCCGTCATTGAGGCCCCCTCTTTAGAACTCAAACCTCTTCCTTCTCATCTTAAATATGCTTATTTACATGATTCTTCTTTACCTGTAATAATTTCTTCATCTTTGACAGGTCTTGAAGAAGAGAAGTTACTTAGAGTTTTGAGAGCTCACAAGCAAGCTTTGGGATGGACTATAGCCGACATTAAGGGAATAAGCCCCTCAATTTGTATGCACAAGATTCTAATGGAAGAGCATTTCAAGCCTATGGTACAGCCACAAAGGAGACTTAATCCAAACTTGCAAGAAGTTGTAAGAAAAGAAATTCTCAAATTGTTGGATGCTGGAATTATTTATCCAATTTCTGATAGCTCATGGGTAAGTCCGGTGCAAGTAGTGCCTAAGAAGGGAGGAGTGACGGTGGTAGAGAATGAAAATAATGAACTCATCCCAACAAGAACAGTCACCGGTTGGAGAGTGTGCATAGATTACCGCAAGCTTAATGATGCCACACGAAAAGATCACTTTCCACTTCCTTTCATTGATCAAATGTTGGAACGGCTTGCTGGTCATGCTTATTACTGTTTTCTTGATGGATACTCAGGGTACAATCAAATCCAAATTTCACCAGAAGATCAAGAAAAGACTACTTTCACTTGCCCGTATGGAACATTTGCCTATAGGAGGATGCCTTAGTGTTTTCTTCTTGGGTGAAATATCCTTCTTTTTAAGTGTTTGGTCAAGTCCTTACTATTTAATTTTTATTGTTTTCAATTTTTTTTCAAATTCAAAACATCCCACTTTTCTTGATTTTCAAATAATTTAGAATTAGAACAATTTTGATAGCTAATAGGTAAATAGTCCTTGTGGGTTCGACACTCTTTTCATCACTATATTACTTGTCACGATTTCGTGTACTTGCGAATTTTCACAACAAGTTTTTCAACGATGCATGATGGCCATCTTTTCGGATATGGTGGAAAAGTTTATTGAGATCTTTATGGATGATTTTTCTGTGTTTGGTTCTTCATTTGATAATTGTTTAAATAATTTATCTTCAGTTCTACAAAGATGTGAAGAATCTAACCTTGTTCTTAATTGGGAAAAATGTCATTTTATGGTGCAGGAAGGAATTGTACTTGGGCATAAAGTTTCTTCAGAAGGCATTGAGGTAGACCGAGCCAAAGTAGAGGCATTTGAACTTTTGAAGAAGAAGCTAAGTTCAACCCCAATAATATGTGCACCGGATTGGGCACTTCCATTTGAATTGATGTGTGATGCAAGCGATTACGCGATAGGAGCTGTGCTTGGACAAAGGAAGAACAAGGTTCTCCATGTTATCTACTATGCGAGTCGTACCTTGACAGGTGCCCAATTAAATTATGCTACTACGGAAAAAGAATTGCTAGCGGTGGTATTTGCTTTTGATAAATTCAGATCATATTTAATTGGGTCAAAAGTAATTGTATACACTGATCATTCTGCTCTTAAGTACTTGTTAGCTAAAAGGGAAGCTAAACCAAGGTTACTTCGGTGGATTTTACTCCTACAAGAATTTGATTTGGAGATCAAAGACAAGAAGGGAACTGAGAATCAAGTAGCTGACCATCTCTCTAGACTTGAGCACACAACTAAAGAGACAGCCCCACCTTCTCCAATAAATGAGGTATTCCCAGATGAACAACTATTTGTTTTATCTCTAACACAAGTTCCTTGGTATGCAGATTATGTAAACTACTTGGTAAGCAATGTGATCAATCCTGAGTTTACATACCAACAAAGGAAGAAATTCTTTTCGGAGGTCAAGCACTACTATTGGGAGGAACCTTTTCTCTACAAGCATTGTAGTGATCAAGTGATTAGGAGATGTGTGCCTGAGGAAGAGATAGAGTCAATCCTAAGACATTGCCATTCACTAGAGGTTGGCGGGCACCATGGAGTGAACAAGACAGTAGCTAAAGTGCTACAATCAGGTTTTTATTGGCCCTCCATTTTTAAAGACACTTATGCTTTTGTTTCTTGTTGTGATCAATGTCAAAAGAGTGGTAATATCTCCTGGAAAAATGAAATGCCCTTAAATAATATACTTGTTGTTGAGCTATTTGATGTTTGGGGCATAGATTTCATGGGGCCATTCCCTCCTTCTTTCTCAAATCAATACATTTTAGTTGCTGTTGATTATGTTTCCAAATGGGTAGAGGCCGTGGCCCTCCCTACAAATTATTCTAAAGTTGTGTTGAATTTTTTGAGAAAGCAGATATTCACCAGGTTTGGAACTCCAAGAGCCATAATTAGTGATGGGGTAAAACATTTTTGCAACCGGCAATTTGACGCACTCTTGAGCAAATATGGTGTTACACACAAGGTTGCAACTCCGTACCATCCTCAAACTAGTGGACAAGCAGAAATTTCCAACCGAGAGCTGAAACGAATATTGGAGAAAACCGTGAGCACTTCAAGGAAAGATTGGTCAAAAAAAAACTAGATGATGCACTATGGGCATACCGGACAGCCTTCAAAACTCCAATTGGTATGTCTCCCTATCGTCTAGTTTATGGGAAAGCATGTCACTTACCGGTGGAGTTGGAACACAAGGCTTACTGGGCTATCAAGACTCTTAATTTTGACATGGAGGCAGCGGGAGAGAAGAGGATATTGCAACTCAATGAGATGGATGAGTTTCGGCATGCAGCCTATGAGAATGCTCGCATATACAAGGAAAGAACCAAGAGATGGCATGATAAACAAATTCTCAAGAGAAACTTTGAAGTTGGCCAAAGAGTTCTACTTTATAATTCCAGACTTCGCCTCTTCCCTGGAAAATTAAGATCCCGATGGTCTGGACCATTCATGGTAACAAGAGTTCTCCCGTATGGTGCTATTGAAGTTTCTAATGACTCAAATGAAACATTCAAAGTCAATGGTCAGCGTCTAAAGCCCTACTTCGAAGGAGATATCAATAAGCAAAAAGTCTCCATTGATTTGCTCGATCGGTGATTCAAAGAAGGAAAAGTCAAGCTAAAGACTATAATTAAGCGCTTCTTGGGAGGCAACCCAAGCATTCTAAACATTTGATTTTGTTAATTTCAATATCTCTTGTTCTGTTTGATTTTAATTTTAATTTTAATTTTTATTCCTCAAGTGTTTTGGTTGTGTTCTAATTTTAGTTCTTTTACATAGGTGTGGCAATGACACTGTTCCTCACTTCCTTGCTCCAGAACCTAAACATGTTGATTACGATGCTAAGGGAGAGGAAGCTTGATCCGTCTCCACCAGTGTTTAGGGAAGTTTCTTGTTACTCTATGTTGGCTTTCATTGTTGCACATTGAGGACAATGCACATACTAAGTTTGGGGGAGTCACACTTGTGAACTTGTTTTCTTTTGTTTTTCTTATATGATCTTTTGTTTTTCTTATTTAGTTCCAACAAAAAAAAAAAAAACGTATTGATGAGGTTTGATGACCAAAAGCCCATGATAAAATTTGATTGAACTAAACATGGTGTTTGGAAAGTGATAAATTTTGTTTTTGTTTGGATGCTTGAATCTTATGTTGGTTTTATCTTATTTATGATTCTTTTGAACACTCTGAGCACATCGCCTAGAGCACATACCTGTTTTGCTTACCTTGAGAAAGTTTTTGTAAATCTAGAAAATTCCTATGATCTCAGTAAACTCTAGAACTTGCTTGATTAACACTTGAGGCGAAATCCTAGACTCCACCATGCTATGGAAAGGATTTAGGCCATTCTTTGGGCCGTTTGAGCTTTTCAAACCTACCTGACATTGGTTTATCCATAGTAGACCCCATTTGAGCCTGATTACACCTTTTCTTTGTCAACCACATACTAGCTTAACTTTCTAATTTTGTCTACCTGTTGCACCACAAGCACATGATCATTTTAAGAAATGTTATGAGATGAGCTACTGTATAGAGGAAGGATGAAGTTTCAACATTGTTCATTAAAAGAAGAAGAGGGTACTACACCCCTTGCTCATAAAAGAAAGAAACAAGTTTGGGGGTGTAGCAAGAGAAAGTAAAAAAAAAAAAATTACAGAAAGAAAAAAAATTGAAAACAGGAGAAAGCTGAATTAAATGGTGAACTAGAAAAGCAGAAGGTGTAACAAGAGAAAGTCGAAAACCAGCTTCGTGATACAACTTTTGGTGGGACAATTAGCTCTACAAGGATTTTGGAATGATTCATGTGCTTAGGGTGTTTTTGAGCCATAACACTATCTGTTACCATACCGTCACCCTAGCCGCATGTTACAAGCTTAATAAAGTCCTAATGATCTTTGGTGTGATGTTAGTCTACATTAGTGGAGAGTGATATGACAAGCAGGCTTATGGAGTTTATATTTCATCAAAAGAGATCTGCAAAATGTTTATATGATTTCTTAAACCAATCAAAGTGGTGAATGGTTATGGGTAAAAGGTGATGCACACAAACACATTGAAGGAATCATGAATGAGATGATATTGGTATTTGATTTGAAATTCTAGACATTAGCAATATTTAAAGTTTTCCTTGTGCTATAGACTATGTGACATCTTTGAGGCATGTTTTGTGACTCAAGCAGAATCAATACAAATTTTGTTTTTGTTTTCTTGTTTCATTTCTTTTGCTCGAGGACTAGCAAATCTTAAGTTTGGGGGTATTTGATGTGCCTAAATTTTATACATGTTTTGTCATATGTTTACCCTTAATTTTATGCTAGTTGGTGTTTAATTTGCCTATTTATTAGAGTTTTTATGTATTTTTGTTTATTGTTGTTTAGGAATAAATAAATTGAAAGAGTCAAGAGATTGAGGAGGGGATCTACAAGATATTCTCAGAATTTTTGAATGAGCAAAAATTCTCTTCATCAAGAGAATAGGAAACTTTAATTTCCCGAGTTCCAGAAACATCCTTCAGTGTTTTGAGCATAACTTGAGCTAGAGAGCTCCAATAAGGGCAATCTTGGTGTCTATGGAAAGCTAAGAGAAGGCCCTACAAATTTAATGTTGAAGAGTTTCCCAAAAACAGTCATCTTGATGGAGAAAATTGAGCATTAACATCAGAAACGGAAAACAGCTATTTTCAGAATTCAGTTTTGGAAAAGAAGTAAAAGGGGCTTTTAAAGCAAGGAATGAAATTTTATATAAGAGAGACACAAGAGAGGAGGACGACCAGAGCTTAGAAGAGAGGAGTTTTTCACCATTGGAGAGGATTGGAAGCTTGGAGGAAGAAGAAGAAAACAGAGGCTGAATTGGAGTTTGTCGATAACTACAATTCTCGATCTACATACAGTTTCCCTATTAACTTTCTCATCTTCTCTTTGTCCAATTTTCATTATGAATTTCAGAGATTTTTTAGTTTGTTTGGATTCAATTATGAGCTAATTTCTATTGCTAAGGCTCCGATGTAATCTCTCCATGACAATTCTGAATCCTACTTCTATGTACTCATGATTTTATTATTCTTTTTGAGTATACATCGTTAAGTTTAATGCTTTCAATTATCTGGCCAATAGTTGAATGATTTGTTGTGCATGTTAATTTGAGAGATGATGCATGTAGTTTAGCTTCGTTTGATGTATACCATGAATTGAACGAAAGACAGAAATGTGTCAACGTGATTCGTGCGGTTTGTTTTTGTGAGATATTATTAATCTTAATGTACTCAATTGCTTTTAAATTCGCATAAGCATATCGCGGGTTATCGCATGTTGGGTAATTCTAATTCTACTCGAGAGAGGGTTTTAGATATATTTAAAATATTTCACCGTCAAATAGGATAATAATTGATTAATTGCTCGGTTAGCATTTGGAATTGGATTGGTTTGATGAATCGGATGCCTTAGTGTTTTCTTCTTGGGTGAAATATCCTTCTTTTTAAGTGTTTGGTCAAGTCCTTACTATTTAATTTTTATTGTTTTCAATTTTTTTTCAAATTCAAAACATCCCACTTTTCTTGATTTTCAAATAATTTAGAATTAGAACAATTTTGATAGCTAATAGGTAAATAGTCCTTGTGGGTTCGACACTCTTTTCATCACTATATTACTTGTCACGATTTCGTGTACTTGCGAATTTTCACAACAGTTGCCCTTTCTGACTCCAGAATGTCCTCATAAGTAGGAGGAAGAACTGCAGGAGGATCCTCTGGTACTGGGGCATGATTCTGCACCTGTTCTTTGATCCAGAAATGATAGTCCTTCACATGGGACTCAGAAAAGACTGGACCCCGCAGAAAGCAAACATAGGACCACTCTTTCATTAATTGAGCATTTAGCCCCATGGTGGCTGAAGTAAGTGGCCCTATAAAGCTCTCATAACCTGTGGGAATCATAATTCCCTGGGTCGCTCCAAATTGCCGAAGAACCCTCAAAGGAAGATAGAGAACAGCAGATTTCAAGCCTGCTAGGGCCAGAAAGTTTTTATCTCTAAAGCTGATCACTGTCTCTGGAGTGGGCTGATAAGTGCCAGGCCATCTCACTTGATCATCCTGGAGAGTACCCAAGAAAGTGAACTAGCCTTGCTTGCCACCTTGGATGTTAGGACATCCCCTATTGCTCATCAAAACAGGAACTTTCAATCTTGGAAAGAAGCGGCGAGTTATTTCTTCAACCTGGCTAAGATGGTCAAGCAACCAAAGCTGCAGAAAAAGGGAGTATTTCAATTTATTTCCAAAAAGAAAAAAAAAAGAAAAAGAAAAAAAAAAGAAAAAAAAAAAAAGAAGAAGGAAGAAAAAGAGAGAGAAAAAGAAAAAAAAGAAAAAGAGAAGAAAGAAAAAAGAGAAGAAGAAAAAAAAAAAAAAAGAGAAAAAAAAGAAAGGAAAGGAAGAATAGAAAAAAAAAAAAAAAAAGGAAGAAAGAGGATCATCTCTACTGAGGGGCAAATACTTCTTCAAACAAGAAAAACCGGGGCATGCTCAGCGTCTTTCCCTCTAGGTTTTCATTGAAATGAATTACAACATCTGGAAGAAGTAGTCAAGCTTTAGTCTTCGGATTTGAAAAAAAAAATAGGGAAAAAGAAAAGGCTTCGAAGCAATGGCACGTTAAACAAGGGTTCCCAATTCTTCAATCATGAAGAAGGATTTTACTGGGGCAACAAGAAGGCATGAAAGACAAATCATGGGTTGTAAAGGCATGAGGTTAGATCAACAGATCATGATCCATCAATCAAGATGAGGGCATTTACTTGGGCAATTAAAAAGCATGAACACAGGTTATGGGCAGTAAGGGCACATACATCGTTATTGAGAGAGCAAGAAGATAAAGAAGCAAAAGCAAGTTGCAGAACATTCAAGCACAGGTTCGGGTATCAAATGGCACCCAGGTATATCAAATAAGAAAATCAATCAGGAAAATTCAAAAAGTGAAAAACATCAAAATCAATTGAGTTTGCAGTGGTCAATTTTAAATCCACATTCTTTTCAAAAATTGCTTGTCTCAGATTTCTTTTCATAGCCACGAGAGCTCCAAGAAATCTGAGATAAGGAAGAGACGCCACCCCACTTCAAGCAGGGGTTTCATTGGCTATCTTCGAATCCATGTTTTTATCATTTCTTTGTTGGACCAAAGCAAGTTCAATTAATGAGATGTTTTTCAAATGTCTAATTTTGAGTTGTGTCTGTTCTTTGCTGTTTATTGTGCTACAACTGCAGGCCACTCAGAAAAATTGTATTTTTTTATTATTTTCTCCACTTTTTTCAGGAGATTAATGTCCATATTAGTTGTAAGTTGCAAGGATTGCCACCATACTCACTTTTGTTTAAAAATTTTGTCTCAAATCTCACTTCATAGCCACGAGAGCTCAGTGAGAGGAGAGAGAGGAGGATTTGGCCCTTAAGCTGAGGGACTTCTTAGCAAATCTTCCACAATCAATTCTTTTTATATAAAATCATCCATTTAATCCTTGCAAAGTGCAATTGGTTAGACAAAGATCTCAAAAAGTGCAATTAGTGGGTCTTTTTACTCTCTGCTAGTAATTGGTTCCAATCACCAGCAAAGAGGGGGCAGCTGTAGACACCCCAAATTGCATTAAAAATGAGAAAATAATTGAAAATATTAATTGGGATTTGAAACAGGTAAAAAAAGTGTAAAATCTGGCCAAACTGGTCATAACCGTATTTTGTTTACGGTCTGGTCATACCTACAGTTGATATACGGTCACGGCGTGCCCGTATTAATAATACGGGCAGGGCGTGACCGTAATATATATACGGGCACGGGGGTCTTTGTGCGAATTTTACCTTTTTGATTTTTGAGCCTTATCTGCACCCAAATATCTCTCTTGGATAAGCGAATCCTCTTATTTATCCATTCGAATTATCTCATTTATCCTTGTGGATAAAGGATTGGCATGATCTTGTGTTTAACTCAAACTGAAACTCTATCTTGCCAAACCTTGGACCAACCATACCCCTGTGCTTGCCTATAAATAAAGGCTCTCTCCTCTAGCTAAAGGCCACGAAATTTTGAAGTCAAGGAATTCTAAGAAGCTCCAAGAGAAGAGAAGAACTCCTGCTGCCTCGCCTGCTCAATCCAGGTAAGTCCCCTATCCCTTTTTATTTTCTGTCTTCAATTCTAGATGTAATAGGATCATCTCTATTGCTGTAGAATAAGGCCGTATCTGTTTTTGTATTCCTAAACTTGTCTTCAAGTACCTCAAGGGTCTCTCTAGCCGTAAAACGTGAAGAGAGAACTAGGGGAAAGGGGAACATGTGGATCCTTAGAATAGAACCCCATATCTGTTTTTTTCTTTTTTTTCATAGAATAAGGCCTTTGATTGTGTTTGTGTAACCAAACCTATCTCTAAGTACCTCAAGAGTCTCTCTAGCCGTAAAACGTGAAGAGAGAACTAGGGGAAAGGGGAACAGGTGGATCCGTAGGGTAGACCCCCATGTGCTCTAATTTGTGAGATATGGCTGTTTTGAATATCCAGATCATGTTTTAATGCTTTTTATGATATATCTGAATGAATAACATGAATCCATGATGTTTATAGCATGAGATCCCATATTTTTGCCAAAATTTGGATTTTTGCCACTTTTGCACCTACAGCACTGTTTTCGTGATTTTTGTGGTTTTAGGCTAAGATCTTGGATTTATCATGATCAATATGGTAGATCTGAATCCAGAAGCCTGAAAGTAAATTCTAGGGTTTCATGATATGGTTTTTAAATTGTTTTTCATTATTGAGATAAGACCCTACCTACGGTCTAAATTCTCCCCTTTTGGTGTTTTTCATCAACGTGGGTCTTTTTGGTTTTGATTTTCAGATTTAATGTGAAATTTGGGCTTTATCTATGTCCTGGACTATTCAAGTTCAATTTTGAAATATTTTATAAAAATCATATTTTTCTAGATTTCTAGAATTTTGACTTGAAGCCAGATTTTTGGATTTTTCACTTTAAATTGATTTTATCTCAAATTTGTTTTGATCATGAAACCCTAGGAATGGTATGATCATATTTGATAGTTCTGGATCAATCAGACTATTTATATGAAAAAACCATATATTTTTGTCTTTTTGTGATTTTCCTGATTTTTTATAGCAAGCTTTTTCCTTTATTTTAAACATGAACAATACCTGTCAACCACCTTGTGTGGATGAATAGGGGTGTCTAACACCTTCCCCTGTTCATAACTTAATCCCCTTACCCATCTCTGGTTGTTTTTTTTAGGAGGGATATTTTGCCCTAAAAATTTGCCTTTTGTGCTTATTTAATATTTTGGTGTCCATTCACACCTAGATTGAATGGTGGCGACTCTTTGTTTAATATAATCCCGTGTGATGATTGAGGAAATCATTAGATTGATTTTTTCCCATGTCTCACACTATTTACATGCAGAATATTTGCCCGCAATGAATCAGGGTCGCACTATCAATGGATTGGCAGAACCTCTACAAGCTTGGAACTCTTTTAAGGTACCCAAGCTCATTCTTCCTGCTCAATGTTTCTTTATTTTACTTACCATTGTACACAAGCTTGCATGGAATAACCTATCGTGTCTATGTTAAATTTCTGTGTATACAGAGCTAATTTTAACATTAGTTCATGGAGTGCTTATACTAATGCTCTAGGGATATGCAGGCAAAGTATGAAGCTGCATAGCCTGCATCAAGCAGCAGGAGATAAAGATAAACCTGCAGGGTTTGGCAATATTATTAACACAATTTCATCATTTCACTGATAATGTTTTTCCTCTGTTAATGATTTCCATCTGTTTGCCTCTTTTGTAGGGCCTAACCGAAAAGTTCAAGGACAAGGACCCACACCGCAAGTGGATCATGGGCCGTGTACTTTAAGTCTTTACCTAATGGGATCCCCACTCCCCAGCGTGATCTACTTTGTTTTGTGTTTTTCTTTGGTTTTTGTTGGGGTGGGGTGGGGGGTGGAATCACCTGTGGTTGAACAGGTAGAAGGTTAATCACTTAATTGTAATAATTTCTTTGGGCGTCACTTGATGTATTTATATGATTGTATCTATGGCCAATTGCCATGGTCCATGGGCGTCAAAGATGTAAAACTGGTAAATCACTAAATCGGCCAAGTTTTGTTGACGAATGGTGGCAAATCGGCCAAATCCGAAGATCTCAAACTGGTTTTTAAAAGTGTAAAACTCGTTTTTAACAAAAAAAGAAAAAGATAATCGGGTTGGCGGGTTGAACCCGATTAGTGGCGGGTTGGGTTCGGTTTGGGGTTTTCCCAACCCACCACTAATCGGGTTCAACCCGACCCAACCCGATTATGACCCGCCCAAACCCGACCCGTTGCCACCTCTAGTTTTAATAGGTAAGTGGCCAAACAAGCCCTCTCTTTTTGTGTTGCACCTCTATGGGCCCACCACAGGAGCCCATATAGATTCCAAGCAACCCCAAAAACCCAGAATAGACCTTGGATTTGATAGTCCAATTTGATCCACTATGGGCCTTCCAACGGGGCCTACACCTGACTCACTTCACTAAAAGGGCTAAAAAGATAAAATCAATAATAAAGGGGGCCTACACCTTCAGTGGTCCCCACTAGATAAAAAATAATCATGTTGGCATAGGAAAAGGGTGAGACTAAGTTGACTCAGAACCAGGGAGACTCGAGGGACCCGTCCGTTGACGGGGCGGACCGGGGTGTTTTCGGACTTCCCCGGATTGTAACCAAGAACCTACCCGAATCTCTAAAAAACTGTAGACCAATTCAAGTAAAACCTATATAGGCACCCAGGTGTCTGTCTGCACCCCATCAGGCAGTGGCGACTCCGATACCTCCCACAGAAGTGCGGCGCCTTGCGGGACATGCGCACAAGTTGATTAGGAGCCTTAAGTTGAGGAGATGAGGATTTTATTGAGGGATTTTAATTATAATTATAGATGATCACATTGACAGAGGAGATCAGGAGTTTGATGCAGATCTGACCGTTGGATCGTGACAGATCGAGGTAAGGATTAAATTACGGTGATTCTATGATTTGAGTGGTTGGATGTGTAATAAATAATAGTGGTGTGATGCGTAGGATAATGGAGTGATAAAATAGGGTTTTATACCCTAAGAGAATATGGATTGTATTCTCATCGTATACTTTTGTGTGTTTGTGACGGCCAAAGGAAAACGAACGAGAGAGAGACCGAGAGAAAAAGGAGAAGAAGAAGAAGGAGGGCGTTTGATTTCAGTTTCCTTAGCATCTCAGAAGCTTTTTGTGTCTGTGAAGAGAGGAAGTCATCCCTAGAAAGAGGAGGAAGAAGAAATTTGTTCGAATAGGTAGGTAGCACACCTCGTTTTGTCGTTGATTTGTGTTTTCTCTATGTTTAATTGTGCATGCATGTTTAATCGTAGTGTATATGTATATTTTGTTAAATTATTGTAGAATATGTATGTAGAATTCACTCAGAACAGAGAAAAATACAGATTTCATTTTCGGTTTGCCACAGTTGATAGGGTGCCTAGCACAATCCCCTAGGCAATCGTGGGCGTCTATTTAACGAATTTGACAAAATACTAGGCCGCTAACCCATCGCCTAGGCGATGGGGTAGGCGATCGAAAATTGCATGGGCGCCCAGTGATACCGCCTAGGCGATCCCTAAGCTCCTGTTAACTAGAAAAATTTGTAGAATTTAACTGCCGCCTAGCCAGATCGCCTAGGCGACTGAGCTGAGCGACCTCAACAGAAAAATTTAATTATTCAACATTTGATTTTTAATTTGAAATAAAATGGTTTTAATTGGATTTTATCAATTAAATTAGATGATTTGAGACGCCTTTAACTGTTCAAATACCCTATTTGCCACACAAACAAATTGAAGATTATTTTAGGACGGATAGTGGCCTGACTTGAATATAAAATTAAAATATTGAATTATTTGAACATTTGAACCTAATTGATTTAAATTCTTAATTAGGAAAAATGTAATTTTAAGTATCATGACTATTGAACTTCACTAAAAAATCTTACACCAGAAACTATCTTATAGACTTAATCTTGGAGAAAGAATCCTATATGCCTTTAGGCTTTATTATTTAATTAAAATTGGCTTACTCTAATTTCTCTCTACTGAATAGTAAGTACCTTCGTAAGACCCCGAATTTTCACATAATAAATAAATAAATATATAAATAAAAGAAAATATGAGTTAAGTTATAATTAAAATAAAAAGTAAAGATTTGGAGGATAAGTAATTCAAATAAGTAATAAATTGTAAATAAAGAAGAACTTTTAAGGAAATTAACCTAAAAGGGTAAAAAGGGTATTTTGGTAATTTTCAGAAAACTGTAAATTATGAGATAAATCATTAAATGATAATTTAGGTTAGAAAATAGAAGGAAATAATTTATTAAGTCAAGTTAGAAATAAAATAGTGATAATTAGAGCATAAAAGAGGAAAAAGGGTAATTAGGTAAATTTGGGTCTTAATTGGGAGAAAAGTAACTTAATTTGGGTTTTAGGTGATATTTAGGATTTAAGTGAGTGTTAGGCACGGAATTAGGTTGTAAGGAGGAGTCTAAATAATAAGAGATTGATTAGTATTGTTTTAGTAGAAAAATAGAAGGTGGAGAAAAAGTAGGAATTAATTAGGAGTTAGGCTTTAATTAGACCACCCTTGGGTTAGCCCAATTAAAGGAGCCTATTAGGGTTGGTTTAGGACTTCTAAAGCCAAGTATAAATAAGAGAGTAAGATGAGACAAGAGAGAATTTTCGTGGGTTAAATCTTGAGAGAAAAGAGGGAGAGAAAGGAAGAAGAAGGTTGCTGGAGATGTCCAACCAATCTCCATCAAATTGCGATCGAGGAAAATCTGGACGGTGGATCGACTTCAAATTTGGAGGTTTTGGTTACAACTGATAGATCTACAATGTGAACGGTGGAGATTGGAATTGGAGAATTCTAGATTGGTGCGATTGTGAGCAGAAGTTTGGCCCAAATTTAGAAACTTTAGAAAGAAGATGGATTTAGCACATGAGGCAAGTAGTAACCCTTGAAAACTGGAGGAATTGCATGGTTTTATTTTCTATGATTTATTATGGTTTAGTTTGATTAGCTGGAAAGGATTTTACATGGAATCAAAGGGTTTATAGTTTAGAGTTTTGTGTTCTTGAAGGATTTGCTAAAATAATGAAGAAATCTTGGTTTGATCATGTAAATATTCATGGGATGGTATTTAATTGAGCCAAATTAATCTAGAGTGTTGTAGGTATGATTTTGAATGTTAGGAAATTATTTTAGACTAATTAAACCCAAAGGCTAAGCACAAAAATCGAAACTGAAGAAATATGAAAAGTATTGAATAATCATAGGTATGATCATGTGAATAGTAATAGGTTGGAAATTAATTGATGCAAATTAATCTAGAGGGTTTTAGGTATGATTTAGAATGTTAAGGGATTAATTTATACTAATTAAACTCAAGGTAAAAGCCTAAAAATCCGAACTTGGTAAATCTGGAAAATTTTAACTGAAATTTGTATGAGCGCCTAGGATCACCTAGCTTACTAAGGTAGGCGCTCTATGCAGAAAATTGAGATTTTGGGGATTTTTGTAATACGAATAAATATTCAAAAATATTTCTGATAAGTTAAGCATACTAGCATCTTTATAAAAACCTAATTAAGGTATAAAAATTTATAAAATTAGATTAGGAAAATTAACCAATTAATTGGAGGTTATAATGAAAGGTTGGTGCATGAAAAGGTCTAAATGGTATGGGATAATGTTAGGAATAATACAACTAGTAATTGTGGATTAAAAACATCTTCTAAGTTATATCTTAGGTCTGTAGGATGTGCTGGAAAATAAAAATACAGAAAACTAAATAGAAACTATCTTAGGTATTAAGATGGGAACTTAGATTATAATAAGGGGAATAATAAGGAAAGCTCTAAGAAAGACTTGAGCTACTTTTATTTGTGCTTTAAATATGAATATTGGTTTCTGGAATTGTATAAACTCTGGTTTTCATCGAATTTATGATTCATGAGTTTTATTTTGAATATAATTGGGAAATTGCATAGGTTATTCTGAAAATGGCTTTATTTTGGGTTTAGAAGGATTGAATCATGTTTTTCTCTTGGGATTGAATATTTTGGCATGGATTGGATTGTGGTACAATGTTATTTGCTTTTCTTTTACGGTTGAGTGATACGGCTCCTGTGGTTGAGTTGATACTAGCTTTTACAGTAAAGATGGGTAATCCTCTGTTGTAGAGATGTGTAATCCTTTATGGGTAAAGGTGTGTATGCCTCCTACAGTAGCGTGTCCTCCCGTATGTGGTTTTATCGTGGTTTGTGTCAGTGGGTTTAGCTGTATATGGATCCATAGTTTTGGCTGGTTAGCTAAGTGGTATTTCTTTTGGGTTGAGTTACTCCTATGTGCGAGCGCGCTTCCTTTGCAAGTTAGTTTGCTTTGGAAGGTACTATGTCTGGAGGGACACCCCGGTGCGCCGCTGGTGATTCTTTGTACATGTGGATAAGCGGCCATCTCCATGTATTGATTTTGGGGCTGCATGCTGGTGGTACATACCAACTTTGCTGAGTTCGTGCACAATAAGTTGATGACTATGGCTCCTATCTAAGGTGATGTTCACGGGTTTGAGTATCATTAGTAGCTTCGCCCTTAAGTCGCACGGTGGTATTGCTTGTGGTTGAGTGTCATCTCAAAAACTTATCATCGTTGTGAGTCCTGCAATGACATGTGCTTTATCGCTTTCGTCGGATTTATTTATCGATAACATCTTTTTGTTGGTATTTACGTTTGATTACATGTCTTATCGCCTTATTTGAATTTAGCATTTATGACTTGAATTTCTCGCCTTATCGTTGATTAATCGCATACCTCATGACTATTTGCTTACATTAGACTGTTTTAATTGCATGTACCTGCTACTTGCTGAGATGTAAATCTCACTCCGTTTTCACTTATGTTTCAGGTTTGCTTGGAGAGATCGCGAAGATGGGGCTTATTGATGGGTAGATTTGTAATTGATATTATTGTCCACATTTTGATTTGACAAATTTTATTGTAAACTGATTTGATTAAATTGAATAAAGAATTGTTTTATTTCCCACTATAACTCTGACGTAATTAATTAAATTTAAAATTTCTTGTGAATCTTAGTTTGTATCTGACCCCAACTTCGTGGTAACACCTCGAGTTTGGTTGTTGAATTGGACTCGTGTTGTTATAGTGGCGAACTGGGTTCGGGTTGGGTGTCGGTTTTGCACTGACCCGCGTTCGGGGCATTACAACCTTATTACTTTATATGACTACCTCTAAACTTTAAATAACCTTTAAATTACTTTCATCGATCTCACCACTACCTTTAATCACTTGAATCTTCTATTACTATAATAATCACATAACTAGACCCCATCATTGTGAGTACAAACTAATGAACTGATTTTAGAACAAGACTTTGGATTATCAATTGAACATGAACCAACTATGTTTCAACTAGTTGGATATAAGCAGATTTAGGAAGTACTTCTTGTCCAACTTTAGTGGTTTATGGAACTTATGCAATTACATAATATTGGGGGATCCTGTCACAAGGACGAGATAATTGCCTAAGGAAAGTGGAATTTAAGCGGTTCCCTATGACCCTCCACATACCTGGGGATCCACCCAAACATTGTATTGCATATTGCTCTATATTCTCACTATAAAAGTGATATTAAGGAACCCTTAATCAGCCCATTATCCGAGAATCACCCGATCAGACACAGCACTTGGCTCCACTGCACATACAAGCACCTCACTACACCGTGAATGAATTTTTTTTAACTGCATGGGGTGACATGCACGAGGGGGTCTGCATGAATGATCCGAACTGAATGCTGTCTGCACCATGTGAATGCTCTTCTTAACCAAAACCTAGATCTCTCTAGCAGCCACCCTTCTTCAATCGAGAAACTTACTTTTGGGATGGTATTAGCCCTACGCTCCCGTGGCTTGCCGGGGAAAGCAGGGTAAACCCATCTCCCCAGGTTTCTAGATTCTTCAAGCGCCATTGGTTTCTTGCCATGGTACGCGAAGGGTCTAGTACTTGGCTCAGACCCTTGAAGGCAGGTGCCTTGGGTTGGGTATCCTTCCCCACCTATAACTTCTGATAAACCCTGATGTGAGCATGAACATGAATGATCAAATAGGGGTAAAATCAATCTGGGGCATTAACCCCCGCCTTTGTTGGTCTTAACCCTAATTTAACGAAATTAACTCGATTTAATCCGTGCATTCAAGTTAGTCTTGGTTCAGTTGAAAGCCGGCCAGATCAGACAGGAATGGGTTAGAACAGAGGCAGAAAAAACCCTAGAAATAGGATTTCAGCCCACCTGTTGAGTAACAAATTTGTACCCTCCTTTTGGGTTCTCAACAACCCTAAAGGTGATTCTCTTTCCAGATTTGTTTTTGTAAATTTCGCCCTCGAAGGCAAGTTGTAAACATTATTTTCAGTCCGACACCGGGGGCAGATGAAAGGGCAGATGAAAGAGCAGATGAAAGAACAGATGAAAGAAAAGGCTGGCTAAGACCTGAATGTGTTTTCCAAACATTTAAAGGACATAACCTTTAAAACCCATAACTTGAGTGCTTGGATTTAATTTCTGTGATCGATAATTGCATGAACTGCTTAAGCATTGATTTAATTTTTGCATATCCTGTTGCATGCCTTAGACTAATTTAGAGTTTTTGGTGGAAAACCCTAAATTGACTTGGAATTTCAATCGGATAGTCGGCATGGCATCTTCATCCTCGACTGAGAGAGTTCGCTTCCCCAGGATAGAGAAGTGTGCCTTTGATACCCTTTGGATCCGTTCTTGGACAAGGCAATTGCAAGGAGATGAGCAAATTAAATGGGAACAGAAATACCATATGGGACAAACTCTGTTCCTGTTAAATGTGCCCATTAATTGGGACATGATTCAGGCGGCCCTACTTTTTTGGGATCCCCAACTTTCACTTTTTAGGTTTGGAGTTAATGAGTTGACTCCCACAATTGAGGAATTCAAACTATTCCTCCGATTCCGTGACCATGGAGAACCAGCTAGGCCAAACCTCAAAGATAGCTACAAGAATGAAGCTTGTACTTTCTTTGGCCTACCCAGAGGGGAATTCCAGACTTTAGGAAGTGACCAAGCATTCACGCGGGTCTCTAAAACCTTCCTTGCTGAAAATATAAGGGACAAAAAGCAGGAAAGACCCCGTGTTTGGTGGGACACCTTTACCCTCGTGGTTTTGTCACAACTCTTCTTCCCTACTGGAGGAGACACCATTAATTTGGCCCTCATGGAAATTGTAGACCAACTCCAAGTGAAATTCCGAATTGCACCACTAATCCTTGCTCAGCTATACCATGCCTTGACCATGACCAAGAACGGAACTAGGAGGTTTCAGGGATGCGCTCCTCTCCTACACATTTGGCTTCAAGATCACCTGATGGTTGCTGAACCTGTCAGCCCACGTTACGGGTACGTCCGTGACAATGTCACATTGATGGCCCGAAGAGAGATTAGACCAGACTTACCCTCCAGAGAGGACTGGTTTGACCACTTTCTCCAACTGAAAGGAGAAACGGATATAAGATGGGGAGGCACATTTAACCAAACATATACCCCCGTCATAGCTTTCAGGAAAAGACATTGCCTAGCCTTGATAGGCTTGACTCATGCCATGCCATACTATCCGGTTCGAATTTTGAGACAGTTTGGGAAGTCTCAAGGAATACCGATTAAGGATGAGGCGGAAGGTTTAACTGGCCCACTTACATGGGAATTGAAGAAAAAATTGGTGAAGGAATGGCAACAAGTGCATATACTCCAAGAGGACATTTTCACTGCATCCGACGTTCGTAATTATGAACAATGGATTGCTCGAGAAACTGGCCTAGACAGCCCTCCTCCTCTCCATATCGTCACCTCTGACGATATCCCAGTTCCGCCCCCTGACACATACAGAGATAGGGTGGCCGAACTGCAGGAATCTCATTCTCGGATCCACCGTGCATACGTGGATTCCGAGCGTAAAAACAAGCAGGCCAATGAGGCCCTTCAACAACAGCTTGACACCATGCGCAGACGCGCAAAAGAGGACCGACGTCTGCGGAATAAACTTCTGCGTGCCTTGAAAAGGCGAGACGTGTCCTCTCATTTTGATGATGACCAACCTAGCTAGACTTTGGGTTTGTTTGTTTTGTTTAATCTTGTAGTTGCCTGTTCTAAATTTTGGCATTGTACTTCTTTTTTCATGAAGAATTTTGTGCTAAATTTAATAAAGTCAATTAAGACATCCTCAAATTCCTTTTTCAAACAGTCTGGCCCCAATCCTTCAACTTCAAAAACTTTCAGGCGACCCAGGGGTTCTGAATAAAGAACACCCAATTCTTACCAACTTCCCCATATTCAGAAATTATCAATTTCAAATTTGAGTCTTAAATCTTTAAGGGTTCTGAATAAAGAACATCCAATTCAAAATTTTCAGGCGATCTGAGTAAAGAACTCGCCAAATTGTTTAAATCTTTAAAAGCAAAGGGTTCTGAATAAAGAACACCCAATTCAAAATTTTCAGGTGATCTGAGTAAAGAACTCGCCAAATTGTTTAAATCTTTAAAAGCAAAGGGTTCTGAATAAAGAACACCCATTTTTGCAACCAACTCTAAAACTTTCAGGCAATCTGAATAAAGAACTTGCCAAAGGAATTTTTAAACACAGGGGGTTCGGAGTAAAGAACACCCCATCCTTGTCAACTCTCAAACTTTCAAGTTTCAAGTTTAAGTCTTAAAACCCCAGGGTTTTGAATAAAGAACACCCAATCCCTTGAGCTCAGATCACACCCGTCTGATTTAAGAGATCACACGGTCAACCTATGGGGCACTGATGCCACTGGTGTTTAAACCAGAAAATTGGTAGAGGATCGTCCTGGCATAGCATACCCCGTTGTGTGGCACCAAGGTCAAGCAACTAAGCTAACGACTAAGGTACGCTCGGGTATCCCTAGCCGAACTCTTGGGGCACTGAAGCCACTGGTGTTTAAACCAGAAAATTGCCAGAGGATCGTCCTGGCATAGCATACCCCGTTGTGTAGCACCAAGGTCAAGCAACTAAGCTAACGACTAAGGTACGCTCGGGTATCCCTAGCCGAACTCTTAGGGCACTGAAGCCACTGGTGATTAAACCAGAAAATTGGTGGAAGATCGTCCTGGCATAGCCTTCCCTGTTGTGAGGCGTCAAAGTCAATGGTGATTAAACCAACGACTAGCTAAGACACGCCCGGGAACTACTAGCCAAAGTCAGGTGCTAAAACCATCAGAGATTAAACTGAAAATTGGTTGAGGAACACCTGGATGTTGCTGTTTAGCTCATCCCCTGTGGAGACTTAACATAGTCGAACCTTGTGATACTGAGCTTAAACCAACCTTTTAAATAGGGTTCCCTTTCCCAGCCGTTTGGCTAAAACAGACCAGTCTAAACCGGGTTCTCTCCCCCAACCATTTGGTTAAAACAGATCAGCTTAGGGTTCCCTTTCCCAGCCGTTTGGCTAAAACAGACCAGTCTAAACCGGGTTCTCTCCCCCAACCATTTGGTTAAAACAGATCAGCTTAGGGTTCCCTTTCCCAGCCGTTTGGCTAAAATAGATCAGTCTAAACCGGGTTCTCTTCCCCAGCCGTTTGGCTAAAACAGATCAGTCTAAACCGGGTTCTCTTCCCCAGCCGCTTGGCTAAAACAGATCAGTCTAAACCGGGTTCTCTTCCCCAGCCGCTTGGCTAAAACAGATCAGTCTAAACCGGGTTCTCTTTCCCAGCCGTTCGGCTAAAATAGATCAAGCTTAGGAGTCCCTATCATTTTCAAAATACTTCAAATAAATTAATCCTTGATCCTTCTTTACAGTTAGAATATATCAAGTAATCATGCATATAAGTTGCACTAATATCCACTGGTTGCCCTTCCCAGGTACCAAAATTGCTTCTCGAAGCCCTTACCTGTTAAGATCCAGAAGAAGACTTGAGATGGAGCAGCCAAGGGAACAGACCTCGCCAGAATAGGACCAGGCAGAGTCTAGCCAGACACAGACAGTGGCTGATTTACAACAGAGGATTGATAGCATGGGGACTATTATTCAAGAGTTAATGACAGAATTAAGAGAACTCAGGATGGCTCCCCCAGCTGCACCAGTGACCCTGCAGCAACCGATTGCTCCACCACAGATGGATGCTCCACCACCATACCCTGCGTACCCAGCTCCGTTGGTACCACCTCCACCTCCTCAAGCCGTGCCTCTTCCACAGATTATTGCACCTGCCCAACTGGGGCAAGAAGAGGAAGATTGGTATAGAACACAGCAGGCCCAGTTTGATGAAAAGATGGCAGCCACTAAGTCAGAGGTAGATGCTTTGCGTGAAGAGCTGAAAAGCCTACGACCCAGTGCGGTCCCCATGGAGGCTACTTTAGACAGCTTCTGCTTCTTCTCCGATGTTCAACTTCCACCGAAATTCAAATACCCTGACTTGCATCAGTTTGATGGCACCGGGTGCCCATTAAACCACCTAAGGTCATACTCTGGAGATATGTGTCAATATGCCAAAGATGAAAAAATTATGATACAGTTCCTTCAGAGGTCACTGACAGGAGCAGCATACAACTGGTTTTTGGGTTTGGATAAGACTAAGATCAAGAATTGGAACGATTTAGCTGCCAAGTTCATTCAGCAGTACCGTTTGAACAGTCAGATTGTGCAAACTTGGGCTGAACTGCAAAGGTTGACAAAGAAGAATCAGGAATCTGTACGAGAATATGCCAAGAGGTGGAAAGAATTGGCGACCTTAGTCCAACCCCCACTACTTGAACAGGAGATGACATCCTTGTTCATTGCATCACTTGGACAGCCATTCTTTTCCCTGCTACTGGGGCAGAGTACCTCTAATTTCAATGACCTGATTCTGACAGCAGACAGAATAGAAGATGCGGTCAAGGCTGGAAAGATAGATGGCAGTGGCCAGGGCCCTACACAGAGAAGGCCAGCAGCAGGACAGAACAGTAGAAGCCAAGGGCAAGAGTCCAGAAGGCAGGAAGCCCAGGCTGTTAATTATGTACAGCCAATACAGCCCTATCACATTGCCCAGAGGAACAAAAGTCAGGGGCAGCCCTTGAGAAGAACGAGAGAAGAGGCAGAGGCAAGGATGAAGAGGGTGTTCACCCCACTGCCTTATGCACTTGCAGAACTATTGGCTACACTGCTGAAGAAGGTGTACCTTCAAATCAAACTTCCCAACCTCAGAATGATCAACTCACGGAATTATAATGCAGCAGAGAGATGTGAGTATCATTCTGGAGCTCCCGGGCATTCAACAAATCGATGCTGGGATTTGAGGCATGACATACAAGATCTGATAGACAGTAAGAAGATCTCTGTAGATCCCCCAGCACCAGCAGCACCTACTCCTCCTACTGGTACGACCACTAACCCTCTCCCAGACCATAATAAGGCTTCTGGCAACGGAACAGTACATCAGATCATCAATGATCAAGGCAGTGAACTACAGGTTGACCCGTCCTTATTGATCGGACGACCGGGGCAAGTCGTCAGGATTCATCTCCAAGAAGGGGCAATCTATCAACAGATACATGTCATTAATGAAGAGGAGAATGAAGAAACCTTCATGGGGTTCCCTTTGGTGCATTTCAACTTTCCCGAACCAGAGCCTTTCTATCCTCCACCTGTCCCAAACTCACCCCCACTGAATATCTTCGACATGATGAACCCATTCAATGAGCCTGTGGACTTCCTACTGGAACCACCCACCCTCAATTTACACCAACTTCACCTTGACCCAACCTACTCCGCTATGCCTCCACCTTACCAATTCCTACCCATGTACCATGATTCTACCATCACTTCCACAGAAATAGAAGTCGATCGGATCACCCGTTCTGGTCGATATATCAACCCTAACCCTCCACCTGCACCAGAGGAAGAGATTAGTGAAGAAAGAACAAGGAAAGAGAAAGGGAAGGATGTGGCTACTGAATTGCCACAGACCCACAAAAAGAAAGGGAAGGCCCCAGAAGAAGAGATTGAAAGACTCCACTATAGTGCCTTCACTCCGGAGTATGATCTAGTGCAGCAGTTGAATAAGACACCAGCCCAGATATCCATTATGCGTCTCTTGTTGGATTCAGACAAACATAAAGACGTACTTATAAAAATACTGGGTGATACTCATGTGCCTGATGACATTAGCCCTGAGCAGCTGGAGACAGTAATGTCTATAATTGCTACACCAGAAGCAATCTCTTTTTCCTCAGCAGACTTGCCCCCTGAAGGTCAAAATCACACAGAGCCTCTGTTTATCACTGTAAGGTGCTCCGACTTAATGGTGAGACGGGTCATGATCGATAACGGGTCAGCTCTAAATATTTGCCCAGTCAAGACCTTCCACAGTCTACAGCTGAATGCTGATTTGATCAAACCTAGCTCCAATAATGTCCGCGGGTTTGACAATGCCAAGAAGGATTCCCTTGGGGAAGTTACTCTGGAAGTTACAATTGCTGAGAGGGCCTTCTTCATCACCTTTGAATTAATGGACATCAATGCCTCCTTTAATTTGCTGATTGGAAGACCTTGGTTACATCAAGCAAGGGCAGTCCCGTCCACCCTACATCGAATGATCCAATTTATTTCGGGAAATCAATTGATCACGGTGCATGCAGAAAATCACAGAGAATTTGAACAAGGTGGGGTACCTATAATTGATTATGAGCTGCCCACTTCCTTGAACTTTCAAGCCATTGAAATGGTGCAGATAAATAGCATCCCTACCCCTCTGCAATCAGACTTATCCCGCAGAAGAAAGAGGAAGAGCATGTTCGGTGCTGCTGAATGCGTCGACTGGGGCCTCCGAGTAGGAGATGGTTTGGGCAAATACAAGCAAGGCATCAAGTCTGCAATCCAGCCATGTGACAAATCTCTGGGCTTTGGATTGGGGTTTGTTCCTGAACCTGAAGACTATGCCAGGCTATTTGGCAGGAAAGCTGAACGAAAGAGGGCACGAGCAGAAGGAAGGGACCCACATTGGCCCATCTGTGTACATGGCCAATTATACCATCACTTTACCAATATGGAGAGGGAAGCCGCACAGGCCATTCAGAACATAGTCCCCCAGGGATGGGGCGATGAGTTCAATGATCCAGTTGAGCAAGCGGAAGTTAATTATCTGAAAAGGTTATGGGAAGAACCTCCTTTGCCCCAGGAGACAGTTACAGAAGAGAACTCAGAAGCTCTCAGTGGGATGATGGAAGAACTGTCTACTCTATTCTCTTGGCAGTCAGTTGACACCGAAAAACCAGCTATCCCAGAAGAGGCGTTTGCCTATCCAGCAGATGATGTCGGGGCACCACCAACTAAGGCTGAAGAAGAAGAACCGGCTCAGTACATCTACATGATGGAAAGCCAGAATAGTTCAGGAGAACCCACTCCAAGGCAAAGGTCTCCCCCGCCTCCTATCTGCATTGTACACCCAAGTACAAGGGATGGTCTGGGTCAGATGTTCCAGAATATGCCCCAAGTGCTGGGACTGCCCACTGAGCTGGCTTATCATGAGACTTATGGTAATTGGGCCCCTGACAAACATTCTTCCAGCAGGAGGGATGAATCATCAGAAAAATATGTAACCAAGGCATTCCCTAAGGTGGAACCACCCAACGAAGTCACTGTTCGGGTACCAGGGACTGTCATCCGCCGCGGGGTATAGATCAGTATATCATCAGAAGATTCAAGTCAGAATCAACCGAAGAAGGGCACAGTTGATGACCCCATCTGCATCTCCTCTGACAGCAGCATCAGCATGATACAGACTGGGAAGGTGAATGCGGTGACCGCTGTAACCAAGGACAAACGCGCATTGCAGAACTGGAGTTCGACGCCGCTTGCCACTCGCAAAGCCGAACTACCACAGGGAGTTTCTTCCACTTTTGAAATTCCCCCTGTAGATATTGCTGCACTTTTTAATAAATGCGTGAAGTCTTTTGATTATTTTTCCGCTTCTGTGAATAATTCTGCAAGTAAGCAAACTCAAAATCGCAACCTTAGTATCAATCTCGACGCACACCCGAAAAATTCGGAGCACGAGATAAATAATCAGGCTGCCAAAATCAAACAAAAACAAAAAGGTCAAAAAGAACAAAAAGAAATCCAAAGTGTCGAGCATGAATCAGATAGCGACACTTACTCATCACAACTCGATGATTCAGAAATTATCCCGAGTGTTTCTTTTAAACTTGAGGATAATGATGAACCATGGGAGACCCCACCTGAAATCCAATTTGCCTTGGACAGACATGAAAAAGGTCTCCAGGCTAACATTGAGGAAACTGAACCTATCAACATAAGTGACACAGCACAGCCAAGGATTCTTCAAGTTGGTAAAAAGCTCACATTATTACAGAAAACACAGATGACTGATTTTCTAAAATCCTACACTGATGTGTTTGCATGGTCATACGAGGATATGCCTGGGTTAGACACTGATTTAGTTGTGCATCGGTTACCTATAAAGTCTGAGGCCACACCAGTGAAGCAAAAACTCAGACGCATGAAACCAGAATGGGCTCTTAAGATCAAAGAAGAAGTCACCAAGCAGTTAAAAGCTGGGTTCTTGAAAGTTACAGATTACCGAGAGTGGTTAGCAAACATCGTGCCAGTCCCCAAGAAAGATGGAAGGGTCAGGATGTGTGTTGATTACAGGGATTTGAACAAGGCAAGCCTAAAAGATGACTTTCCATTGCCACACATCGATATATTGGTTGATAATACTGCAACTCATTCCATGTTCTCCTTTATGGATGGATTCTCCGGGTACAATCAGATAAGGATGGCTCCTGAAGACATGGAAAAGACATCCTTTATCATGCATTGGGGCACGTACTGCTACAAAGTGATGCCATTCGGGTTGAAAAATGCAGGCGCCACATACCAGCGGGCAATGACTTTGCTATTCCACGACTTGATGCACAAAGAAATGGAAGTATATGTGGATGACATGATTGCAAAGTCAAAAGAAGAGGAAAATCATTTGGTGAACCTTGGAAGGGTGTTTGACAGGCTCAGGGAATGCAAGCTCAGATTGAACCCGAATAAGTGTGTGTTCGGAGTTACCTCAGGGAAGCTGCTCGGATTCATCGTTGGAAAACGAGGCATTGAGGTTGACCCTGTCAAAGTGAAGGCCATATTGGAGATGCCTCCTCCATCCACAGAGAAAGAAGTAAGAGGTTTCCTTGGCAGATTACAGTACATCAGTCGGTTCATAGCACAGATGACTCCCGTGTGCGAACCGATATTTAAGTTGCTAAAGAAGGATAACCCAGTGGTCTGGAATGAGGATTGCCAAGAAGCGTTTGACAAAATCAAGGCTTATTTGATGAGTCCGCCAACTTTGGTTCCCCCTGTACCAGGGCGACCGTTAATCATGTACTTGTCAGTCACAGAAACAGCTGCTGGATGTGTCCTAGGGTAGCATGATGATACAAGAAGAAAGGAACAAGCAATTTATTATCTGAGCAAGAAATTTACCAATTATGAAGTAAGATACACACTGCTTGAGAAGTCCTGTGGCGCATTGGTATGGGCAGCTCAGAAGCTCCGGCACTAGCTCCTCAGTCATACTGTCTTCTTGATTTCAGATACAGATCCCCTGAAGTACATTTTTGAAAAGCCAATCTCCACTGGAAGAATAGCCAAGTGGCAGGTTATCTTATCTCAGTATGACATTGTCTACACCACGAGAAAGGCAATAAAGGGACAGGCAGTGGCAGATTACCTGGCAGAACACCCTGTGCCCGACTATCAACTACTTCTCACCGGACTGCCAGATGATGAAATTATGTGTGCCGAATCAGTAGAAAAGGTAACCGGATGGCAAATGTTCTTTGATGGGGCTGTCAACATCAATGGGAAGGGGATTGGAGCAGTAATTATTTCCCCAGAAGGAATCCATCATCCAATAGCAGCAAAACTCTTGTTCGATTGCACTAACAACATGGCAGAATACGAAGCATGTGTGTTAGGCTTGCGAGCCGCAATTGAAATGAATATCAAGAGTTAAAAGTTTATGGTGATTCCTGTCTAATCATCTACCAAGTAATGGGGGATTGGCGGACTAAGGATCCAAAGTTGGTGCCATATCAGGAATTGATTAAGGAATTGGAAGGACAGTTCAAAAATGTGACATTTGATTATATGCCACGAGACAGGAATCAGTTTGCAGATGCCCTGGCAACACTGGCATCTATGGCAACCATCACTGACGATACTTGGGTAAAACCATTGGAGATAGAGGTGCGGCATTCTCCTGTTTACTGTTTTAATGTTGAGAAGAGCACACCAAAAGGGGAACCCTGGTATGCAGACATAATGAGGTATATGAGAAATAGAACTTTGCCAGAGAATGCCACAGCATCTGAGAGGCGTACGATTCAGAAACTGGCAGGACAATTCTTCCTCAGTGGAGATAAGCTATACAAGAAATCCTACAATGATTCATTGCTGCTATGTGTAACAGAGGAAGAAGCACAACAGCTGGTTGATGAAGTCCATGGGGGACAATGTGGCGCCCATATGAGCGGGCACATGCTAGCCAGGAAAATCTTGAGAATGGGCTATTACTGGTTAACTATGGAACATGATTGCCAGATCCACGTAAGGAAGTGCCGGTTATGCCAAGTTTATGCTGACAACATTCATGCACCGCCCAACACTTTGTACTCAATGACTTCTCCTTGGCCCTTCGCCATCTGGGGAATTGATATGATTGGAGAGATCCATCCGAAGGCATCAAATGGGCATCGATTCATCTTGGTTGCAATAGATTATTTTACCAAGTGGGTAGAGGCCATGTCCTTTGCAGATGTCAAAGGGGCTCATGTGCTGAAATTCATCAGGAATAATATTGTCTGTCGCTACGGTGTGCCTGAAGCACTTATCACAGACAATGCCAAGAATTTGAATAACAAGGACATGGACAAGATGTGCAAAGATTTGAAGATCAGGCATTTAAATTCCACAGCATACAGACCCAAGATGAATGGAGCAGTAGAGGCTGCCAACAAAAATCTGAAGAAGATATTGGAAAAGATGGTAGTCACCTACAGAGACTGGCATGAGAAGCTGTCATATGCTTTGCATGCATACCGAACCTCAATCAGGGTCTCAACCGGAGCAACTCCTTTCTCTCTTGTATATGGAATGGAGTCAGTCCTTCCTGTGGAAGTGCAGATCCCTTCACTCAGAATCCTGAAGGAAGCAGAGGTTGATGACATTGAATGGAAAGAATCAAGGTTTGACCAATTGCAGTTGCTTGATGAGAAAAGAATCAAAGCTCTGTGCCATGGACAACTCTATCAGCAAAGAATAGCACGAGCTTACAACAAGAAAATGATACCACGACACTTCAAGGTGGGAAACATTGTTATGAAAAAGATATTCCCCCACCAAGAAGACAATAGAGGGAAATTCAAGCCAAACTATGAAGGACCTTTCATAGTGCACAAAGTTTTGTCCAGAGGAGCTTTGATCCTACAAGAGATGGACGGAACTATTTTTCCTGAGCCAATAAATGCAGATGCAGTCAAACTATATTACCCTTGAGATCATTCCAATTGGGAAATGAAGAGAGGCCATCCTTGACTCTTTCCTAAGACTGTAAATCCTTCCAAACACCCAAAAAAAAGTTTCCCCTAGTTAAACACTTTTGGGCCTGAAAATTTCTTTTCTAACCTAGTACAGGTATTCCTCACATCAAAATGGGCATTCCTGGCCCCCACGCCAAAAAAAAAAAAGAGCAATTGCGAAGAAAATCAAGAAAAAGAATGTCAATATGAATTCCATACCAAAAGAAATAAGCCAGGATGTAAGCCCCAACAATAAAAGGAGCACTGTACAAACCTATAAAATCACAGCCTTCTTGGGCCACTTATCTTTCTTTCAAAACCCTGACCTAGCCTACATTTCGTCCTACCTTAAAGACCTTTCGGATCCCAAAAAGAATGATCTTGAGCAAGACAGTCAAATCTGCGTTCTCGGGTAATGGCAGAATTGAATTCTCCCTGAAAGGACCAGACATAGTGAAAACCCAAAAAGGGCGCTATGTGCAAAAAGGGTCAGTCATGGTAAAAAAAAAAGAAAATAAAAAGAGAGAGCTGGTCATGCATTAGAAAGGGAAATGAAGCAAAAACAGAAACAGGTGGGACAATGCACTGAGTGGGGACAGCCAAGTGACCTGAAGGGCCCAGATTGTCAGACTGTGTTTGAGTCAACGCTCCAAGGCCTATGATGACAAGGCTAAAAATACCAAGCACTCTAAGCTGTGTCTAACTTAAGGATTGACTTTTATGATAATTGCAGGCACAAATACACACTACCACATTTGTGTTTTTCCGTAATTATTCTGCTTAACTATTCTTGGAATTTCCCCATCTGTGCTGCTAACCCGTGAAGAGGGGCTCATTGCCTTAATCAATAGCCATTTTAATTTTGATGAATTAAAGGCCTAGAATAAACCAACCCTGCATATCTCCAATGGAACAAGCACTGACATTTTGTTCCTTGTACAGGTTCAAAGAAGGAAGAAAGATGCAAGATGAACATAAGGAGGATACTTTGTTCCTTCATTCCCCAGCAGAGGCTTCTTCCATCCCCAGCAGAGTTCGGAAGAAAGAAGATCATCAAGATCCTTGGACCCTCCAACAAAACTTCAAGAGCAAAAAGAGACATCACAATAATCCCCAGAGAGTCATCTAGACAGATCATACTCCCACTAGATCCCCAGTGGATACTCATAAGTGGGAAGAGAAGCTTTAAATGCCTCAACAAGAGAAAGACCTTGGCAAGGAGAAGCAACAAGGAAAAGCAATAATGGGCCAATTCGCCCCTTCTTGTAAATTTTGATTCTCACTTTTGTAAATAGCATAGGCTAGAATAGGTGTGTGTGGTCTCCGAGATGATGGACAGCAGCGCGAAAGCTTCCTCCTGTCTTCCCACCTGCACTCCCAAACCCATACCTTGGCCTATTCCAAAAAAAAAAAAAAAAAACTGAAGTCACTAAAAGCTTTAAAGGAACAAACAAAAAGAAAAGAACATTGTTAAGTGCCTTGCATCAACGCCGAAACAAGCTGATGAGCTCAAATCTAATCTTATCTTTCTTTTCAAAAAACAAAGAACTAAGGAACAACCCTATTCAAACCCGAAAGAGGGTATAGGGATTTCAAAGTCAGGAAGTGATACCAGACATCTGACACTTCCCTTTCATTAAAAACAATTCAGTGATTGAGCTCGTCGACCATGTCGGCAGAAATGCAAGGTGCAAAAATAAGGTTCTTTTTCTTCTTTGCCGTTCATCCCCCAAGGTGACTCCAGCAAAGAGGGGCAGCTGTAGACACCTGATTTTTGCACCCCAAAAATGGCAAAAAATGTAAAGTCAAATTAAAAGTCAAACCCTGAAGGGGTCAAAAAATTGACTTTTTGATTCAAGTAAATTTGGCCATCAAACTTCATCTCATTGAAAAGAACATTTCGATACGATTCCAACGCAACTGGATTTGCTAGAATCAGAGTCCAGATGAAAAAGATATGAGCTGGTCAAACTTTTGGGGAGCAAAAAGTTGACTTTTTGCTCGACCCCAATTCAGTTGCCAAACTTGACCCCAGTGGACAGGTGGTTCCGAGCCGGTTCCAACGACACTAAGTTTGCTGAAATCGGACACCGGATGAAGAAGTTATGAGCAGTTGAAGTTTCAGAAAAACTGCCCATGTGGCAAAAAAGGCAGTAAAAATGGAATAAACCAATAAAATAAATAAGATAAATGTGTTTAATAATATTTTAATAAAGAGAATCTCGCCTTTTAATAAAATAATCGGAAAAATCGAATAAGAATCTTGCAAAAAACTAAATTGAATAAAGGTTTGAAATCCAAACATTTTAAAAACATGCTGGACCGTATTTGAATTACGGGCAGGGCATGCCCGTATTTGAAATACGAGCAAGATTCTGGTAGAAGACATGCGTCGCTGTACGGCGGGACACGCGTCCCGTACGGCCGATTCGCGAGATTCGCACATGTGCGTTTTTCGCCCGTATTTGAATTACGGGCAAGGCACGCCCGTACTTGAAGTACGGGCAAGGCATGCCCGTATTTCAAATATGGGCACGGAAATTTTGCCTATAAATAGAGAGGCCACCCCCCCCTCATTGGGACAAGCCCTCTCTCCTGGCCACCCCCCTGCCCTCCTGAAGTTTGCCTCGACCAAATGCTGCCCTCATACTGTCACTCTAGCATCCAAACTCTTCTTTTTCCTAAACTACCCCTAGGTTAGTTAAACCATGTCAATATCATGCAAAAATCCTCTCTAGTCTAACTCTCAAACCCATCACCCAGCCAAACCCTTTTTCCAACAATTTTGAAATATTTGGGAGGACGCGGGAGCGCTGCCCAAATCTTCGGAGAACCACAAATCCAACAAAACAAACTAATTACATTGTAAGTATACCATTCTCTCTAATTTGAATAAATTTTGCTTATTTCATTTTCTCCTTTACTCTTTTTTTTTATCACAATACCACTAACTTGTTTGCTGTTTTGGATGCCATGAGAGGAGCCATGAGAGTTTAGAATTAAAGTATTAACCTTTGTGGGAAATGAGGAAAAGAAAGTGTTTTTCTTGATTAAACAAATGGTCATCTCTAACCCTTTAATGTGGAAGGATTAAGCCTTGCTTAAGGACACGTGATATTCCCTGTAAAACTCCCCTTTTCCATGCTAAAACTGAATTGGAGATTATTCATGCAAGGCAGTGTTTCTTCAAGAAACACTAAAAGAAAAGGAAGATGGTCATTTGGGCCAAATGAGGCAAATGAAGTCCCTGGAAGAACCTACAATCTTTTCTGAAGCTACCAGAACATCTGAGAAAGCCACGGAACTGATCCCAGGAAGAGCCGGCGCCAAATATGCAAAACTGGAGGCGCCCGTAAACTCAGAGCGGTCCGGTCGGGACCGTGTTTACTTCACGGACGAGCCCAACTGGAGTTTGTCCACGGGCAAGGGTGGACCGTATAACAAATACGGGCAAATGTAAAGTAACATAAAAAACGTAAATTTTTGGCTCGGTTGGATCTATTCCAACCTGAACCGACCTAAACCGGCCCATTTCACAACTTGGGCTATCTTAAGCCCATTTTTTAGACCGTGGGCCCAAATGGGCCCACCAAGACCATCTTGGGTCCACTTGTGAGTGGTCCACCTTAGACTGGCCTATACCGGGCCTGTTTGCAACAAACAGGCCCAGGCCCTTTGACCCTTGGCTAATGGGCCAAATTCAAGCCCACTAAGCCCATTTGCATCTGTAAATAGTTTAAGTAAATAACCAAATGGGTTACCCAATAACCCAACTGGGCCCAAGGCCCAACCATGGCAACCCACGGGTCTTCCAACGGGACCCGGGTCCGACCCACTTCGCTTAAATAAATAAAAAGATAAAATCAAATAAAAAGGGACCCACACCTCCAACGGGCCCCGCCAGACCTAACAAGGCAGCATGCTGGTCTAGGAAAAGGGTAAAATTGACTCAAAAAACCAGGGAGACCCGAGGGACCCATCAAACTGATGAGGCGGACCGGGGTGTCTTTAGGACCTCCCCGGACGTAACCGAGGACTTAGCTAGATCTCTAATAAGCCGCAGACCAGACTTAGACCCGGATAGGACAAAACCGTGTCTGCCTGCACTCTCAGGCAGTGGCGACTCCGAATGTCCCGAGGCACGCACAGAAAGTGCACCCAGTGTGCGGTCTAGGATCCAGGATTTTTAGGTGCGCACACAAGACTTGGACGTGCTTCCTTACACAAGTATGTCTAGGAGTCGTGCCACAATTGGCGCTAACCTTTAGGACCACACACCATGTGTGTCTGGATTTAAGTTTTGAATTATTTTTAGTGTATGTATTGCTTTGATGAATTTTGGCGGAAACTGCTAAGGAATGGTGATGTCCGCCCCTTTTACTTAAATTTCTGCATTTCCTTATGCGTGCTTTAGACTGATTGAGAATGCTGGTGTGGAACCCTAAATTGATTTGGAATTCCGGTGGGATAGTTAGCATGATGTCTTTGTCCTCATATGAGAGAACCCGATTCCCTAGGATAGAGAAGTGCGCCTGCGATACCCCCTAGATCCGCTCTTGCACAAGACAGCTCCAAGGGGATGAACAGATTAAGTGGGAGGCACAATACCATATGGGGCAAACCCTTTCCTTGTTAAATGTGCCAATCAATTGGATATGATTCAAGCAGCTTTGCTTTTCTGGGATCCCCAGTTGTCAGTGTTTTGATTCGGGATCAATGAGTTGACTCCCAAAATTTAGGAATTTGACTTATTCCTCCGATTTAGCGACCTTGGAGAACCCGCGAGGCCAAATCTCAAAGATAGCTACAAGAATGAAGCTCGTGCTTTCTTTGGCCTCTCAAGGGGAAACTTCCAGACTTTGGGAGGTGACAAATTGTAAAACCCCGAAATTTCACCTAATAAATAAATAAACAATAAATAAAAGAAAATATGAGTTAAGTCCTAGTTAAAATAAAAAGTGAAGATTTAGAGGATAATTAATTCGAATAAGTCATAAGTTGTAAATAAAGAAAGAATTTTAATGAAATTAGCCTAAAAGAGTAAAAAGGGTATTTTGGTAATTTTCAGAAAAGGGTAATTAATAAATAGATCATTAATTAATAACTAGAATTAGAAAATAGAAGAAATTAAAAGGAATTAATAAAAGCCTAAAAGTGGGAAAAAGGGTAATTAGGAGATTTCAAGTCTTAATTTGGAGAAAATAAGGTTTTAGGTGATAATAATGTTTAATTAAATATTATGCACGAAAATAGGTTGTAAATAGGAGTTTATATGATAAGAGATTAAATTATTAATGTTTAAGTAGAAAAATAAAAGGTGGAGAAAAAGTAGGAATTAATTAGAATGGGTTAGACTTTAATTAGACCATGGTTGGGTTAGCCCAAATTAAAGTAGCCTATTAGGGTTGGTTTATGACTTCTAAAGCCTAATATAAATAGGAGGTTAAGGTTAGACAAGAGAGGATTTTCGTGGGTTTATTATTGAGAGAAAAGAGGGAGAGAAAGGAAGAAGGTTGCTAATGGAGATGTCTGACCAGCCATCATCAAAACATGATCGGGGAAAATCCGTACGGTGGATCAACTTCAAATTTGGAGGTTTTGATCTTCATTGATGAAACTACAATGTGTATGGTGGAGATGTAAATCAGAGAGCTCTAGCTTTGTGCATTTGGGAGCAAAAGTAAGGTCCAGAATTAGAAGCTTCAATGGAAGAAGGATTTTAGCGTATAAGGCAAGTAGTAACCCTTGGAAAACGTGAGGAATTGCATGATTTTGTTTT
The DNA here is from genome assembly GCA_947561395.2 of Buxus sempervirens. Taxonomy (NCBI): domain Eukaryota; kingdom Viridiplantae; phylum Streptophyta; class Magnoliopsida; order Buxales; family Buxaceae; genus Buxus; species Buxus sempervirens. Next base: position 31,975,176 of record OX387183.1, read on the forward strand.
CTGTGATTTCATATGGATTAGTCGGAACAGTATTTACATGGAATCAAATTGTTTATATGTTAGTGATTGGTATTCTTGAAGGATTTGTTGAAATAAAGAAGAAAACTTGGTTTGATCATGAAATTAATTATAGGATGGTATTTAATTGATGGGAATTAGTCTAGAAGGCTTTAGGAATGTTTTAGAATGTTATTAGATTAATTTAGACCAAAGAAACATATAGCAAAAGCATAACATCAGAACTTTGCAAATCTGGAAACTTCTGTTAAAAATTGCACTAGTGCCTAGGATCGCCTAGCCCTATAAAGGTCGGAGCTCTATGTAAAATTTTCAGATTTTGGGGATTTTGTAATATGAATAAATATCCAATAATTTTTCTGATTAGTTAAGCATGTTAGCATCTTTATAAGGACCTAATTAAGGTATAAAAATTATAAAATTAAATTGGAAAGATTAATCAATAAATTGAAGGTTATAATGAAAGGGTGTGCATAAAAGGGTCTAAATGGTATAGGATATTGATAGAAATAATTCTACTGGAATTCCTAGGGTAAAAACATCTCCTAAACTTTATTTTACGTCTGTAGGACATGCTAGAGAAATAAAATACAGAAAACCTTAATAGAAACTATCTTAGGTGTTAAGACAGGAAATTGGATTCTAATAAAGGGATTAATAAGAAAAACTCAAGTAAGAATTGATTTACCTTATTTAAGCTTTCAATATGAATGTCGGTTTCTGGAATTGCATAAACTCTGTTTTCTATCGAATTTATGATATATGAGTTCTATTTTGAATATATTTGGGAAATTGCATATGTTATTCTTAAAAAGCCTTTAATTGAAATTGTAAGGATTAAATCATGGTTTTCCCATGGAATGGAATACTTTGGTATGGTTTGTTATGTGGTATGATGTTGTTCACTTTACTGTTACGGTTGGGTGATACGACTTCTGTGGTTGAGTTGATACTAACTTTTACGGCAGAGATGGGTAATCCTCTGTGTAGAGATGTGTAATCCTTTACGGGTAAAAGTGTGTATGCCTCCTACATTAGCTTGTCCTCCCGTATGTGGTTTTATCGTGGTTTGTGTCAGTGGGCTTAGCTGTATATGGATTCATAGTTTTGGCTGGTTAGCTAAGTGGTATTTAGTTTGGGTTGAGTTACTCCTATATGTGAGCGTGCTTCCCTTGCAAGTTAGTTTGCTCTGGGAAAGCCCTATGTCTGGAGGGAGACCCTGGTGCGCCGCTGGTGATTCCCTGTACATGTGGATAAGCAATCATCTCCATGTATTGATTCTGGTGCTGCATGCTGGTGGTACATGCCAACTCTGTTGAGTTCGTGCGCAATAAGTCGGTGACTATGGCTCTTGTCTATAGTTGCGCTGCATGGGGCTTGAGTATCATTAAGTAGCACTACCCCTAAGCCGCACGGTGGTATAGCAGTTAGTTGAGTGTCATCTCAAATACTTATCATCTTTGTTAGTCCTGCAATGACACTTGTTTTATCGCTTTTGTCGGTTTTACCCCGTTAACATCAAGTTACTGGTATTTATACATGATCATCTGTTTTATCGCTTTATTTGGAATTGCCATGGATAATTTGGATTTCTTGTCTTATCGTTGATTAATCGAATACCTCATGACTATTTACTTACATTGGACTATTTCAAATTGCATGCACTTACTACTTGTTGAGATGTAAATCTCACTCCGTTTTCCCCTATTTTTCAGGTTGTTTGGAGAGATCGCGAAGATGGGGTTTTATTTGATGGGTAGAATTGTAATCGATATAAATGTTCACATGTTGATTAGATAAATGTGATTGTAAAATGAATTGATTAAAGAATTGTTTTTATTGGCCACCAGAACTCTAATATAATTAATTAGTTTTTAAAATTATTGTGAATCTTAGTTTGTATCTGACCCCAGGTTCATGGTAACACCTCGAGTTTGGTTGTTGAACCAGACTTGGGTTGTTACAGTAGCGAATCGGGTTCGGGTTGGTTACCGGTTTGCATTGACCCGGGTTCGGGGCGTTACACAAATCATTCACGAGGATCTCCAAAACCTTCCTTGCTGAAAAGATAAGAAACAAAAAGCAGGAAAGACCCTGTGCATGGTACGCCACCTTCACCCTCGTGGTTCTGTCACAAATCTTCTTTCCAACTGGGGGAGACACCATTAGCTTGGCCCTCATGGAAACTGTGTACTAGCTTTCGGTGGGGGTACCGAATCATGCCACTGATCCTAGCTCAATTATATCATTCCCTGGCCTTGTCTAAAAATGAAACCCGGAGGTTTCAAGGGTGCGCTCCCCTCCTCCACATTTGGCTGCAAGGCCACTTGATGGTAGCAGAACCCATCAGTGCACATTATGTGGTAGTTTGTGACAATATCACCTTGATGGCTCAAAGAGAGATCAACCCAGACTTACCCACTCGTGAGGCCTGGCTAAACCACTTTCTCCAATTGAATGGAGAGACAGACATTAGATGGTGGGGTACATTCAACTTTACCTACACCCCCATCCTGGCCTTCAAGAACAGAAGGTGCCTTGCCCTAATGGGCCAAACCCATTTTGTGCCATACTATCCGATTCGGGTTTTGACACAGTTTGAGAAGCCGCAGGGGATATCGCTCAAGGATAATGCGGATGATTTGACTGGCCCACTCACAAAGGGGCTGAGGCAGCAGCTGCTGACAGAATGGGAGACTATGCGTGTGCACCAGGAGGACATTTTCTCCAAGTCCCACTTTCGAGAGTACGAACAGTGGATGGCTCGGGAATTCGGCCACGACGGCCCCCCGCCTCTTGAGCTCATCACTTCTAGTGACATTCCAGTTTCGCAACCTGACACATACAGGGATAGGGTGGCCAAGCTGCAAGAGACCCACTCCCGTATCCATTCAGCTTATGTGGATTTGGAACGGGAGAGTGGGTAGGCCAATAGGGCCTTGCATCATGACATGGAATTAGTGCGCAAACGCGCAGAGGAGGACCGACGTTTGCGGAACAAGCTTCTGCGTGCCTTGAGGAGGCAAGATGTGTCCTCCCACTATGATGATGACCAACCTAGCTAGACTTTGGCTTTGTTGTAATTGATAAGCATGGTGATGTACTGTCAGCCACGGCGGCTCTTTTTGATCAAGCATGAATTTCCTTTCACTATAATGAGTTGTTCGAACTTAACAAGATAAGAATATAATCTGAAATAAAAAGAACTAAATTGGATTCCCCAAATTGGGCAAACTATCTTCTTTCACTAATTGCAGAATGCCTGGTCGCTGTGACCATCCAGCTCTCTTGATTGCATCTCTCCCATTGAGATTGTGAAACCCAGCAAGTGTTCAAAACCTAAGAACACCCAAGACTTTGAGCTCAGATCACACCCGTTTGTATCTTTCAACGAGATCATTTGGTCTAGCATTTTAGGGCACCAAAGTCGTCGACGGATGAGTTGGAGATTGGTGGAGGATCGTCCTGGTATAGCCTACCCCAGATAGCGACACCAAAGCCGTCGATGGAAGAGTTGAATATTGGCTGAGAAACGTCGAGGTACTACTAGCCAAAATTTTAGGGCATCAAAGCCGCCGACGGATGAGTCGGAGATTGGTGGAGGAGCGTCCTGGCATAGCATACCTCAGATAGCAACACCAAAGCCGTCGATGGATGATTCGGATATTGGCTGAGGAACGTCCGGGTACTACTAGCAGAAATTTTAGGGCACCAAAGCCGCCAACGGATGAGTCGGAGATTGGTGGAGCGTCCTGGCAAAGCCTACCCTAGATAGCGACACCAAAGCCGTCGACGGATGAGTCAGATATTGGTTGTGGAACGTCCGGGTACTACTAATCGAAATCTTAGGGCGCCAAAGCTGCCGACGGATGAGTCGGACATTGGTGGAGGATCGTCCTGGCATAGCCTATCTCAGTTAGCAACACCAAAGCCATCAACGGATGAATTGGATATTGGCTTAGGAATGTTCGGGTACTACTAGCCGAAGCTTGTGTTGTCGAGACTGGCGACGGATGAGTCGGAAATTGGTTAAGGCAACCCTAGGTGCTGTTTTTTTCAGCCTTCCCCTGTAAAGACCCTGCATGGTCCAACCCATGATACTGAGCTCAAACAAAACCCCTTGAATTGAAGGTTCTCTTCCCTTGCCAAGACAGCTAAAATAGATCATCTCAACCCCGGGTTCTCTCTCCCAGCCAAATGGCTAAAACAGATCAGTAATTTAGGGTTCTCTTTCCTAGTTGCTTGAGGGCGGCTAAAACATATCAGTTTTTCAAAATTTGGGTTCTCTCTCCCAATTGCCCATAGGCGACTAAAATAGATTGGGAAACCCGGGTTCTCTCTCCCAGTTGCCTACGAGCGACTAAAATAGACCAGTCTTCAGGAAATAGGGTTCTCTTTCCCAGTCATCTCCGCGTGGCTAAAATAGATCAGATTACCCAAAGTTAGGGGGTCTTTCCTCCGGCTGCCCCATGCAGTTAAAATAGACCAGCTTTTCAGGGCTTTCGAGTTATCTTTCCCAGTTACCTGCAGGTAGCTAAAATAGACCACAAAAAAAAAAAGGTTCTCTTCTCCGGTCACCTTGGGGTGGCCAAAATAGATCAATTAGCAAAAATCAGGTTCTCTTCCCTTGTTGTCTTTGGGCAATTAAAATAGACCAGTTAATCTAATCACATCAAAAGAGAAAAACAGCAAAAACAGATTCAATCAAATAAGTTGCATGACTCGTTCGTGTAAAATTGCACTAATGCCTGTCAATTGTTTCAAACAGGTACCAAAATTGCTTCCAGGAGCCGGTACTTGCTGAGATCGAGGAAAAGGCTTGACATGGACCAGCTAGGAGATCAGACACCACTAGGCGAGTACACGGCAGAATCTAGTTAGGCCTAGGTCGTCGACGATATGCAGCAGAAAATGGATGGCGTGAGCACTGTTATTCAAGAATTAATGGCAGAATTGAGGGAATTGAAGCAAATCCCCTCAGCAGTGCTGGCCGCTCAGCAGCAGCAGCCGCAGTTCTTGCCTCAAGCGGAGGTGGCACCACCACCATACCCTGTGTGTCCTCCGCCAGTGACACCACTACCATCGCAGGCAATACCATTCCCTACGGCAGTACCAATCCTCACTTCACCACAAGAGTAGTTTGTGCCAGTCCAACTGGGGTAGGACGATGAGGACTGGTACAGAACCCAGGAGGCCCAGTTTGAAGAGAGAGTAGCAGCAATCAAGGTAGCGGTGAAGGAAGAGAGCAAGGCAGAAATGGCCGCGATGCGAGAAGACCTACTCAAACAACTGCAGCCCAGTATAGTTCAGAGTGAGGCTACTCTATAAAGCCTCTGCTTCTTCTCTGATATTCAACTCCCGGCCAAGTTCAAATGCCTAGAGTTGCACCAGTTTGATGGCACGGGTTGCCCACTGAACCATCTGAGATCATATTCGGGTGACATGTGCCAATACGCCAAGGACGAGTGAATCATGATACAGTTTTTCCAGAAATCCTTAACCAACGCCTCCTACTCTTTGTTTTTGAGTCTGGATAAAACCAAGATTAAGGTGTGGAACGACTGGCATCGGTGTTCATCCAGCAGTACCGTCTGAACAATCAGATAGTTCAGACGAGGGCAGAACTGCAGAGGTTGGCTAAGAAGAGCCAGGAATCACTGCGAGAGTACACCAAACGCTGGAAGGAGTTGGCAACCCTGGCACAACCACCACTTCTGGAGTAGGAGATGACATCTCTGCTTAACACATCACTGGGGCAGCCATTCTTTACATTGCTACTGGGGCAAAGTATGTCCAACTTCAATGATCTAATCCGACAGCGGATTGGATTGAGGACGCCGTAAGAGCGGGCAAGATTCACGGCAGTGGGCAGAGTTCCACGCCAAGGAGGCCAGCAACTAGGCAGGCCAACAAAAGTCAGGGGTAGGAGCCCAGAAGATAGGAACATAGGCTGTTAACTACGTACAGCCGGCTCAGCCGTACCACTTCTCCCAGAGGCCAGAGATAGTGGCACCACAGGGATTAGGGCAAGCAACTTACCAAGGGGTAAGGAGAACTAGGGAAGAGATGGAAGCCAGAATGAAATGGGTCTTCACCCCTACCATATGCGTCAGCAGAGCTACTACCAAGGGGTACGTGCAGATCAAGCCACCAAACCCCCGATTGGTTAACGCCAGAAGTTCAATGCGGCAGAACGCTGCGAATACCATTTCAGTGCTCTAGGGCATCACACTAATCGGTGCTGGGACCTTAGGCATGATATCCAAGACCTAATTGACAGCAAGTGCATCACGGTCAATCCCCCAGCACCACCAGCTCAAACTCCTGCAGCAGGTGTCTCCACCAACCCTCTCCAGGATCATTCAAAGGCCTCCACCAGCAAATCTGCAAACCTAGTGAGCAATGATTAGAACAAGGGGCAGTTCGACCCATCGGTGTTGATTGGATGGCCAGGTCAAACAGTGAGGGTATACCCCGAAGGAGGAACTGGGCGGCAAATTGTGAACATCATTGGAGAAGATGACGAAGGCACCCCATTGGATTTCCCTCTGGTGAACTTCCACCCCTCCGAAGAACCCGAGTTTTTCTACCCAACTCCTATCCTTGATCCCAGTCCTTCCACCCTCAGTCTCTTCGACATAATGGACTTCCCGTCACAAGACCCTTTCACCCTCTCGTTTGAACCACCCACCTTTATTCTCTCACAACTCAACTTGAAACCACCGTCCTACAATGTTGTCCCCCGCCTTACTTAACTCAACCCTTCTACCATCAACCCACTACTACCCCCACAGAAGCAGAAATCGACCGGATCACCCGATCAGGCCAATACGTAAATGCTGGCCCTCCACCTGCACCAGAGGGAGAGACCAAGGAAGAAAAGAAAAGAAAGGAAAAAGGAAGGAAGCGGCTACCAAATTATAGCAGACCCATAAGAAGAATGGAAAGGCCATAGAGGAAGAGGTCACGGATCTACACCACAGCGTCTACACGCCGGAATATGACCTCCTCCAGCAGTTGAACAAGGTGCCTGCCCAGATCTCTATAATGTGCCTCCGGATTGATTTTGAGAAACATAGGACGGCATTGATGAAGGTTCTGGGTGACGCCATGTGCCGGAAAGCATAAGCCCTGAACAACTGGAAGTGGTTGTGCTGGTAATCATGGCGCTCAAGGCTATCTCTTTCTCTGCAGCAAACTAGCCCTCTGAAGTGTGCGCTCGTCCTAAAAAATGCCGCACCGCGGGGCGCACGGATTCATGCGTGCCTCTGGATGGGTAAAACGGGAAGGTTGGAGTCGCCACCGCCTGATGGGGTGTAGGCGAACACCTGGGTGCCTATGTTCGTTTATTGGGCTAGTCTGCGGCTTGATAAGGTCTCGGTTGCAGTCCGGGGAAGTCCGTAGACACCTCGGACAACCCCGTCGGTTGACGGGTCCCATAGGTTTCTTGGTATGAGACAACTTGGTCTTTTACTCACCCGTTTCTTAATCCAGCATGCAATTTGGTTAAGTCTAGTGGGACTGCTTGGGTGGTGTGGGCCCCTTTAATTGATTTTATCTTACTAATTAATGTGAACTGGGTCTGACTGGGTGGGCCCCGTTGGAATGCCCACAGATTCCTTGGTGGGCTTGGTCAAGCCCACATGTCCCCTGGTGGGCCTCTGTTTGAGCCTGGGAGGCCCTTTGGGCTTTGGTTAGGTGAGTTGGTTTTATTTTAGGGTTTAAGTGGGAGATTACTTAAGTTTTATTTCTGGTGGGCCGGATTGGTTTGTGGGCCTCTGGATGGGCCTCACAAGGGTGACAAAGTATTTTGAATTATCTTGCTTAACTTACCAAAATGGGCTGGACATTGGGCTTGTGTAACGCCCCGGATCCAGGTTTCTTTAAACACATAAACCCAAATCTGGTTCGTTAGGGAAAATGGCCCAAACAACTTGTAAGCACCACATTTTTGCGCTCCCGGAAGAGCCGTAAATGCAAACCCTAAGCGGAAAGTTAAACCCTAAGGGGTGGAAAATTGACTTTTTTGATCAAGTGAAAATTGGCCACCTTGCTTTATCTCAATAGATGGAGAATCCCGACACGAGTCCAACGCAACTAAGTTTGCTGGAATTGGAGTCCGGATGAAGGTTTTGTGTGCTGGTCAAACTTGAGGGTGAGCCGAAAGTTGACTTTTTTTAACCCCGTGCCAGGTGCTTAGCTCTACATCATTGGATAGAGGGCTCCGATACGAGTCCAACGCAACTGAGTTTGCTCAAATCAGAGTCCGGATGAAGGAGATATGAGCTGTCGAAGTTTCCGAGCAGAAAAACCGGAAACTGCACACGTGGTGAGTGGCGCAAGAAAATATCTCGAGGGGCAATCCGTAAATATCCGAACATGCAAAATATCGTAGGTTTTAAAGCAAAATTTCGCAGGGGCAATCCGTAGATATCCAGAAGTGTCAAATCGGTCGAATCGGTCAAGTCGAGGGGTAAATCCGTAATTTTTTTATTTGTATCCGACCAAATATATCGGATACACATAGGTTTGTGTATAACCGACATCAAATGTCGGATACAAAGATTTGCTCGGCGAGATTCGCGCCGATTCCCCGACAGATTCGATGCGGCATTAAAATTTTGAAATAATTCTGTTTGTATCCGACATTTTATGCCGGATACAAAGGAGGTTCAGTGTATCCGATATTAAATGCCGGATACAAAGGACATGTAGTGTATCCGACATTTAATGCCGGATACATTAAGTTTCTCTATAAAAGCCACCAGCAGCCCCCTTTCTTGGGGTTGGCTTATTTTGCTGGTCTTAGGCCTTCTTCCCCCACCCTAGCTGGTCCGAACCAACTTCTCTCCAGCCTCCTTCACCTCCATCACTTCCCCCAACCCCCCTAGGTTGCTCCCACCTCTTCTTTTCATCCTCACTCTTCATTCCTACCCCAACATAAGGTGGAACCATTGCTGCAGCTGGCCTGAGGTGGAGCTTCCAGCTGGTGTTTTGTTGCAAAGAGGTCATACACCTCCCCAAAAAGAGCTAAGGATCACCAGGTAAGGCTCCTTATCATAGTGTTTCACTCATATATTAAAATCAGGTTTTTCTGCTACCTTTCTTACTCTTGCCTTTCTTCTTGGCATGGGCTCATTTCCTTGTCATATTAAGCATGCATTTGGTTTTCTTTTCGTGGCATGAGGTGCTGCAAAGGTAAGAGGTCCACATTAGAGTCCTTAGGAGCACGAGAGGTTTCCTTTTTTACTCATTTCGATGCTCACAAGCTGCTGTTTTGGGCTCTTGTGTGTTATTTCAAGGAAGAGCATGTTCCTCCTCCACTTTGGTCCAATGTACCCCCTTCTCTTCCCCTTCTCTCGTTGTTTCTTTTCATTGTTTGATCATGAGGCTGGGGATCAGACCTTTCTGGAGGTCATAGGTGATACACGCTAGATCATACTTGTGTTGATTTTACATGTGTTTGGTTGTTGTTTGTTTTGCACAAGGTCCTCTTGCGGTAGTGTCATGCATGTTAGGATCGGGTGGGCATTTATTCCTTGTTTTTCTTGCATGTTGGATCAGATTCTCTTGCATGCAAGCTACTGTTTTCCATCATAAAAATCAGTCCCCAGGGACCATGCATTACACATATGCATATCTCTTTAGACACAAGTAAAGCACCAGCAAATGTCATTCACGAATTACTATTGTCAATGATTATTTGGTAGGTTCGTTGCTGATTGTCACTTGTTTTTTTTTATGAAATTCATGCTCCACCAAGGCCCTGGGCACCCACAAGAAGGCAGCCCTTCACTCCCCAACTCCCTTTGCTTTGTCCTAGGTGAGTGGTTGCTGGGGACAGCAGCAAACTCTCACTGTTTGCTGCTGTCTCAGTAGGCCTACAGCCCCAGACCAGGCCCAGCCCTCCAACCTGTGCATGCATGCTGCCCTATCCCTAACAACTATGTGATGCCCGACCCCTTTAACATGCTAGAGCCCACCGGATTTTTCCTTTATTAGCGCTGTTTTCTCCCTTCTACAGCAGGTCTATTGGCTTTGGTTTGGTAGTTTATGCATGCTTTTGTTCTCTGATTTATACACTACGCCACAGGCACACCTGAGCTGCTGCTGGGAACAGCAGAAACTCCCCCACCCTTTATAGGCCACATCCATGCACGATAAGCCCGGTAAGTCCACATAGACAGCTGCTGTTTCCCTTTACAAAAAAAAAACATGGATGCTATGAGGTAGGTGTACTGACCTTGGCTTTAGCATTTGCTTTTTTCTTTTGTATATGCGTGTGAGCATGTTGCCTCCCCCCATGACCTACTGTTTTTTATGAGGATGCTCCATCATGCCCCCCCACCATCCTCTTGCCTTGCTGTAAAAGCCAAAAGAGAAGCCAAATGGGGCCTCTCCCCTAAACCTGAACCAACGTGGGCCTTCCCAGGGGCCCACATGGCTTGTAGAAGACCCCTAGGAACCCCTGGAAACAACCCCAAATGGCAAAACTCAAAAAAAGGCCATTTCAGGGTGATCCGGCAACTCAGGCCGGATCACCTATGGCCTGTGTGTATCCAGCAACTAAGGCCGGATACACGGCAGAAATGCCATTTTTGTATAATTTTGATCCTTGCCGAATTCTTGCGGTAATTTTAACCAAACCAAGCGAACCAATAGGGTTTCCGGGTCACCCGGAAACCCAACTTGGGACATGGACCGCCGGTCCAGCTCAGAATACCCGTGGGCCTTCCAACGGGGCCCATCAAGCCCGATAAGTCCAAAAGCATGCAAATAAGTAAGTTAAGTAAAGTGAACTAATTGAACCGGGAGGGCCAAACCCAATGCGGCCCACCCGAACCTTGATGTGTGGAATGATGTGGATTGCATGGTTTGGCCGAGACCTAGGGCTAGGGCCTATCGGGCCCGCCAAAGCCCACTAACCAAACCAAGTGTGGGTTTAAATCCTAACTTCATGGAATTAGGGCTTTCAAGCCCGGAACTGGACTATGGGCCCCAAGCCCAATGTCCAAAACATCTTGGCAAATTTAAATAAAAATAAATTAAAAAACACTTTGGCATCCATCATGGGGGCCCACCAACCAATGCAGACCAAACCCTTGCATGAAAATCACTAAGTCTCCAACTTGAATAAATTAAGTAAAATCAATTCATTACACCAAAGCCCAAAGGGCCTCCTAAGCTTAGACAGAGGCCCACCAGAGGCATATGGGCTTAACCAAGCCCACCAAGAACACCGTGGGCCTTCCAACGAGGCCCACCCAGTCAGACTCAGATCACCTAAATTAAGCAAGATAAAATCAATTAAAGGGACCCACACCACTCAGGAGGTCCCGACAGACTTAACCCAATTGCAGATCAGATTAGGAATCGGGTGAGAAACCAAAGTAAGCCGACTCAAACCAGGGAACCCACGGGGCCCGTCATCCGACGGGGTGGTCTGGGGTGTCTACGGACTTCCCCAGACCGCAACCGAGACCCTATGTAGAAACTCAAGCCGTAGACCAAAGCCCAAAATAGACTAACTTAGGCACCCAGGTGTCCGCCTGCACCCCATCAGGCGGTGGCGACTCCGAACTTTCCCGTGCTGCGTTTCCGACGCGCACACACAACTATTCCAGACTTAAACAACTTCATTTATTATATCAGAGTGTGAAAATAAAGACATCTTTCAAGAAGCGCAGAATTAAACCACCAAAATAATCCATTAATATTTCATCTATAAAGTCTGGAAAGGGTTCAACTAAATAACATCCACCAAGGGTGTGGAATAAAGATACCAATCATCCTTCAAATAACATCAAAGTCCTCAATCAAAATACTAAAAATAATCCCTAAGAAAATAAATCTAAAGGTTTCTCCATGTCCTTCTGGACCTACACAAGAATGAAATAGTTTTCTTCCAGGTAATCACAGTAATCCCCCGGAGTCTCTACCCCAGCAACGTCCTCTCCAGGAATATCTGAAAACAAGACCGATAAAACAATAATGTGAGAAACAACATCTCAATAAGCAGTCATGCAAATAGTTGGCCACAATAAAATATGCAACGCTTAATCCGACTAATCACAATAAGATTCAAGACAACAATGAAATACAATTTGTCCACCTCATGGGACTCATGAAATAGTATACCAGAAAAAGAAAGTAGACATGTGCCAGTATGCTACCTAACCGAATTACGATGGACCAGCCGCCCTGCAGTCTGGCTATTCAACACCAACGGAAGAACCCAACCATGAGTTAGCATGTACGGCCCAACCAATCCAGGAGTGGGTAACGTAGCGACCAACCAATCCAGGAGCGGTACCATCCTTGAGATGATGGAATGCCTCAGACACAGAATTCAAACCCTCTAATACACATTTCACTTACTAGCTATTCTATGGATCCATATGTAACGCCCCGGATCTGTGTTGTTCAATAAAGAAATAACATGTCTCACGGAGTGTTAGGTAAGGATCTTTAAACATTTATGATCGCTGGATAATCATCTAACTAAAACATATCAGAGTGCACAATTATATTTTATCTAAGAATTCAATATTTAAAACTTAACTAGGCTTCAAATAGTACAACCCCAAATGACTTTATTACACCTCAATCATTCAATTTATTCAAGATTCAAAATAACCTACAAGGCTAAGGAATGTAATAGTAGTCTTCCTCCCTATAAGTCTCAGTCGGATCTACCCTAATAGTCGTCTCACCTCGAGTATCTGAAAACAAAACAAAAACAACAGAGTGAGATACGAATATCTCAGCGAGTAGCATATGCATGCAAAAATAGTTAACCGCAGTTCAAATTATGCATCGATAAACATCCCGTACGAATAAGCAACTAATGCAATTTCCACATTTAAAACCAAAACCAAAACCAAATAATCAGTTCTAATCACATTTCAATTCAATGCGGCAACACATCGATTGGTCAATGTCATGACTATTGTTAAGTTGATAAATTAAACATGCCAAGTAGACACTCCACACCTCCATGTACACAGTTCCGGCCTACTCAGGGTTTCGTCATCCAATGCCGGCCTACTCCTCGGGTTTCGGCATTGACAACCAGGCCTACTCAGGTTTTCTGGCTGCTCTACACCGGTCGTGGCAACACACAAGGCCGTGCAATTTCAACAACCAACAATACCATTACATTACTAAGCTTAAGCATGGATCCAGGACAAGCTAAACCAAAACAGTAAATCATCGTATAATCTCAATTCCAACGTCAAAATAAAACAATACATGCCACATCATGTATAATTCAACACAGTTCATCACATGTCCCTCTGGACCAAACAGTACCTCAAGTACTTCAGTATTTTCCCAAATTCGTAATACATGCAAATTTGAAATAAAACTCAGTTATTCACACCAATAAAATCCTTACAATACATTCAGAATTTTCCAACAAGTAAAACCAGGATTTAATAAGTTCTACCAAGTACGGTGTATAAAACAAAGAGGAATCTAACTAGTAACTCCTAGAGTTTGGTACCCAATACATCACTTACAAATAACCTAAAATTTTCCTTGGAAGCCTCTAAGAATTTCCACTTAATTTTCTCCTAGGTAATATTTGTTCTAAAGTCCCAAAAAAGTGATTGGTTAAGTGGTTGAACCCTCAAATCATCAAAACCACTTTGGTTTAGTCAGAAATACAATTCGGCAAGCTTATTAGACCATGCGCTGACCTCCTGCTCTAGGCGCGAGGTCGGCGGATAGGTCTGGGGTCGAAATTGGGGTATGCGCCTACTCGAATTCAAGTGAGCACGAGCTCGGCGCGAAGTGAGCGTGAGCTTCGCGCGAGAAGAGCGTATACTATTTAAGTGGGCGCGAGCTCGGTGCGAAGTGAGCGCAAGCTCGGCGGATAGGAAGAGTGTATCTCGTGCTCACTACCCGAAGTTGGCGCAAGTGAGCGCCAAGTGAGCGGATACTCACTGTTATTTCCAGACCTCCAACTCTGGCCGATCTTTTTCGGTCTGTAACCATTTATTTAGTCTCCTAATCTCCCCAGAACACATTTAAACTGGTTTTGAAAGTAATCTAAACATATTTTATATTTATCATCATTCAGTTATAATACTCTCATGCTCAGACGAAGTTCTTCCAGAAACTCAGAAAATCACTCATGCATCAGAATAGACTCACGAATAAACATCACTTATGCATCAGAATAACCTCACGAATAAACACAAAACCTCAGTTGTAAAACGATGCTACTCACCCCTCGCAAGCTTATATCCCAGCAACAATATTTCTTGAACCACGGCCGACCACCCACAGTAGTCCGCGTGCTTGCTAACTCCGCCGAGATGATCCTCTGTTCGCAAGAGGAAAAACTTTCTGGATCCTTGATCACCAACACCACAAATCCCGTAGCTGTTCCCTTCTCTTCCCAACGAAACCCTAGATCGCCAACTGAGAGCTGCAATCGCTAATCTCTTTGGTTACGAGTGAGAGTAAAACGAGTATTCAAAACAAAACCTAATTTCCCTTAAATATATATACCTTCCATAAGTAGAATTGCCGCTCGACAACCTTTGAAATTCATTGATTCCGTGTATGCTCGCCCACCGAAAACCCTACATACACCCATAGCTAATTAAGTTAATAAGTACGCGTAAATAAATTTTTAAAAAAAAACTTCCTAACAAAAATCGGGGTTTTACACCATATAACTGCTAAGCCCACTCAATAGTGAGAAAACCAACCAGGGTAATGGACATACTTCTCAATAACACCCACCAAATACAGAACCATATCTGTATCACCAAATCCGCCCATGCGGGAAACAATAAATCAGGCACCAGCTTTGTCACACCAATGACCCAAAACCAAAACATAATGCACCAAGTCATATGTCCAAAACTCCAGGTGTCAACGGGCCAATATGTCCTAAATGTGTATCGACTCCATCGATGCGCAAAATACTTTCATATCACCTAAATACAGGTGTATGAACTCACAAAACCAACCTTGGTTAAAAGTAAAATCTTTTGGAACAATAGAATCAAGTAAAAGTGCTTCTTTAGAAACATCTACCCAAAATCTTTATAAAATTGAATTTTAAACATCCACCAATGAAAACACTTACCAAATACCTCAATCTTGATGGTACATAGGTTAAATTTGGAAAAAAACACTTCGTGGTGAAAAACTAGGTTGAAAAGTCAATTTCCAAAAATCTGACAGATTGGTCGCTGGAGTGGCCAAGGGCGCTCGATCGGCCTTACAGAATAGGTTAATTCAGGGTAGGTCGCTTGAGCGATTGTTCTAGTGGCAGTTCAATCTGGGTAAAATTGCTCTCGGGTTTTGGAACAATTACATAGGTCGCTCGAGTGACTGCTCAGGCGGCCCAATACGTGAAAATTCCGTAACTTTGTGAAATTCAATAAAAATTCCACAACTCCATAGTCAATGCATCAAAATCATTCTAAATCATTCTAAAACACTTTATAAACATGCTAGAACAATTCCCAACAATTAAAACATCATAAATAACAAAAACAACGCATCAAAACACCGAATAACCATGTATATCGTCTAAACACGAATTTGGATTTTATGCAAGCATCAAGAGACTACTTACCTACTTCTAGGAACTTAAACCTTCTCTAAGAGCAACGAAATATCACTCCTAAGTTTGCCAAATGACCCCAACAAGCCTCGATCACGTCTGGGTTCAAAAATCACACTTTTAAGACTTTTAAACATCCTCAAATCTCCAAAACAAAAAATTATATCTATTTGGCTCTTACCTGAGTTTCTATGCACGAAAATACTCCTCCTTCTTCTCTAAGACGGCTCCAACAGGTGGTTTTAGGGTTAGGTTTTGATCACAAGAAGCTAGGAGAACACAAGAGGCAACAAGAAAAGAAACGAGCGGCTGCTTCTAAATTAGTGTTTTAAACTCAACGTGAATATCCTATTTACATGCATATTAGGTTATTTAATTATTTAAAGTCTTTTACCATAATACCCCTTCTTCTTTAAGGGAACTTAAATCAAACCATTAAACTAACTAATCCTTAAACCAAATAAACTTTTGGGTCAACCCACTCTCCTTGGGTTCGACCAAACTCTTATTTATTCCCCTTGATTATAATATAATTAATTTTTACTAATACAAACCATAACACAACTAATTAGTATATTAATATTATACTTAGCCAATAATCATGAACTCACCTTATATAGGCTGTCCTGTCATCTCCGGTTCATCTTGAACTCCTCCGGGTTGAACCAAAATCTCATCTCCTGCATATTATTAACCAATTAGTTTATTGATTTATTTATTACTAAAATCTGGGATTTTACACAAACAATCCCCAAATACCTCAATCTTGATGGTACATATGTTAAAATTGGATAAAAACACTTCCGTAGTGAAAAACTAAGTTGAAAAGCAAGTTTCAAAAAATCTGACAGACAGGTTGCTCAAGCGGCCAAGGGTGCTCGAATGGCCTTCACAATAGGTTGTTTCAGGGTAGGTCGCTCGAGCTACTGTTTTAGCGATAGTTCAATCTAGGTAAAATTGCTCTCGGGTTTTGAATAAATACATAGGGCGCTCGAGCGACTGCTCAGGCGGTCCGATACGTGAAAAATCCGTAACTTTGCGAAATTCGATAAAAATTCCACAACTCAATATTCAATGCATCAAAACCATTCTAAATCACTTTATAAGCATGCTAGAACAATTCCCAACTGTCAGCACCTCATTTTTGCACCCCCGAGGTGCCAAAATTGCAAACCCTAGATGAAAAGTCAAACCCTGAGGGGACAAAAGTTAACTTTTTGATCAAGTGATAATCAGCCACCTTGCTTTACCTTAGTGGATAGAGAATCCCGACACGGTTCCAATGCAACTGAGTTTGCAGGAATCGGAGTCCGGATGAAGGTTCTGTAGGCCGGTCAAATTTGAGGGGGAGCCAAAAGTTAACTTTCTGCTAAACCCGAGCCAGGTGCTTAGCCCTATGTCATTGGTTAGAGGACTTTGATATGGTTCCAATGCAACTGAGTTTGCCCAAATCGGAGTCCAGACAAGGAAGATATGAGCAATTGAAGTTTTCGGGCAACAATGTCGAAAACTGCACACGTGGCGAGAAAAGCAGAGAAATATCTCGAGGGGTAGTCCGTAAATATCCAAAATCTGCCAAATATCTCAGGGTTTAATCCAAAATTGCACAGGGGGCTATCTGCGAATATCTTAGTGTCAAATCAGTCAAATCGGTCAAATCCGGGGGGTAATCTGCAAATATCAAAAGTATTCTCAGAATGACCGAAATTAAATTTCGATTATACACAAATTGTGTTTAACCGAAATATATTTTCATAAAGCAAAATCAAAAATCACCCGACAGATTGTCTGAGTCCGTACCTGACAGAAATTAATTGTTAATCAAGTGCAAATGTAACCGAAATTTAATTTCGGTTACACATGGTTTGTAATGTAACCGAAATTAAATTTCGGTTATACTACATTTTCTTCATAACCGGAATTAAATTCCGGTTATTCAATTTTTGTCTATAAAAGGGTTTCAGCAGCTCATTTGCAAGGGTTGGATGGTTTTTTGACTCTGCCCTCTCTCCTACCTTGTCTGAAGCCTTCTTCTTCCCTTCCTTAATCCCTTTAAACCCTTGCAAACCCCATTCCAAGCTTCTAAAAACCTTCCCACTCTCTTCTCCCTCCACTTCCACCACTTGAAAGAGATCTAGAGAAGCATTTGGAGAAGAGGAGGTGCTGTCTCGGAGCTGTGGGAGTCTCAAGGGGGTTCCAACACCACCCAAGTAGGGTTTCAGCTTTAAGGTATGATTGCCCACTATATTTTATTTGACATATATGAATTTTAGCTCATTTGGAGCATTTTGATTTCCAAGCATGCTGTGATATCATGTTCTAGTCACCATGTACATGTTATTTTAGCATTTTTGTTCATCTCCCCATGCTATTTGGGGGATTGTCACCCTTCTATGGTAAGTAAGGTGTTGTTGTTGGTACAAAGAGAAGGTGGAAGGTATTTTTGGTCGGGTTGAATTGGTTACTACAACCCTATTCGGCCACTATTATGTTTGTTGTTCATTTCATCAAAAGGGGAGTGTGTTCCCCTTGTGTACGTCATCCAATGTACCCCATTCCATTCTTTAGTTAAGTTTATACCATCTCTTCATGCTTGTCATGTATGCAAAATTAGTTGTAGTTTGTATGCATGCTAGGGTTCATCATTAGTTAAAGAATGCATGCTAATATTTTGTAGGGTCATGAGCATGAAGTTTTAATTAGCATGTTTGCTTGCCTCACCATCTAGTTCAATGATTTTGAGAAGGTGAGGTTTGTTTGTTTGGAATCCCCCCTAGCATGATCCCCATCCCCTTTAGTGTTTGGTTTTGAAACCCCAAGGAGGAGGAGCCAAATGGCTCCATTCGGACCACTATGGGCCCACACAGGGGCCCACAGAGACTTCCTATGTGCCCAAAAACCCCATGGATGGGTTTTTTGCCGAAAAAGGAAAAAAAATGGATTTTTGCAGTTTAACCGAGAACTCAGACTGGTTATGGGGTTTTTCTGGTTTAACCGAAAATTAATTTCAGTTAAACCAAAAAAACAGAATAACCGAGAATGGTTTTCGGTTACTTTAAAATGCAATAAAAATCAGTTTTTTTGAATGTTGGTTGCTTTGCTGATTGTTTAAATCGAACTGGGCGAACCAGAAGGGTTTCTGGTTGAACCGGAAACCCAAATTGGGACATGGGCTTTTAAGCCCAAATCTGATTCCTTGTGGGCCTTCCAACGGGGCCCACCCAGTCCAAGATCATCTTTGTAAATAAACAAGATAAATAAATTAAACTAAATGGACCAAACCCTATGAGGCCCACCAAAGCCTAATGAAAAGGAAGCATGCCGGTTTAGGGTAGATGGATTGGCCGAGACCGTGGGTACGGGCCTATCGGGCCCACTAAGCCCATCAATCCAACTGGGTAGGGTCCAATACCCTAACCCATCGAACCATGGATCACCCGGTCCAAGTCTAGACTAATGGGCCCCAAGCCCACGATCTAGCCCACTTTGGGAACCTAAAGAAGATAGGTTCAAATAAATCACTTGGCAACCATGTGTGGCCCACCCAATGGGCCCACACACCAACCCGGCCCACCTTTGCATGAAAAATCATTTAATTGTCAACTTGAACCTTAAGTAAAATCAATTCATTGAACCAAAGCCCAAAGGGCCTCTCAGGCTAGACGGAGGTCCACCAGAGGCATGTAGGCTTAACCAAGCCCACCAAGGGATTCGCGGGCCTTCCAACGGGGGCCCGCCCAATCAGACTCAGACCACTTTAAGCTAAAAAGATAAAATCAAGTAAGGGGACCCACACCACTTTGGCGGTCCCTCAAGACTCAATAAATGTGCATGTTGGAATAGGAATCGGGAGAGATAACCAAAAGTTGACTCAGAACCAGGATGGGACCCGTCATTCGACGGGGTGGACCGGGGTGTCTACGGACTTCCCCAGACTGCAACCGAGACCTTGCTTAGAATCTCTAGCCGCAGACCAAGCCTTAATAGACAAACATAGGTACCCAGGTGCCCGCCTGCACCCCATCAGGCGGGTGGCGACTCTAACTTCCCATTTTACCCATCCAGAGGAACGCGCGATTTTGCGTGCGCCCCGCCATGCGGCATTTTCACGTGCGCACACCAACAATTAAAACATCATAAATAACAAATACAACGCATCAAATCACCGATTAACCATGTATATCATCTAAACATGAATTTGTATTTATGCAAGCGTCAAAGGGACTACTTACCTGTTACTAGGGCTTAAACCTTCTCTAAGAGCAATGAAAAATCACTCCTAAGATTGCCAAACGATCACGTCTGGGTTAAGAAAAATCACGTTAGGAACCCAACAACACTTCTATCTCTCAAAAACAGAACTTTCTATTGACTCTTACCTGAGTTTCTATGCACGAAAATCCTCTCTTTTCCTTCTCTAAGACGGCTCCAACAAGTTGTTTAGGGTTTGGTTTTGTTACAAGGAAGCAAAGAAGAAGAATAGGAGAAAACCAAGGAACGCACGGCTGCTTCTATTTTGTGATGGATGTGGTTTACTCATGCATGTATTTGGTTTTGTTTATTATTTAAAGTCTTTTACTAAATTGCCCTCTCTTCATTAAACCAATTTACAAACAAACCTTTAACCTTAAACCAACTAATTCCGGGTCAACCCACTCTCCTTGGGTTCGACCACTCCCCCCATGGTTTATCTTTTATTTTATTTCTAATTAGTTCTTACTAATATAAACCATAGCACAAGTAATTAGTATATTAAAATTATACTTGGTCAATAATCATGTACTCACCTTATATAGGCTCTCCTATCATCTTTGGTTCATCTTGAACTCCTCCGGATTGAACCAAAATCTCATCTCCTGCATATTATTAACCAATTAGTCTGTTTATTTATTTATTACTAAAATCTGGGATTTTACAGCTTGGGGCCGTAGTCCAGATTTGGGCTTGAAAGCCCAAGTTCCTTGAAGTTAGGGTTTGAACCCTTACTTGCTTGGTTATGGGCTTGGCGGGCCCGATAGGCCCTAGCCCGTGGTCTTGGCCAAACCATGCTACATTAACACATCATGCTTCCAATCGGGTTCTTTGGGTGGGCCGCATTGGGCTTGGCCCACTAAGTTTAGTTAATTACTTTGCTTAATTTGCTCATTTACATGCAAAAGGGTTTATTGGGCTTGGTGGGCCTCGTTGGAAGGCCCATAGTGTATCCGGTTGGACCGGTGGTCCAAGTCCCATGTTGGGTTTCCGGGTGACTCGGAAACCATATTGGCTTACTTGGTTTGATTGAAAGAACATAAAAAAAGGTGTTTAAATCACAAAAGGACACAAAATGGCACAAAATGGCCTTCTTTGCAAAGTAGCCGACCTGGGAGGTCGGCTACAAACAACAATATGTGTAGCCGACCAGAGAGGTCAGCTACAAGCAAGCACCTGTGTAGCTGACCAGGAAGGTCGGCTACAAACAGGACTATTCTGATTCGACTTAAGTTGTCGGATCAGCTCAAAAAAGAGCTTTTTCAAGTTTTTGCAATGGGCTAGGGTTTCTGGGCTTCCTAGGGAGGCTCTGAGGTTTTGTGGGCCCTTAGGAAGGCCCACACAGGTACAGGGAAAGGGGTACACCCCACTTGAGTCTCCTTTGAAGGGTTTTTTGCAACAAAGAAACGCGGGGGGGGGGGGGGGGGGGGGGGGGGCATAGGAGTTTGCCTCCTCCCATTTTGAGCCACATGCAACAGCTGCGCAGGGACCATGAAGTCCCTGCTTTGGTTCCTTAATTCACTCAAAACAGCAACCAAAACCAATGAGAAATCCATCTAACCAAAGGGCTTAAGACATGCTTTGCTTCAAGACACGAACATACATATTCACATATAACATACTTTGCGACTTCGGAACATATGTGTGCATGCTCATGCAAGAGAAAGATAATGATGGCATGGGTGAAGAGTGGTCTAGCATGACACTAAGTGGTGGATAGGCACATGCATTTGGTGTGTGCAAGTGAAAAGCATACTGTGCTAGTGTATTAAGGAGAATGCGCATGCTGCCAGTATGAGGAACAGCAGCCAAAGGAGGGGATTTCCTGCTAGTCCTAGGGCTGGAGAACAGCATAAAGTGGGGTAGGAGAGAGATTCTTTAGGCATGGTGCTAGTGGGTTGCATTAGGGAGGTGTGTGGGTGCAATGAATATGCTAAAGTTAGCAACCACTAAGGGGGGAAGGGGGACATGCTCATATATACAAAAAATAGCAAGTAAACAGGGGCAAAGGAGGGATATGTTAGTGCACACCACAGTAGCATGTTGGCTTGGTAAAAACAGTAGCTAGGCATGGGGTGGGGGAGCATGTTGACACCCAAAACAGTGGGCTAAAACAAGGGAAGGGGAGCATGGCCATGGGGTTGCATATACACATATATTAACATGAAGATACACACCCACATGCTCATGTTAGTATGCTTCAAAGCATGTTAGATGGAGGGCACACAAACACCAAAAAAAACATCCAATAAAGTACTCAACAAGTAAGAAAGGAGAGAGATCCTAAGAAGGGAAAATGGGGGGTTACTCAGGGATACATTGGAGTAGATGCTAATGGGGAACATGCTCCACACTTAAATGGAAGTAAAAAGAACAAAAGAAAGCATGCTGGACCAGCACCTGAAAACACCTTAAAAGACATGTGAAAACCTCACTCCTACTCCCTTGGAACCATACGATTACCTCATCTCTCCCTTGGAGACTTTCTCAGACGAAATGAAGAGCAAATGCATGAAGATCCCATAAGAAAGTAACTTACAACAGGATAGAGGCTACATCTTCCTAAAAATCATGCAAAAGGGCTCATTCTCATATATGTGATTTAAAAAACAGTAGGGAACAATACCTGGGGGTTGTGGGAACTTGGAATGGGGAGTGAGCACCTCCTTGAATTTGAAACCGGTGCTGGACAGCCCTTCCACAGCAGCAACAGCAAGTCCCTCCTTCTCCTTCAAGCTTGGTGGAAGTGAAGAAGGGTGGAAGAGGGGCAAAATGGTCTTAGGAGTGGGTTTGGGGGGTGTGGGAAGTAAAGAGGGTTGGAAGGGAAGAAGTTCGAACCAACTTGGAAGGGGGAAATGGTGGTAAGGCCAGCAACCCTCGGCGAGGGGGTTGTTGGCCTTTTTATAGACTGATTTTTGTATCCGGCCTTGATGGCCGGATACACAAGATGGTGTGTGTATCCGGCCATGTAGGCCGGATACACTATAAAACCTTTGTATCTGACATAAAATGTCGGCTACAAACACAATCATTTCAAACATTAAATTTTGTTAGAAAATCTATCAAAAAATCCGACAAGATTTTGGCGGAGATCTTTTGTATCTGACATATTATGTCGGATACAAAAAAATATATGCATATCCAACATATTATGTCGGATACAAAAAGGTGAATTTTTGATAATTACAGATTGCCCCCGGATTTGATCGATTTGACAATCGAGATAATCGCAGATTACCCCCTGGCTATTCGTAGATTAATCCTTGAGATATTTTGACATCAATTGAGTATTCACAGATTAATCCCTGAGATATTTATCTGCTCTCTCGCCACGTGTGCTGCTCTTTTGCTACGTGTGCAGTTTCCGGCATTGCTGCCCTAGAACTTCAACTGCTCATATCTTTTTCATCCGGACTCTAATTCTGGCAAACTCAGTTGCGTTAGAATCGTATCAGAGTCCTCTATTCATTGGGTTAGGGCTAAGCAACTGATCTGGTGTTTAGTGATAAGTCATGAAAATACCACATTATAGAACATTAATTTTATGACTTATCTAGTTTTATTTCATATTTAATTCCCAATTTTACTTAGAAATTGTCAAAGTCTTTGATCTTTGTATTTTATTTTTATTGTCTAAATTGAGCCTAATTTGTTGATGTAGAGATACTCTTGGTGATTATTGAAGTCACGGTTCAAACGGCGTAACAATCGGAGTCAAATTTCAGAAGTTATGTGAAAGAGTAGGAGACTACTCTACAGGTCCTCGATCTACAACAATTATGATCTTAACAATGCAGAAACATACACACAGAAATTATACTAGGAAACCTGAATCCAGATCCAGGAAAAACCTCGAGTCTATATGAGGCGACTAACCCTTAGAATCTCCACTATTAAATGAAAATCAATTACAAAGGAAAACACACTTAACCTTTACAATTGAACTCACTCAACAGCAATCCACAGCTCGAATCCACGAACTGTAACACAACTTGAATCCACAAGCTGCAATTCACGATCTATCCAGATCCACAGCTCGAATCCACGAATTGTAACACAACTTGAATCCACAAGCTGCAATTCACGATCAATCCAGATCGTAACAATCACCTTAGAGTCCACTGAGATGATCCAATGCAATAGGAATCCACCTATGCATCCAACAAGCTCGATCACCAATCCAGGAGATCATACGATCATGTGAAGTTCCGAAATGAAGAAGAATCCTCAAACTTCAATTCCAGGAGATCTCTCTCAGATCTCCCCCTCACTCGATCACCGACTCTCTAAAGATGAATTGATTGAATCTCGAACACCTCAAGATCCAAATCGAATTGATCAAAAGAAAAAGTCATTTCAAAAGAAATACAGCTCGTCTATTTAAAGAAGAAAACTCAGATCGCATCGAGCGCTGGTGGCGTCACCTTGCGATCGGGGTAGACGGCTGGAAGCGAACTCAAGCCCCGCTCAAATCCAAATTGACCCAGTTAAGGGCGCGCTACCAGCGCGCTGCTAGCGGGAGGGAACGCGGCATGTGCACAGCTGATTTTTATATTCTTCAATCTTGCTCTGCGCTACCAGCGGCGTGTCGGCGTCGCCTTACGACGCAGGTGCGCGTACTTTACTTTCACAGCGCTATTTCACTTATGCGTTGCTAGCGGAGTGGTAGCAGCGTTGTTCCTCGCAAGTGCCTTTACGAAATTTTCTTTATTTAGAAAACCTTACATTTCCTTGAGCTACCAGCGGCGTGGTAGCTGTGTGGCAGCATTACCTTCCTCTTTATTAAATTCACAGAACTTTATATTTTGATTCTGCATATCTTGAAGATTATTAGAAGATATAATTTGTCAAAAATTTGCCATATAAGGAGTGTGAGTTGTCACACTTACAATCTCCCCCTTGGCAAATGCCTGACAACAAACTTAAAACAGTGCTTAATATCAAATTCAGATATTGATTTCCATTTAAGCATTCAAATCACAATGATAAGGGAGAAATCAGAATTTCATTCATTTCAAAAAAAAATATACATTGTTCAGAAGATATATACATTCACTCCCCCTTAAACCAACTTCCAGAAAACACAATTACAACTAAACAAACAAAACTAAAAAGTTCATCAACCAGCAGCATCATCAATATGACTCCCCCTTTCTGGGAGGAGGTTTTGGTTCCTAAGTTCTTGAATAATGCCAGTACGCATCTTGGGACCGGGAGTGCAGCCAACACAACTTGTGATCCATTTCCAACTGGGTTTTGCGAATGCTACTCAGAAAATGATCAGCTTCATTTTGCATGCGTTGCTGCGCAGCAACATCCCTTTGCACCTCGCCACATGCAAAATCTACATCCTTTGCAAGCTTATCAAGCTTCTCTTGGGTCTCGGATTTGAACATGCTCATCATGAGCATGTGAGCCCTTACTTCAGAATTGAAAGCCTCCTGGGAGGCTTGCATGGAATTCAACTTGTTCATGATTGCCATAGCATCAGAATTGGACAAGGAGGATTGAGAAGAAGAAGGCTCCGAAGAAGCCAACCGAAAGGGATTGGCTCTTTTGCTTCTGGTAAGGGTGGAGGCATCAATGGGAGGTTTGGGGTGAAGGATCAATTCAACAGGATCAGGTAGGATCCCCTGGTGAATGCACAAGTAAGTGATGAAAATCCCAAAGGGAAGAGCAGAAGTCTTGGATTTCAAATTCCTAGCGGGAGGGAACGCGGCATGTGCACAGCTGATTTTTAGATTCTTCAATCTTGCTCTGCGCTACCAGCGGCGTGTCGGCGTCGCCTTACGACGCAGGTGCGCGTACTTTAATTTCACAGCGCTATTGCACTTATGCATTGCCAACGGAGTGGTAGCGGCGTTGTTCCTCGCAAGTGCCTTTACGAAATGTTCTTTATTTAGAAAACCTTACATTTCCTTGAGCTACCAGCGGCGTGGTAGCTGTGTGGCAGCATTACCTTCCTCTTTATTAAATTCACAGAACTTTATATTTTGATTCTGCACATCTTGAAGATTATTAGAAGATATAATTTGTCAAACATTTGCCATATAAGGAGTGTGAGTTGTCACACTTACATTATGATCAACGTTCGCTGACCGTTCGCTTGTCGTTCGAACGTTGGTGTTCTGCAGAGAAACCCGAGAGCATCGTGAGCTGACCGTTCGCTTGTCGTTCGAACGTTGGTGATCTGCAGAGAAATCCGAGAGCAGCGTGAGCTGAACGTTCGCCTGTCGTTCGAACGTTGGTGAAAAAACAGAGAAATTATGAGCAGCATTCGCTGGCCGTTCGATGAATTTTCAAACAAGAGAAGAGGAAACAGCTTTTTGACTTGAGCGTTCAACCCGCGTTCGACAGTCGTTCAAACGATCAAGTAGCAAAACCTGTTATAAAATTCCGAACTTTGCAGATTTGTTTCCTTTTTCTTGCGGATCTTCTTCTAGTTTTTAGGAGGATTTCTAGGGGTTTCTAATTAAGGAGATTAGGTCGTTTTTGGACTTCTAAGTCTTGGATATACAAGGAAAGGAAGTTCTCTCTTCCTTAGGAGTTTTGGAAGGAAAGTTCCTATTTTCTCTTCAAGGGATTTGTGGGCAAGCTGATGGGATTTCTATAAAGGAGGAGCTGGAACGTGAAAAGAAGGGAGTTGATGCTGAGGACGTGGGAAGGAACCAGGAACGTGGGAGAGATCAAGGCTTGGATCGTCATTAGTTTATTTCTTCTCTTTTCTTCTCTTTCTTTTAATATACTCTGTTTTTTATGGTTGTTCTTAGTTCAATCATGAACTAATCTCTATTTCTAAGGCTTTGATGTAATCTAAACATGATGTTTTAATTCTGAATACTATTGCTAAAGGATTTATGATTCATTCTTTGAGTATTTTATTATTGTGCTTAACCCAATTGAGTATTTGATCACCATTCAATTGTATTGAGACCGAGAGGAGATATACAATTTTAGTTCCTGTGATAAAATACCATATTCTACATGTTGATAGAGATATTAGCATGGTTTATGTAGCTTTGTGTTTTTGTACATGAAAGTCCACAGATCTTAATGTGCCTTGTTGCTTTTAAATTCACATAGAGATATCGTGAGTTATTGTGGGGAGGTAAGTTCATTGGTGCTCGAGAGAGACCATTGGATAGAATAGGGATTTTCGCTTTCAAATTGGATTATAACATTCAGTAGCATGTGTATTCAAGAGTTAATTCAGACTTGTTTATGATGAAATCAAATGCCTTAGTATTTTAAATCTCTTATTAAATCTTACTCCTATATTTTCTTAGTTAATAATTTTAATTGCTAGTTAAAAATCCATCTCACTTTTTGATTATCCAAATAGAATTTAGGATAGTAATTTCAGTATTTAGTAGCTATAATTCCCTGTGGGTTCGACACTCTATTTCATCACTTTATTACTTGTTACGAATTTGTGCACTTGCAAAAAAGTACATCATTTAGCAGAAAGTCAATTTCTGCTCCCCCTCAAGTTTGACCGGCCTGTAAATCCTTTATTCGGACTCCGATTCTAGCAAACTCAGTTGCGTTGGAATCGTGTCAGGATCCTCTATCCATTGAGATAAAGTAAGGTGGCAAATTATCACTTGATCAAAAAGTCAACTTTTGCCCTTCTTAGGGTTGCCTTTCCAGCTAGGGTTTGCATTTCCGGCACTTCCAGGAGTGCAAAAATGAGGTGCTTACAGCTGCCCCTCTTTGCCGGAGTCACCTTGAGGATGAACAGCAAAGAGGAAAAAGAACCTTATTTTTGTGCTTGACATTTCTATCGACATGGTTGACGAGCTTAGTCCTTTGAAGTTTTCATGAAGAGGGGGAAGCGTCCAGATGATGTTGCGCCACTTCCCAGCTTCGGAGTTTCCTTACCCTTTACTTTTCAGGTTTTTGTAGGGCAACTCTTCAGCATTTAGTTTATGTTTGAAAGAGATTAGATTGGACTAGAGCTCGCCAACCTGTTTCGGCGTTGATGCCAGGCATTTGACAACATTCTTTTCTTCTTGTTTGTTCCATTAAAGCTTTTAGGTGTCTTCAGATGCTTTTGGTCTTTTCTCTTTGGCTTAGTTAGTTAGTTTTTTTTTATATTGATGGCCAGAAGTTGGTTTAGAAGGTGGGAAGAGTGAGTAAAGGAGGAAGGAAGAGAGAAGGAGGAGGTGCTCTTGGTGAGGAGGTGCTTCTAGCGTTGTCTGGTGCCTCAAGGGAGCTCACACACCTGCCATATTCTATTTACAAAAGTGTGAAATCAAAAATTACAAAAGGGCCATTTTGCCCGATGAGATCTTCATCTCTGCTCGTTCTTCTTCATGTCTTGCCACTTTTTTCTTCTGCAGCGCACCTTCTGGTTGGCTCTCCTTTCCTGGGTGAGGTAGGGACCTCCTGGTTTGGAGTGACTACCTCTGGAGATTAGCCGGGAACCTCCACCTCATTGCCTTTTCTCAATCAAGCCTTGTTTTTGGCATGCGCGAGGGTTCCCTTGGGAAGGATGCTCCGCTAGGGATGAGTGGGGTCCCGTATGCCGTCGTTTCTCCTTGCAAAGCTTTTTCCTTCTGCTTAGGTGTGAGTTCCTTGTGTCTATCCGAGCTCCTGTTGAGCGCGAGAAAACTCCACCAGGGATGAGTGGGAGCTCGCTTCTTCTTCTCGTTGCTCTCCTCTGCAAAGCCGACCTCTTCAGACTGGGCGAGGCTTGGGAAGATTACATCATCAAGTATTACTCTCTTATTGTTGGACAGGACTCCACTGGGGATTTAGAGTATATCGCTATGAGACATGGAAAATCTATTTCAATGACTTCCTAATCATCACGCGGGATTGAATAAAACAAAGAGTCGCCACCATTCAATTTAGGTGTGAATGGACACCAAAATATTAAATAAGCACAAAAGGCAATTTTAGGGTAAAAATAACCCTCTTAAAAAAACAACTAGAGATGGGTAAGGGGATTAGGTTATGAACAGGGGAAGGTGTTAGGCACCCCTATTCATCCACACAAGGTGGTTGCCAGGTATTGTTCATGTTAAAATAAAGGAAAAAGGCTTGCTATAAAGATCATGAAAAATCACAAAAAAAGACAAAATATATGGTTTTTTCATATGAATAGTCTGATTGATCCAGAACTTTCAAATATGATAATACCATTCCTAGGGTTTCATAATCAAAACAAAATGGAGATAAAATCAAATAAAATCAATTTAAAGTGAAAAATCCAAAAATCTGGCTTCAAGTTAAATTCTAGAAATCTAGAAAAATATGATTTTTATAAAATATTTCAAAATTGAACTTGAACAGTCCAGGACATAGATATAGCCCAAATTTCACATCAAATCAAGAAATCAAAACCAAAAATACCCACGTTGATGAAGAATATCAAAAGGGGAGAACTCAGACCGTAGGGTCTTCTCTCAAACATGAAAAAGGATTCAAAAACCATATCATGAAACCCTAGAATTTACTTTCAGGCTTCTGGATCCAGATCTATCATATTGATCATGATAAATCCAAGATCTTAGCCTAATATCACAAAAATCACGAAAACAGTGCTGTAGGTGCAAATATGTGAAAAATCCAAATTTTATATAAAAAAGTGGGGATTTCATGCTATAAACATCATAGATTCATGTGATTCATTCAGATTCATCATAAAAACCATTAAAACATGATCAAGATATTTAAAACAGCCGCATCTCACAAATTAGAGCACATGGGGGTCTACCCTACGGATCCACCTGTTCTCTTTTCTCCTAGCTCTCTCTTCACCTTTTACGACTAGAGAGGATTCTTGAGGTACTTGGAGATAGGTTTGGTTATACAAACACAATCAAAGGCTTTATTCTAGAAAAAGGAGAAAAATAGATATGGGGTTCTATTCTAGGGATCCACCTGTTCTCTTTTCCCTTAGCTCTCTCTTCACGTTTTACGGCTAGAGAGACTCTTGAGGTACTTGGAGATAAGTTTAGGAATACTAGTACAAAAGATGGCCTTATTCTACAGCAATAGAGAAGATCCTATTACATCTAGAATTGAAGACAGAAAATAAAAGGGAAAAGGGACTTACCTGGATTGAGCAAGCAGAGCAGCAGGGATTCCTCTCTTCTCTTAGAGCTTCTTAGACTTCAAATTTTCTTGGCCTTTTGCTTGAGGAAAGGCCCTCTATTTATAGGCAAACCCAGTGGTATGGTTGGTCCAAGGTTTGGCAAGATAGAGTTTCAGTTTGAGTTAAACACAAGATAATGCCCATCTTTTATCCACTAAGATATTTCGCACGAATAAAATATATAATTCGCTCATTTAAAGGGATATTGGACTAAAGATAAGGCTCAGAAATCGAGAGAAGAACAGACTCGCACGAGTCTAATGTGCCCGTAAATGATTTACGGTCCAAAGGTGCCCGTATATGTATTACGGGCGCTGCGTACGCGTATATAAAATTCGGGCGCGCTTAGCCCGTAGATACAATACGGGCAAGGCTTAAATTATTCATTTTCATGCATTTTTGGCCTGTTTTAAATTCCAATTAATGTTTTCATTATTTTCTCATTTTAGTGCAATTTGGGTTGTCTACAATTGCCCTCCGTTTGTTGAAGGAACTCCACTAGGGATTTAAGAGAGGATGTCCGTTATCTCACCTTTGCTGTACCTGTGAAGGCGGGAAAGGAACAGCATGTTAGTTGTGGACTAGTTGGGGAATGCAAAACATTCTTTTTATTCTCTTCTTGCTCTAAGCCTTTTACCCAGTGCAACTAGAAACGGCTTCTGCCAAGGTTAAGAGATTATCAACTCAGGTTAGTAGCACAATGTGGAGCTCAAAAATAGTTAAACAGAACAATTATAGAGAGAATAGGTGTGTCAGTGTGTGCCTGTGTTTGCAATATCAAAAGTAATTTCCAAGGTTAGACGGGACTTCGAGTGTTTGGTATTTTCAGTAGCATTGTCATCACAGGCCACTGTGAAATTTTCGGCTTGGGCACAACCTACCGATCTTGACCCCTTTGATCTGTTTATTTTTCTCAGCTTACTGTCTGCCACTGTCACTGCTCTTTTATGTGTCTTGTTCTGCTCAATCCAGACGTGACCAGTTTCTCTCTCTTCTTCTTATTCTTCTTTTTTGTGATTGACCACACAATGCCCTTTTCTCGGGTTTTCGCTGCGTCCAGCCTTTCTGGGGAATTCTGAATTCCATCTTTGCTGATGAACGCAGACTTAACTGTTCGCCTTGATCATTCCTTTTGGGATCCGAGAGGTCTTAGAGATAGGATGAAACGTAGGCTTGGTCTTGGTTACGAAAGAAAGGATAAATGGCTCAAAAAAGCTTAGTTATCTAGGTTTGCAAGGTGTGCTACTTTTATTGTTGGTGGGACTTATATCCTGGATTATTTGCATCTCTATATTTTTGGTTGGGTAAACATTTCCCCATTTTCTTTGTTTCTTTCTATTTTTCTTTCTTTTTTCTATTGCATTTTCTTTTCTTTTATAGGTTTTACTGGGCGAGAATGCCTTGTTTCTTTTTTGCTTTGCCAGGAATGCCCTATTTGATGTGTAGAATACTTGTAATGGGTTGAAAGAATTTTAAGGCTCAAAATTGTTTAACTAGGGGAGAATTTAAGGTGCTTGGAAGGATTTATGGTCTAAAGGAGAGTCAAGGATGGCCACTATTTATTTCCCAATCAGAATGATCTTAGACATAATACAACTTGACTGCGTCTGCATTTATCGGTTCAGGAAAAATTGCCCCGTCCATCTCTTGCAGGATGAGTGCTCCTCTGGACAGGACCTTGTGGACTACGAATGACCCTTCGTAATTTGGCTTGAATTTCCCTCTGTTGTCCTCTTGATGGGGAAAGATTATTTTCAGTACCAGGTCTCCTGCCTTGAAATGCCATGGCTTCACTTTCTTGTTATAGGCTCGCGCACCCTCTGCTGATAGAGTTTGCCATGACACAGAGCCTTGATTCTCTTCTCATCTAATAGGTGGAGTTGGTCAAATCTGGATTCTTCCCACTTGATGTCATTGATTTCGGCTTCCTTCAGGATTCTGAGTGACGGAATCTGTACTTCCACGGGGAGGACTGCTTCCATTCCGTATACCAAGGAGAAAGGGGTTGCCCCGGTCGATGTTTTGATCGACGTCCGGTATGCGTGCAGTGCATAAGGCAACTTCTCATGCTAGTCTCTGTAGGTGACTACCATTTTCTCAAGTATCATCTTCATATTCTTGTTGGCGGCCTCTACTGCTTCATTCATCTTGGGTTGGTATGCTGTGGAGTTTAGATGTCTGATCTTCAGATCTTCACACATCCTTTCCCTGTCCTTATTATTCAGATTCTTTGCATTGTTCGTGATGATTGCTTTCGGCACACCGTAACGATAGACTATATTGTTTCTGATGAACTTGAGCACATGAGATTTCTTCACATCCACAAAGGACATGGCCTCTACCCACTTGGTAAAGTAATTGATTGCCACTAAGATGAACCGATGTCCATTCGAGGCCTTGGGATGGACCTAGCCTATCATGTCGATCCCCCAGATGGTGAAGCAGTCTGCTTCCATGGTCAGCCAGTACTAGCCCATTCTTAGGATCTTCCTCGCTAGCATGTGCCCACTCATGTGTGCGCCACACAACCCTCCATGGACTTCCTCAGTCAACTTCTGCGCCTCACTTTCTTTGATACATAGCAGTAGAGAGTCATTGTATGACATCTTGTACAGTCTATCCCCATTGTGGAAGTATTGCCCTGCCAATCTCTGAATAGTTCGCTTCTCTGCAGCTGAGGCACCCTCTGGAAGAATTCTATCCTTCAAGTATCTCTCAATGTCTGCGTACCAAGGTTCTTCTTCGAGTGCGCTTTTCTCGATATTGAAGCAGTAGACCGGGGTAGCGCCGAATCTCTATCTCCAAGGGTTGCACCCAGGTGTCATTAGTGATGGTGGCCATGGATGCCAGTGTTGCTATCACATCCGTGAATTGATTCCTGTCCCGTGGCATGTAATCAAATGTCACGCTCTTGAATTGATCCTTTAGTTCTTTGACCAGTTCTTGATACGGTACTGACTTCACATCTCTGGTCTTCCAGTCTCCCATCACTTGGTAGATGATAAGACTAGAATCACCGAACACCTTCAACTCTGGTATGTTCATTTCAATTGCTGCTTGCAAGCCCAACACACATGCCTCATATTCGGCCATGTTGCTAGTGCAATCAAGTAGGAGTTTCGCCGCTATCAAGTGATGAACACCATCTAGGGAGATTAGCACTGCTCCAATCCCCTTTCCATTTACATTGACGGTCTTATCAAAGAACATCTGCCACTTGGTTTCCTCTATCTCCTCTGCAGACTCTGTACACATCACATCTTCGTCTGGGAAGTGAGTCAGGAGTGGATGGTAGTCCGGCAGGGGATGCTCTACCAGGTGATCTGCTACAGCTTGTCCTTTTATCGCCTTCCTAGTTGTATACACGATGTCGTACTCGGACAAAAGGACTTGCCACCGAGCCACCCTGCTTGTGGAGATTGGCTTCTCAAAGATATACTTCAATGGGTTGAGGTTTGAGATCAGTAAGACTGTGTGACTGAGCAGATAGTGCCAGAGTTTCTGAGCCGCCCAGACCAAAGCGCAACACGTCTTTTCAAGCACTATGTATCTGACCTCAAAATTGGTGAATTTCTTGCTTAGGTAGTAGATTGCTTGTTCTTTCCTTCCTCTCTTATCGTGTTGTCCCAACACACATCCTACAGCTGTCTCGGAGACTGTCAGATATATAATCAAGGGTCATCCCGGGATAGGCGGGACCAACGTCGGCGAACTCATCAGATAAGATTTGATCTTATCAAACGCTACTTGACAATCTTCATTCCAAATTACAAGGTTATCCTTCTTTAGCAGCTTGAATATAGGTTCACACACAGGAGATATCTGCACGATGAACCGACTAATGTACTGCAATCTGCCCAGGAACCCTCTCACTTCCTTTTCTGTCAAAGGAGGAAGCATCTCCAGAATTGCCTTCGCTTTGACTGGGTCAACCTCAATCCCTTGCTTGCCCACTTTGAATTCGAGCAGCTTTCCTGAAGTAACTCTGAACATGCATTTGTTTGGGTTGAGTCGGAGTTTGTACTCTCTGAGTATGTCGAACATCTTTCCAAGGTTCACCAAATGGTCTTCTTCCTCCTTTGACTTTGATATCATGTCATCCACATATACTTCCATCTCTTTGTGCATCATGTCGTGGAACAACAGAGTCATTGCACGCTGATATGTAGCGCCTGCATTCTTCAGTCTAAATGGCATCACACGATAGCAGTAAGTGCCCCAGTGTGTGATGAAGGATGTCTTCTCCATATCCTCAGGTGCCATCCTTATCTGGTTGTAACCAGAGAAACCGTCCATGAAAGAGAACATTGAATGTGTTGCTGTATTATCCACCAGTACATCAATGTGCGGCAATGGGAAGTCATCATTCAGACTTGCTCTATTCAGATCTCTGTAGTTGACACACATCCTTACTTTCTTGTTTTACTTGGGAACTGGCACGATGTTGGCTAACCACTTTGGATAGTGCGTTACTTGTAAGAATCCGGCATCCAACTGTTTGGTGACCCCTTCTTTGATCTTCAGGGTCCATTCCGGCTTCGTGCGCCTAAGCTTTTGCTTCACAGGTATGGCCTCAGACTTTGTTGGTAACCAATCCACAACCAAGTCCGTGTCTAATCCGGGCATATCCTCGTATGACCATGCAAACACGTCAGAATAAGATTTAAGAAAATCAATCATCTGTTTTCTCAACAATTGTGACAACTTTTTACCAATTTGGAGTATCCTTGGTTGTGCTATTTCACCTATGTCAATTGACTCAATTTCCTCGATGTTGGGCTGGGGACCTTTTTCATGCCTTTCCAAGGCGAGTTGGATTTCAAGCGGGGTTTCCCATGATTCATTGTCGTCCTCATGCTCGAAAGGCTCACAGGGGACGAGGTCTAAATCTTCTTGCTGCAATGGGTAAGTGCCCCAATCTAACTTGTCGAGTTCTTGCTCGTTTTCAAGATTGGACACTGGCTCAAGCTTTTCACTTATTATTGCCATTTGCACTGGCTTTTCAGTTTCTTTCTGTTCTTTTTGTTCAATTATGGCAACCTTATTATCTATCATGTGCCCTGGCTCTTCTAGGTGTGCGTCGGGATTGACACTAAGATTTCGGTGCTCAGGTTGCTTATTTTTGTTATTTTTATTTTTAGACAAATGCAAGTAGTAGGAATCATTCAGATATTCATTGAAAATCTTAGCAGCAGCTACAACAGAAATTTCAGAGGGGACGGGAACCCCCTTTTGAACATTAGCTTTGCCGATTGTAAAAGGCATGACGCTCCAGTTCCTCAATGGTGCTTTGTCCTCCTTGTTGATGACAGCTGTTACCTCCAGTTCTCCAGCCAGCACCATGTTGGCGCTATCGTCAGACAAAATGCAGATGGGATCGTTTGCCGCATCTGTCTCCGGTTTGTTCTGGCTCCTCTCAGACCTGGGATTATATTCTGATGAGACCCTCACCCATGATCCGCTGAGGGGAATTCCCATCGGCACTTCGGCGTCAGGTGGTATGTAGGCGATGGTGACTTCATTGGCCAGATCGACTCTGGGTGGTGCAATAGCTACGGGTATTCCAGTTGGTGTCCCAGGCACAATAGAGGAGTGAGCCGCTGGTGCCCATTTGCTATAAGTTTCATGGTACATCTCTTCGGGCACTGGCCCTAGCATTTGGGGCATGTTACGTAACATCCAGTTCAATCCGTCACGAGTTCCTGGATGTGGGACATGCGAAGGTAAAGGAGGAGACCTTGGCCTGCAGCTTGGCGCTCCCAAGCTGTCTCGGCCTTCCATCATGCAGACATACATGGGGGGGTTCTCTTCTTCTTTGGGTTCTTCAACGGGGAGCAGGTGGAGGCAATTATATCACTCCCGCAGAGTGGATCGGTATCCCTTTGGGGATGAACAGTTCGTCTGGAGGAGGGGAAGCCATGGTGACCTTGTCGGCATATTCCAGGGGAAATAGTGCTGGTAGGTCATCTGGTGACCCTTCAGGAGCCAGCGGGTCTACTTCCACTGCATTTCTGATCATCTCTAGAGACAATAGCTCCTCCCAGAGCATTTGAGCTAAGCCTTGTAGGTAGTCCTCCTCCAAGGTGGGGGAGTCCAAAAACTCATTGCCCCATCCTTGGGGGACTACGTTCTTAATGGCTTGAGCTGCTTCACGCTCTATGTTAGTGAAGCGGTGGTACAAGCTCCCGTGCATGCATATGGGCCAGTGGGGGTCTCTTCCTTCAGCTCCAGCTCTTTTCCTCTCAGCTCGATTCTCAACGAGTCAGGAGTAGTCTTTGGGTTGTGGCTTGAACCCTAGTCCAAATCCATTGGTCTGCTCATAAAGTTGGACAGCTGTCTTAATTCCTTGCTTATACCTGCCCAGTCCTTCAACGCCTCTGAGGCCCCAGTCCGCGCATTCAGCAGCGCCAAACATGTTTCTTCTTTTCCTCTTCGGGAGTTGTTGCCCCCT
Source organism: Buxus sempervirens (assembly GCA_947561395.2). NCBI lineage: Eukaryota > Viridiplantae > Streptophyta > Magnoliopsida > Buxales > Buxaceae > Buxus > Buxus sempervirens. The sequence goes on from OX387183.1 coordinate 32,011,584, forward strand.
TTCAACCTCCGGGATATGATTCACCTGCACCATCTCCACGGCCTGGAAGTTGAGTGTGGTGGGCAGTTCATAATCCACATAGGGTACTTCGACCCTCTCAAACTCCTGATGATCCTCAACATGTACTGTGATAAGCTCATTGCCTAATATGAATCAGACCATCCTGTGCAGTGAGGAAGACACCGCTCCTGCCTGATGCAGCCAAGGTCTCCCAATCAGCAAATTAAAGGAGGCGTTGATGTCCATGAACTCGAAATCCATGGTGAAGGGCCTATCTACAATTATGATCACCAAGGTGACCTCGCCCGGCGAATTTCTCTTGGCATTGTCGAAGCCTTTGACGTTATGGGCGCTCGGCTTCATCATCGAGGGATTCAACTACAAGCTATGGAACGTCTTTATTGGACATATATTTAAGGCCGACCCATTGTCAATCATCGCCCGCTTCACAATGAGGTTGACGCACTTCACCATTATGTAGAGCGGCTCTATGTGGTCACACCCCTCGGATGGCAAATTTGCTGTAGAGAAAGAGATGGCTTGTGGCGCCATGATTACCGACACAACTGCTTCTAGCTGCTCAGGGTCAATGTCAGCCGGCACATGTGCGTCACCTAAAACCTTCATTAGCATTGCCCTGTGCTTCTCTGAGTTGATCAGGAATCGCATAATGGAGATCTGGGCCGGCACCTTGTTCAGCTGCTGGAGGAGGTCGTATTCTGTTGCATAGATGCTGTGGTGCAAGTCTGTGACTTCCTCTTCTGTGGCCTTCCCCTTTCTCTTGAGGGTCTGTGGCAATTCTGTAGTCACTTCCTTCCTTTTTTCCTTCTACTTCTGCTCCCTCCTCTGGTGCGGGTGGGGGGGGGGGGGGTCTGTGTTTACGTATCGACCGGATCGGGTGATTCGGTCGACTTCTGCTTCGATGGTGGCAGCAGTGGATTAATGGTAGAGGGGTTGGGTTGCATAAGGCAGGGGTATTGCATTGTAGGAAGGCGGTTCGAGGTTGAGTTTCGAGAGGCTGAAGGTAGGTGGTTCAAATGAGAGGGAAAAAGGGTCTTATGGAGGGAAGTCCATGATATCATAAATGCTGAGGGTGGAAGGGTTGGGGTCAGGGATGGGAGTTGGGTAGAAGAATTCCTGTTCTTTAGATGGGTGGAAGTGCACCAGAGGGAAACTAGCAGGGGAGGCTTCGTCGTCTTCTCCAATGACGTTCACTACTTGTTGTTTAGCTGCCTCCTGGGGATACACCTTCACTACTTGCCCTGGTTGCCCGATCAGTACTGATGAGTCGAACTGTCCAGTGCCATGATCACAGCTCACCTGATTTGCTGACTTGCTGGTGGAGGCCTTAGAGTGATCGGGGAGAGGGTTTGTGGTTACGCCGGCTGCTAGGGTTTGAGCGGGCGGTGTCGGTGGGTCAACCGTGATGCACTTGCTGTCAATCAGGTCTTGGATATCGTGCCTTAGGTCCCAGCACTGATTAGTGTGATGCCCTGGAGCATCGGAATGGTACTCACATTGCTCTGCTGCATTGTAACTTCTGGAGTTGACCAATCGGGGGTTAGGGGGTTTGATTTGCACGTATCCCTTCTTCAGCAAGGTTGGCAGCAACTCTGCTGGTGCATATGGTAGAGGAGTAAACACCCACCTCATTTTGGCTTCCATCTCCTCTTTTGTCCTTCTCACCCCTTGATAAGCTGTCTGCCAAGTCCCTTGGGGTGCCACTGCCTCTGGTCCCTGAGAGAAATGGTACGGTTGTGCTGGGTGCACGTAATTGACTGCTTGTGGCTCCTGCCTCCTGGGCTTTTGCCCTTGATTTCTGTTGGCCTGCCCAGCCACTGGTTTTCTTGGTGTGGCAATCTACCCATTGCCATCTATTTTGCCTGCTCTTACTACATCTTCGATCCGATCCGCAGTCAAGATTAGGTCGTTGAAATTGGACGTACTTTGCCCCAGTAACAAAGTGAAGAAAGGCTGTCCCAATGAGGCGATGAACAGAGATGTCATCTCTTGTTCCAACAGTGGCAGCTGTACCAGTGTTGCCAACTCTTTCCATCGTTTGGCATATTCTCTCACTGACTCTTGGCTCTTCTTACTAGTCTTTGTAACTCTGCCCTGGTCTGCACAATCTGACTGTTCAGGCGATACTGTTGAATGAAGACAGCTGCCAAGTCCTTCCAGGTTTTTATCTTGGTCTTGTCCAGACTCAGAAACAGAGAGTAGGCTGCCCCAGTTAATGATTTCTGAAAGAATTGCACCATGATTTGTTCTTCCTTGGCGTACTGGCACATGTCGCCTGAATAAGATCTCAGGTGGTTCAAGGGGCAATCTGTGCCATCAAACTGGTGCAACTTAGGGCATTTGAACTTAGCCGGAAGCTGGATGTCGGAAAAGAAGCAGAGGCTTTCCAGGGTGGCTTCTCTCTGTACTGTGCTAGGTTGGAGCTGTTTGAGTAGCTCTCTCATGGTGGCCATCTCTACTTTGTTCTCTTCTCGCACTGCCGTCAGTTTCTCTTCAAACTAAGCCTCCTGGGTTCTATACCAGTCTTCGTCGTCCAGCCCCAGTTGAACATGTACAAACTGATCCTGCTATGGAATGTGAAAAGGCGTTGTTGGTGGCGGCGGCGGTGGTGCCACACGAGGAGGTTGCACTAGATACGGTGGTGGTGCCATTTCTGCTTGTGGCGGGAACTCAGTTCTATCATCAGTTCTTGGATGATGGAACCCATGTTGTTAATTTTCTGTTGCATTTCATTGACCACTTGCGCATGGCTGGATTTTGCTGGATGCTACCCTGGCGGCGTCTGGTCTCCTTGCGGATCCATATCGAGCCTTTTCCTCAATCTTAACAAGTACGGGCTTCTAGAAGCAATTTTGGTACCTTTTAGACAATTGACAGGCATTAGTGCAATTTTACACAAATTGGTTACGCAACTTTATCTAATTGAACTTGTTCATTTGCTTATTTTTCTTTTTTGGTATGATTTGACTAACTGATCTATTTTAGCTACCAAGAGGCAACAAGGGAAGAGAACCTGGTTTCTGAAAGCTGATCTATTTTAGATACCTGCAGGCAACTGGGAAAGAGGACCCTAATGAATTTTGAAGACTGATCTATTTTGGGTGTCCTAAGACGACCGAGGAAGAGAACCCTAATGACCGAATCTATTTCAGCTACCCACAGGTAATTGGGAGAGAGAACCCTATGAGCCTGATCTATTTTAGCCACATGGAAGTGATTGGGAAAGAAAACCCGATTTAACTGGTCTATTTTAGTCGCTTTCAAGCAACTGGGGAAGAGAACCCTAAAACACTGATCTATTCTAGCCATTTGGCAAGGGAAGAGAACTTGGAGTTAAGCTGATCTATTTTAGCCGTCTTGGCAAGGGAAGAGAACCTTCAATTCAGGGGGATTTGTCTGAGCTCAGTATCACAGGGTTGGACCACTCATGGTCACAAAGGGGGCTGAAAAATAGCAATCAGGGTTGCCTTAACCAATTTCCGACTCATCCGTCGGCGGCTTCGGTGCCCTAAGATTTTGGCTAGTAGTACCTGTGCGCATGGGACATCACATGGCGGGGCGTACGCGAATCGCGCGTTCCTCCGGATGGGTAAAATGGGAATTAAAGTCGCCACTGCCTGATGGGGTGCAGGCAGACACCTGGGTGCAGGCAGACACCTGGGTGCCTATGATTGTCTATTAAGGCTTGGTCTGCGGCTAGAGATTCTAAGTAAGTTCTCGGTTGCGGTCTGGGGAAGTTCGTAGACACTCCAGTCTACCCTGTCAGATGAAAAGTCCCATAGGTTTCCCTGGTTTGAGTCAATTTTGGTTATCTCACCCAATTCCTAAATCAACATGTACATTTGATTAAGTCTTGCGGGACCACCAAAGTGGTGTGGGTCCCTTTACTTGATTTTATCTTCTTAGCTTAGAGTGAGCTGAGTCTGATCGGGCGGGCCCCGTTGGAAGGCCCGCGGGTTCTTTGGTGGGCCTAGTGTGGTCCACATGTTCTTTGGTGGGCCTCCGTCTATCCTGAGAGGCCCTTTGGATTTTGGTCCAATGAATTGATTTTATTTAATGGTTCAAATTGAAGGTTTAAGTGATTTACATGTGAAAGTGTGCCTGTATTGGTTTGTGGGCCCTTGGGTGGGCCACACAATTGGTTGCCAAATGATTTTGAGATTATCTTGATTAGTTATGCAAAAATGGGCCAGGCTTTGGGCTTGGGGCCCTTTACCTGGGCTTGGCTTGAAAGCCCAAGACTTCATGAGTTGGGGTTTGGGGAACCCTAACCTTATTAGGTGAGTGGGCTTGGTGGGCCCAATAGGCCTTGCCTGTGGTCTCGGCCAAACCACAACATTATCTAAGCATGCATGCCTTGAATTGGGCTTTGGTGGGCCTCCAAGGGTATGGCCCATTCAATCAGTTCGATTATCTTTATTTAGGAAAAGTAAGTTTGTCAGGCTTGGTGGGCCCCGTTGGAAGGCCCACTGGAGATCAAATTGAACCGGGTTGGTCCATGGCCCATCTTGGGTTTCCGGTTGACCCGAAAACCGTTCTGGTTCAGCTAATTTGATCAAATAAAGCATAAAAATTGCACAAGACCATTGTAAGCACCTTATTTTTGCACCCCTGGAATTGCTGAAAATGAAAACCCTGGCAGAAAGTCAAACCCCGAGGGGACAAAAAGTTGACTTTTTTATCAAGAGAAATTTGGCTACCTTGCTTTATATCATTGGATAGAGAATCCCGACACGGTTCCAACGCAACTGAGTTTGCAGGAATCGGAGTCCGGATGAGGGTTCTGCGGGCGGTCAAACTTGAGCAGAGCCAAAAGTTGACTTTCTGCTAAAATCCGATCCAGATACCTTGCTCTATGTCACTGGATAGAGAATCTTGACACGGTTCCAACGCAACTGAATTTGTAGGAATCGGGGTCCGGATGAAGGTTCTGCGAGCCGGTCAAACTTGAAGGGAGCAAAAAGTTGACTTTCTGCTAAACCCCGAATCAACTGGTTAGCCCTATGCCAATGGATAGAGGACTCCGACACGGTTCTAACGCAATTGAGTTTGCCCAAATCGGAGTCCGGATGAAGAAGATGTAAGCAGTTGAAGTTCTAGGGCAGCGTGTTGGAAAACTGCACACGTGGCAAAAGCCTGCACACGTGGCAAGCAGCAGAGAAAAAAGGTCCCAAGGATTAAATCTGTGATTACCCAAATTAATGAAAAATATCTCAAGGGTAAAGCTGCAGATATCCAAGGGTATCAGGGACTAGATCCATAAGCATCAAAACTTAAGAAAATATCCCAGGACCAATCTGTAAATATCCAAAAGTATCAGGGACTAAATCTGTAAATATGAAAAGTATCAAGGACTAAATCTGTAAATATCCAAAAGTATCAGGGACTAAATCTGTAAAAATCCAAAGTTCCAGGGACCAATCCACAAATATTGGGATTTACTCATAATTGGTGTCCCCTATGGGCATGCATGGGCATCATCCATGCATGCCACCACTCATGCATCTCTCTCTCACTCTCTCTCCCCCCATGACCAACCATGCATGCCTCATACATGCATCCCCCTCTCTCATGATGGATGGGCATGCATGGGCATCATCCATGCATGCCACCCCTCATGCAACTCTCTCTCTCTCTCTCTCCCATGATTATGCCCCCCATGCATGCATGCCCATAGGATTGCCACATGAATAAAACCCCCCAAGCACCCATACATCCAGCTCTCTCTCATTTTTGGAGTTGCTGAAATTTTTGGAAGAAAGCTTTCTCCTTCTCCATCTCCCCAAAAACCCTAGCCTAAAGCCTATCTTAACCCTCCATCCTCCATCCCTTCTTCATCTCCACCACTCAAACCCTTGGAGGAGAAGAGAGGCTTGCTGTTGGTGGCCAAAGGAGGAGCTCCAGCAACCACTTGTGCTTCAAGGACAAGACTACACACTTCAAAGGGGTTTTAAAGCCCTAAGGTATTGTTCCTTGACATATTTTCTTTTACATATATGAAAATGAGAATGTTTTGAGCATGTTCAAATGGTTTGTTTCCCTTTGTTAAAGCAAGTGTGTAGCTTACTTTTTTCTCTTGCATATACGCCCCCATGAAAGCCTTCAAGGTAGGAGAGGGTTTTCGTAGGGTTCTAATGGGGGTATGAGTGGTGTTTTTCACATGATCTTAAGGTTTTCTTTAAGGTGCTGGTTTATTATGTCTCCATCTCATGTATGGGGGGAGCATGTTCCCCTCTTGTGATCTTCTAATGTATCCCTAACATAACCCCCCTATTCCTTTCTTTGGATGCCTTTTTTAGCTAGATGGGTGGCTTGGGATTCATAGGTTTGTAATGTAAGTAATGTGTGATACATACCTTTTTTATTCATTCGTATATGACTATAGTTAGGCATGCATGCAATTTTACCCTCATGACTAGGTATTCAAAGCATGTGCATGAGTGAAGCTTAGTCTTAGGGTATGGCAAGTTGATGAGCATGTTTGGTTTTACTATTTTATGTGCTTTAATTGGGTTTCCAACTCAAGATTGGTTGCTGTTTTGGTTATCATGTGAGGTTAGCCCCATTTTCCTTATCTTTCATGTGGGTATTTATATCTTCAAGGAATTGAGAGGTAGTTGGTTTACATTTTTAACTCATAATTTGATCTTTGCATGCATAGAAGTGTCCCTTTTGTTCCTAAACACAGAGCACACACCACACATTTTTTATGATGTATAATACTCTTTGAGTCCATTTGATGGTATTTATGTTGATTTTTTTTGTGGTCGGTGATTGCTGGATTTTTTAGAATGAAAAGGGGATCGAAACAGGGACACTTGAGTCCCTGTTTATTGGCTAGCCTTGGTCCCCATGAGGGAGGATGAACCCTAATCCATCTCCCTTGATCTTGAGTTCAAAACCATCAAAAAAGAAGCCATTTGTTTCTATTTGAACCATTGTGGGCCCACACAATCACTAGAACACCCTAGGAAGCCTAGAAATCCAACCCCAATGCAAAAATCTGGAAAAAAGACTTCTGTGTGTTGATCCGGCAACTCAGGCCGGATCAACTGAAACCCATGTGTAGCCGGCTAAAGATGCCGGATACACAGAACCCTGTGTGTAACCGGCATCTCAGGCCGGCTACACTGCCAGATTGTATTTTTGCTATTTTTGATGATCTTTGCTATTTTTGTGCTTGGTTTGACCGAAACAAATGAACCAGAAGGGTTTCCGGGTCACCCGGAAACCCAAGATGGGCCATGGACCGACCCGGTCCAAATTGATTTCCGGTGGGCCTTCCAACGGGGCCCACCTAGCTCGACCAATTTATTTGTGCTTAACTAAGATAAATAAAAGATTTGAGTGGGCCAGACCACTTGAGGCCCACCCAAGCCCTAGTTGGGCCATGCATGCTTAAAGTAGGATGTGGTTTGGCCGAGACCACGGGGAGGGCCTATCGGGCCCACTAAGCCCATGAACCCAACCAACTTAGGGTTTCAGAACCCTAACTCGGGAAGTCTTGGGCTTTCAAGCCCAAGCCTAGGTAAAGGGCCCCAAGCCCAATACCTGGCCCATTTTGGTATAATTAATCAAGATAATCAAAATCACTTGGCAAACAACTGTGGGGCCCACTCAAGGGCCCACAAAGCAATCCCGGCCCACTTTTGGCATGAAATCCACTTAACTAATCCAATTTGAACTCCAAAATAAAATCAATTCAAATTGAACCAAAGTCCAAAGGGCCACACTTGGCCCACCAAGTGATACCGTGGGCCTTCCAACGGGCCCACCCCACCAGGCCCAGATCATCTTAATTAAAGAAGATAAAATCAAGTAAAGGGACCCACACCACTTTGGCGGTCCCGCTAGACTTAATCAAATTACATGCTGGAATAGGAATCGGGTGAGTGAGAGACCAACTAAGTTGACTCAAACCAGGGAAACTCATGGGACCCGTCACTTGACGGGGTGGACTGGGGTGTCTACGGACTTCCCCAGACCGCAATCGAGAACCTACTTAGAATCTCAAGCCGCAAACCAAGCCTTAATAGAAGAACTTAGGCACCTAGGTGTCTGCCTGCACCCCATCAGGCAGTGGCGACTCCAAACAAACCCCGAGGCACGCATCGTTTTGCGTGCGCCTCGTCGTGCGACCGAAATTGGGTGCGCACAACCATGAAATATGGAAACAAGCATTTCAACAGTGTAGCCGACCTTGGATGTCGGCTACAAGCAAAGCTACTTGTATCCGACCCTGATGGTTGGTTACAAAGGGGACTCTGTTGATCCAACCTGAGTTGTTGGATCAACTTCGCAAATGGTTTTTTCGGATTTTTGCATTGGGTTTGGGTTTCTGGGCTTTTTATGATGTTCCAGCATTGGTGTGGCCCCCTGGGTGGGCCCACAATGGTTCAAGGAAGTGGACGACCATACTTTTGGTCTACTTTGGGGTGTCTACAACAAAGGAAGGAGGGGGTAGGCATGTGAGGTTGCCTCCTCCCGTTTAAATCACATACCACAGCCAAACAGGGACCATGTTGTCCATGTTTTGGTTTCTCCATTCACGCAAACAGCACACACACAAGATGAATAACAGAAATTTCATTTGACCTAGGCCTAAGGCATGCTTGAGATAAAAAAAAAACGAAGATAGATACTAAGACACACGACCACGAACCATCAAGAATGCAGACGATATTTTTGTGATACCCAAGACTAAATGAAAACAGTTTCCAAGCATGCTTCAAGTAAACACAAACACAATCATACCCCATGAAATATGTGCAAATGGGGGATTGATTTTTCTGGCCAAAACAGTGGCCGATCCATGATGGTAGAATGCGTGAAAACAGAAAAAGATCGCTGGAGAAAAACATGACTATATAACCTTAAGACAAGGTCATGCATGCTTTAAGTGTAGTGAACATGAGAGGGGCTCCATGCATACATAAAACAGAAACTTAAGTGCATACCACATGTGACTTTTAGCATGTTAATATTGACCTATTTAGCTCATTCGACCTAAAGAAAAGCATCCAAAAGAAGGGAAGGGAAAGGGGGGGTTACTTAAAGGGATACATTAGAAGATCATTCATGGGGGAACACACTCCCCCTAAGAATCATTAGGAACACCCAAAACAGCAAGTAATGGTGACTTAAAATATAAATAAAAGAACACTCATCTCCTTCAAGGACCATGCGTACACCCTCTTACCCTTGGAGACTTTCACATAGCATGAATGAAAAGAAGAGGTAACAAAAATGCATGCTAGAAAATATGCTACAGCAAAGAGAAGCCAACCCCTTTTTTTCATCATCTCAAAGCATACTCATCTTGATATATGTAAAGTAAAATACAATAAGAAACAATACCTTGGGGTCTTACAACCCTTATGTTTTGTAGAGACCTCCTTTGAAGTTTAAACACTGCTGGTGCATCACCTCCCAGCACCCACAGCAACTTATCCCTCTCTTGATTGTAAGAAAATGGAGAAGAAGATGGGAAAGAAGGGTTGGAAGAGCAAGGTGAGGTGTTTGGGGGTTAAAGGAAGCAAGGAGAGGTGAAAGGGGAGGGTTTCGTACCAGGGGCAGAGGGGGAGAAGAGGTGGAAGCAAACCAAGAAGAGCCAACCCCGGAATGAGAGAGCTGCTGGCTTTTTATAGCTAGCAGCATGTATCCGACCTATATGGTCAGATACACATGCCCTTATGTGTATGGTCGGATACACATAGTCCCTTTTGTATCCGACATGAAATGTCGGATACAAAACACTCATTTCAAAAATTTAATGCAGCCGGAAATCTGTCGGCAAATCCGCGCGAATCTCGCGGGCATATCTTTTGTATCCGGCAATAAATGTCAGATATGAATTGAAGAAAGTGTATCCGACATATATGGTCAGATACAAATCGGATATTTATAGATTTAGTCCCTGGATATTTGCAGATTGCTCCAATACACTTGGATATTCACAGATTTGGTCCCTGCGAATTTTTGATTTAGTCCCTGAGATATTTTGTATGTTTGGATATTTAAAGATTGCCCCCCGAGATATTTTCCTGTGCCTCTCGCCACGTGTGCAGCCCTTTGCCACGTGTGTAGTTTTCCTGTTTCTGCTGCTCGGAAACTTCGACAGCTCATATCTTCATCCGGACTTTGATTTGAGAAAACTCAGATACGTTAGAACCATATTGAAGTCCCTATCCATTGGGATAGGGTTGAGCAGCTAATTCAGGGCTTAGTAGAAAGTCAACTTTCGGCTCCCCCTCAAGTTTGACCGGCCTGCAGATCCTTTATCCGGGCTCCGATTCCAGCAAACTCAGTTGCGTTGGAACTGTGTCGGGATCCTCTATCCATTGGGGTAAAGTAAGGTAGTCAATTATCACTTGATCAAAAAGTCAACTTTTTGTCCCCTCGGGGTTTGACTTTTCAACTAGGGTTTGCATTTCTGGCTCTTCCGGGGGTGCAAAAACGAGGTGCTGACAGTACCCGGACGTTCCGCAGCCAATATCCGATTCAACCATCGGCGGCTTTGGTGTCGCTATTTGGGGTAGGCTATGCTAGGACACTCCTCCACCAATATCCAACTCATCCGTCGGCGGTTTTGGTGCCCTAATATTTCGGTTAGTAGTACCCGGACGTTTCGCAGCCAATATCCGATTCGACCATTGGCGGCTTTGGTGTCGGTATTTGGGGTAGGCTATGCGAGGACGTTCCTCCACCAATATCCGACTCATCCGTCGGTGGTTTCGATGCCCTAAGATTTTGGCTAGTAGTACCCGGATGTTTCGCAGCCAATATCTGATTCGACCATCGGCGGCTTTGGTGTCGCTATCTGGGGTAGGCTATGCCAGGATGCTCCTCCACCAATATTCGACTCATCCATCGGCGGCTTCGGTGCCCTACAGGTTAGACTGAATGATCTTGTCAAAAGATACAAACGGGTGTGATCTGAGCTCAAAGTCTTGGGTGTTTTAAACACTTGCTGGGTTTCTTGATCTCAATGAGAGAGATGCAATCAAAAGAATTGGGTGGTCGCAACAACCAGGAATACTGCAGTTAATGAAAAGAGATGGTCTGTCGGTGACCGAGTTGCCGTACTTGGGGAATTCATTTTAGTTCTTTTTATTTCATATTAGGTTCTTGGTTCTTGTGAAATTCAAACAACACATTAGTATGAAAGGAAATTCATGCTTAATCAAAAAGAGCCGTCGTGGCACATAGTACATCATCATGCTTATCAAAATACAACAAAGCCAAAGTCTAGTTAGGTTGGTCATCATCATAGTGAGAGGATACGTCTTGCCTCCTCAAGGCTCGCAGAAGCTTGTTTTGCAGACGCCGGTCCTCCTCTGCGTGCTTGCGCACTAATTCCATTTCATGCTGCAAGGCCATATTGGCCTGCCTACTCTCCTGTTCCGAATCTACATAAGCTGAATGGATACAGGAGTGGGTCTCCTGCAGTTTGACCACCCTGTCCTTGTATGTGTTAGGGGGCGGAACTGGAATGTCACTTGAAGTGACGGGTTTAAGAGGCGGAGGGCCGTCATGGCCAAATTCCTAAGCTATCCACTTCTCGTAATCACGAAAGTGGGACTGGGTGAAAATGTCCTCCCGGTATATGCACACCGTCTTCCATTCTATCAGCAGCTGCTTTCTTAACTCCTTGGTGAGCGTACCAATCAAATCACTCGTATCATCCTTGATCGGGATTCCCTGCGGCTTTCCAAACTATCTCAGAACCCAAATCGGATAGTATGGCACAACATGGGTAAGGCCTATTAGGGCAAGGCACTCTCTGTTCTTGAAAGCCAGGATGGGGGTGTAGGTGAAGTTGAATGTACCCCACCATCTGATATCTGTTCCTCCATTCAGATGGAGAAAGTGGTCTAGCCAAGCCTCACGGGTGAGTAGGTTTGGGTGGATCTCTCTTCGGGCCATCCATGTGACGTTGTCGCGGACTAGCCCATAATGCGTGCTAATAGGTTCTGAAACCATTAGGTGGTCTTGCAGCCAAATGTGGAGGAGAGGGCGCACCCTTGAAACCTCCGGGTTCCATTTTTGGACAAGGTGAGGGAATAGAACAATTGAGCTAGGCTTAGTGGCATGATTCGGTACCTTGCTCGGAGTTGATCCACAATTTCCATGAGGGCCAAATTAATGGTGTCTTCCCCAGTCAGAAAGAAGATTTGCGACAGAACCACAAGGGTGAAGGTGTCAGACCAGACACGGGGTCTTTCCTGCTTTTTGTTTCTTATCTTTTCAGCTAGGAACGTTTTGGAGACCCTCGTGAATGATTTGTCGCCTCCTAAAGTCTGGAATTCTCCCTTTGAGAGGCCAAAGAAAGCGCAAGCTTCATTCTTGTCGCTTTCTTTGAGACTTGGCCAAGCGGGTCCTCCAAGGTCGCCAAATCGGAGGAATAGGCCATATTCCTCAATTGTGGGAGTCAATTCACTTGTCCCGAATCGAAAACTGAAAGCTAGGGATCCCAAAAAAGCAGAGCTGCTTGGATCATATCCCAATTAATTGGCACGTTTAACAAGGACAGGGTATGCCCCATACGGTATCGTGCCTCCCATTCAATCTGCTCATCCCTTCAAAGTTGCCTTGTCCAAGAGTGGATCCAGGGGGTATCCCAGGCTCACTTCTCTATCCTAGGGAATTGAACTCTCTCAGACGATGATGAAGATGCCATGCCAACTATCCAACCGAAATTCCAAATCAATTTAGGGTTCCATACCAGACTATTAATTAGTTTTAAATCATGCATAACTTCAAGCAAAGGGATGAACCATTACCAATTTTCACATGTTTCCACAGGATAGAGCAAAAAAACGAAAACAGTGCGGAATTCAAATTCAAGCACACATGGTGTGTGGTCCTAAGGGTAGGCGCCAGTTGAGGCGAGACTCCTAGACGTACTTGTGTAGGGAAGCACGTCTAAGTCCTGATCAGTCTCTCATCTTTCATCTGTTCTTTCATCTGCGTTTGGTGTCGGACCACAGCAAAACTTACAACTTGCCAACGAGGGCGAAAATTTACAAGATATTCACAAAAATTTGCAAAGGGTTTAACCTTAAGGCTGTTGGGAGTCAAAAGGAAGGGTACAAATTGCTTAAAAGGCGGGTGAGCTAAAATCCCTAGATCTAGGGTTTCCTGCGCTTGTTTTGATCTGGCCTGCTTTCATCTGTTTATCTGACCTGGCCGGCTTTCATCTATTCTAAAAGACCAATCCGAACTTAAAGTGCCCCCAGCGGACTCTAATGAGTCAAGGCCCATAGCTTACAGGACTCCATGCATGGATCTGGGGTGGTTCCCCTGATCAAAGTTAGGTTGGTTTCCTAAACTAGGGCTGAGGTAGCCCAGAATCTATAGTTTACTCAATTTGATGCAAAAAGCGGGGGTTGCTGCCCCTAATGGACTCTTGGGTTTTAGATTGATTTTACTCCTCTTGTATTCATCATTCACATCACATCACAATCACAAAACGTGGTTTATATAGAAGCGTAGGTGGGGAAGGATACCCAGCCCGAGACATACGCCTACAAGGGTCTGGACCAGTACTAGATCCTCGCGTATCACGGTAAGAAACCTGTGGCGCTAAGAACTCCAGAAAACTAGGGAGATGGGTTTACCCTGCTTTCCCCGGCAAGCCACGGGAGCGTAGGGTTAATACCATCCCAAAAGTCAATTCATAGGAATTAGAAGGGTGGCTGCTAGAGAGGTCTAAGTTTCGGATGAGAAGAGCAGTATCCGTATTCATTCATTCATTCAGGGTAGGATCATTCACGTAGTCTCCCTCGTGCGTGTCACCCCACGCAGTTTATCATAGAAAAAGTAGCTCATTCACGGTGTGGTGGTGTGCTCATGTGTGTAGTTGGGCTGAGTGCTGAGTTTTGTTTGGATTTCATTAATAAAGGGATTTTTACCGTCTCATATAGTAAGATGCAGAATTAGCACGCAATACGAGGTTCTGGGAGAGTCCCCAGGTAATTGGAGCGGTCACAATGGTCCCACTTAAAATCCAATTAGCTTAGGCAATTATCGCATCCGTTTGACAAGACTCCATGGAAAATGTATTTGCGCGTATTCTATGCTTTACTAAATAAGCTGGTAAGAACCCTAAAACCAACTAATCCCGCTTAGGTTGACTCATTCTAACCAGGGGTTCTATCGGGTCGAAAGTCCCCAGCGGAGTCGCCAGGCTGTGCGCGTGTCCTAAAAAACTCCGCATCGCGGGGCGCACGGATTCATGTGTGCCTCCGGATGGGTAAAACGTGAAGGTTGGAGTCGCCACCACCTTATGGGGTGCAGGCAGAAACCTGGGTTCCTATGTTCATCTATTGGGCTAGTCTGCGGCTTGAGATTCTAAATAAGGTCTCGGTTGTAGTCCGGGGAAGTCTGTAGACACCCCGGTCCACCCCGTCGGTTGATGGGTCCCATAGGTTTCCTGGTTTGAGTCAACTCGGTCTTTCACTCACCTGTTTCCTAATCCAGCATGCAATTTGGTTAAGTCTGGTGGGACCGCTTGGGTGGTGTGGGCCCCTTTAATTGATTTTATCTTACTAATTAATGTGAACTGGGTTTGACTGGGTGGGCCCCGTTGGAAGGCCCACGGATTCCTTGGTGGGCTTGGTCAAGCCCACATGTCCCCTGGTGGGCCTCCGTCTGAGCCTGCGGCCCTTTGGGCTTTGGTTAGGTGAGTTGGTTTTATTTTAGGGTTTAAGTGGGAGATTAGTTAAGTTTTATTTCTGGTGGGCTGAATTGGTTTGTGGGCCTCTGGGTGGACTTCACAAGGGTGACCAAGTATTTTGAATTATCTTGCTTAACTTACCAAAATGGGCTGGACATTGGGCTTGGGGCCCATAGTCCAGATTTGGGCTTGAAAGCCCAAGTTCCTTGAAGTTAGGGTTTGAACCCTTACTTGCTTGGTTATGGGCTTGGCGGGCCCTAGCCCGTGGTCTCGGCCAAACCATGCTAGATTAACACATCATGCTTCCAATCGGGTTCTTTGGATGGGTCGCATTGGGCTTGGCCTACTCAGTTTAGTTAATTACTTTGCTTAATTTGCTCATTTACATGCAAAAGGGTTTATTGGGCTTGGTGGGCCTCGTTGGAAGGCCCATAGTGTATCCGGTTGGACCGGTGGTCCAAGTCCCATGTTGGGTTTTCGGGTGACCTGGAAACCCTATTGGCTTACTTGGTTTGATTGAAAGAACATAAAAAAAAGGTGTTAAATCACAAAAGGACACAAAATGGCCTTCTTTGCAAAGTAGCCGACTTGGGAGGTCGGCTACAAACAACAATATGTGTAGCCGACCAGAGAGTTCGGCTACAAGCAAGCACCTGTTTAGCCGACCAGGAAGGTTGGCTACAAATAGGACTATGCTGATCTGACCTGAGTTGTTGGATCAGCTCAAAAAAAGAGCTTTTTCAGGTTTTTCCAATGGGCCAGGGTTTCTGGGCTTCCTAGGGAGGCTATGAGGTTCTTTGGGCCCATAGGAAGGCCCACACAGGTACAGGGAAGGGGGTACACCCCACTTGAGTCTCCTTTGAAGGGTTTTTTGCAACAAAGAAGGGGGGGGGGGGGGGGGGAGGCATGGGAGTTTGCCTCCTCCCACTTTGAGCCACAAGCAACAGCTGGGTAGGGACCATGAAGTCCTTGCTTTGGTTCCTTAATTCACTCAAAACAGCAACCAAAAACCAATGAGAAATCCATCTAACCAAAGGGCTTAAGACATGCTTTGCTTCAAGACACGAACATACATATTCACATATAACATACTTTGTGACTCCGGAACATATGTGTGCATGCTCATGCAAGAGAAATATAATGATGGCATGGGTGAAGAGTGGCCTAGCATGACACTAAGTGGTGGATAGGCACATGCATTTGGTGTGTGCAAGTGAAAAGCATACTGTGCTAGTGTATTAAGGAGAATTCGCATGCTTCCGGTATGAGGAATAGCAGCCAAAGGAGGGGATTTCCTGCTGGTCCTAGGGCTGGAGAACAGCATAAAGTGGGGTGGGAGAGAGATTCTTTAGGCATGGTGCTAGTGGGTTGCATTAGGGAGGTGTGTGGGTGCAATGAATATGCTAAAGTTAGCAACCACTAAGGGGGGAAGGGGGACATGCTCATATATACAAAAATAGCAAGTAAACAGGGGCAAAGGAGGGATATGTTAGTGCACACCACAGTAGCATGTTGGCTTGGTAAAAACAACAGCTAGGCATGGGGTGGGGGAGCATGCTGACACCCAAAACAATGGGCTAAAACAAGGGTTGGGGAGCATGGCCATGGGGTTGCATATACACATATATTAACATGAAGATACACACCCACATGCTCATGTTAGTATGTTTCAAAGCATGTAAAATGGAGGGCACAGAAACACCAAAAAAAATCCAATAAAGTACTCAACAAGTGAGAAAGGAGAGAGATCCTAAGAAGGGAAAATGGGGGGTTACTCAGGGATACATTGGAGTAGATGCTAATGGGGAACATGCTCCCCACTTAAATGGAAGTAAAAAGAACAAAAGAAAGCATGCTGGACCAGCACCTGAAAACACTTTAAAAGACATGTGAAAACCTCACTCTTACTCCCTTGGAACCATATGATTACCTCATCTCTCCCTTGGAGACTTTCTCATGACGAAATGAAGAGCAAATGCATGAAGATCCCATAAGAAAGTAACTTACAACAGGATAGAGGCTACATATTCCTAAAAATCATGCAAAAGGGCTCATTCTCATATATGTGATGTAAAAAACAGTAGGGAACAATACCTGGGGGTTGTGGGAACTTGGAATGGGGAGTGAGCACCTCCTTGAAGTTGAAACAGGTGCTGGACAGCCCTTCCACAACAGCAACAACAAGTCCCTCCTTCTCCTTCAAGCTTGGTGGAAATGAAGAAGGGTGGAAGAGGGGCAAAATGGTCTTAGGAGTGGGTTTGGGGGGTGTGGAAAGCAAAGAGGGTTGGAAGGGAAGAAGTTCGAACCAACTTGGAAGGGAGAAATGGTGGTAAGGCCAGCAACCCTCAGCTAGGGGGGTTGCTGGCCTTTTTATAGACTGATTTTTGTATCCGGCCTTGATGTCCGAATACACAAGATGGTGTGTGTATCCAGCCATGTTGGCCGGATACACTATAAACCCTTTGTATCCGACATAATGTCGGCTACAAACACAATCATTTCAAACATTAAATTTTGTCAGAAAATCTGTTGGAAAATTCTACAAGATTTCAGCGGAGATCTTTCGTATCCGGCATATTATGTCGGATACAAAGAAATATATGCATATCCGACATATTATGTCAGATATAAAAAGGCAAATTTTTGATATTTACAGATTGCCCCCTGATTTGACCGATTTGACCGATTTGACAACCGAGATAATCGCAGATTGCCCCTGGCTCTGAGATATTTTGACATCAATTGAGTATTAACGGATTAATCCCTGAGATATTTATCTACTCTCTCGCCACATATGCTGCTCTTTTGCCACGTGTGCAGTTTCCGGCATTGTTGCCCTAGAACTTCAACTACTCATATCTTCTTCATCCGAACTCCGATTTTGGCAAACTCAGTTGCATTAGAACCGTATCGGAGTCCTTTATTTATTGGGGTAGGGCTAAGTAGCTGATCTGGGGTTTAGCAGAAAGTCAATTTCTGCTCCCCTCAAGTTTGACCGGCCTATAAATCCTTCATCCGGACTCCAATTCCAGCAAACTCAGTTGTGTTGGAACTGTGTCGGGATCCTCTATCCATTGAGATAAAGTAAGGTGGCCAATTATCACTTGATCAAAAAGTCAACTTTTGCCCTTCTTAGGGTTTGACTTTCCAGCTAGGGCTTGCATTTCCGGCACTTCTGGGAGCACAAAAATGAGGTGCTTGCATGAAGGGCACAACCACACAGAACCATTGTATATCACCATGAAATGCTTTGACCACATTGTAAAGCGGGCCATGATTGACAACAGGTTGGCACTGAATATATGCCTGATGAGGACATTCCATAGCTTGCAACTGAATCCCTCTTTGATCAAGCCGAGTGTGCACAATGTCAGGGGATTTAATAATGCTAGAAGGGAATCCTTGGGTGAGGTCACCCTGGAGGTTGTAATTGCAGAAAGGCCCTTTGTCATGGCGTTCGAACTCATGGACATCAACCCCTCATTCAACTTACTGATTGGAAGACCTTGGCTACATCAGGCCGGGGCAGTGCCGTCCTCCTTGCACAGAATGGTCCGATTCATATGGGGCAATGAACTAATAACAGTGCACGCAGAAGATCACCGAGAGTTCGAAAGGGGCGGGTTGCCCTATGTAGACTACAAACTGCCCACCTCACTGAACTTCCAAGCAGTGGAAATGGTGTAGCTAAACCATATCACTGAATCAGAAAGGAAGCAGTGGGCCCCAAGGAAGAAAAGAAGCAACATGTTTGGTGCCACTGAGTGCGCAAACTGGGGCCTCAGAGCCGAAGAGGGGCTTGGAAAGTACAAGCAGGGGAACAAGACAGCCGTCCAACCTTACGAGCAAACCACCGGATTCGGACTGGGATTTAATCCAGAGCCCGAAGATTATGCTAGGCCCTTTGGGAACCGTGCAGAGAGGAAGAGAGCCAAAGCTGAAGGGAGAGACCCGCACTGGCCCATATGCATGCACGGGGAATTGTACCACCGCTTCACCAACATGGAGCGGGAGGCCGCCCAATCACTAGAGAATATTGTAGCCCAAGGCTGGGGTGATGAATTTCAGCCTTCCCCTGCCCAAGAGGAGGACTATCTACAAAGTTTGGCTCAAATGCTCTGGGAGGAGCCACTATCCCTGGACATGGTCGGAAACGCAGTAGAAGTGGACTTGCTGGCACCTGACTGGTTGCCGGATGGCTTGCCTGCACTATTTGCCCTAGAAGTTGAAGAGGATGTCACCGTTGCCTTCCCCCCGCCTATCGAACCACCAATCCCCAAGGGGTTGCTCATCAATCCTATGGTCGTAATAGATGAAGTACCGCCACCTGCTCCCACTGAAGAAGAAGAGAGTCCATTCATGTACATATGCATGATGGAAAGCCAGGGAAGCTCGGTAGTGCCCAACAGAAGGCCCCGGTCTCCACCCCCACAAGTAGAGAACCCCAGGACCCGAGATGGGCTGGGACAGATGTTTCAGGGCATGCCCCATGTGGTTGAGCCCATTCCCGCTGAGATGTACCATGAGACCTATGGACAGTGGGCACCTGAAAGCCTCTCCACCAACAGACTAGAGGCACCGCCTGTAGCACCCGCGGTTGCAGCACCACAAGGAGCGAATCTGGCACATCTGTTCACCGTCGCTTACCTACCTCCAGGTGCAGAGATACATACGGCTATTCCGATCCCATTTGGATCGAGGAGGAGGCCGTCGCCGGAATATAATCCTAGGTTTGAGGAAAGCCAGAACAAGCCGACTGGTGTAGCGAACAATCCTATTTGCATATCGTCAGATAGCAGCACCAACATGGTCCTATCTGGGGAAGTTGAGCCAAAGGAGATAGCCGCAATTAACAAAGAGGACACCTCCCCACTGAAGAATTGGAACGCGGTGCTTTTTGCAACTAGCAAGGCCAATGTGCCAAAGGGGGTTTCCTCCATCTCTGAAATTTCTGTTGTAGCTACTGCTGAAATTTTCAATGAATATCTGAATAACTTCTACTACTTGCATGTGTCTCAAAATAAAATAAAAAATAAACCATCTGAACCTTGCAATCTTACTATCAATCTCGACGCACACCCGGAAAAGCTGGGGCACAAGATAGATAATCAGATTGCCATAATTGAATGAAAAGAACAAAAAGAAAGTGAAAAGCCGGTTGCAACGGCAATAAAAGAAAAGCATGACCAAGAGCTCAGTACTGAGGATGAGCAAGGGCTCGGTGAACCAGACTGGGCACTTGCCCATTGCAACAAGAAGATTCAGACATCGTCCCTTGTAAGCCTTCCAAGCATGAGGACGACGATGAATCATGGGAGACTCCACCTGAAATCCAACTCGCTTTGGAAAGGCATGAAAAGGGTCTGCAGGAAAACATCGAGGAAACTGAATCTATTGACATAGGTGAAATAGCACAACCAAGGATACTCCAAATTGATAAAAGCTGTCACAATTATTGAAAAAATAGATGATTGATTTTTTAAAATCTTATTCTGACGTGTTTGCATGGTCATATGAGGATATGCCCGGGTTAGACACAGACTTGGTTGTGCACCGGTTACCCACAAAGTCTGAGGCCACACCTGTGAAGCAGAAGCTCAGACGCACAAAGCCGGAATAGGCCCTGAAGATTAAGGAAGAGGTCACTAAGCAGTTGGATGTCGGATTCTTGCAAGTGACAGATTATCCAGAGTGGTTAGCAAACATCGTACCGGTCCCCAAGAAAGACAGAAAGGTTAGGATGTGTGTTGATTACAGAGATCTGAATAGAGCAAGTCCAAAGGACGACTTCCCATTGCCGCACATCGATGCACTGGTTGACAATACAGCTACGCATTCAATGTTCTCATTCATGGACGGATTCTTTGGTTACAACCAGATAAGGATTGCACCTGAAGACATGGAGAAGATATCCTTTATCACACACTGGGGCACTTACTGCTACCGTGTGATGCCTTTCGGACTGAAAAATGCGGGTGCTACATATTAGCGGGCAATGACTCTATTATTCCACGACATGATGCACAAAGAGATGGAAGTGTATGTGGATGACATGATTGCGAAGTCGAATCAAGAAGAAAGTCACTTAGTGAACCTTGGAACAATGTTCAACAGACTCAGAGAGCACAAACTCAGGCTCAATCCGAACAAGTGTGTATTTGGAGTTACTTCAGGGAAACTGCTCGGGTTCATAGTGGGCAAACGAGGAATTGAAGTTGATCCTGTCAAGGCAAAGGCAATCCTGGAAATGCCTCCTCCATCTATAGAAAAGGAAGTGTGAGTGTGCGCACGTCGAAAATGCCGCACAGGAAAATTCGGAGTCGCCACCGCCTGATGGGGTGTAGGCGGACACCTAGGTGCCTAATCTTGTCTGTTAAGGCTTGGTCTGCGGCTTGAGATTCTAAGTAGGGTCTCGGTTGTGGTTCGAGGAAGTCCGTAGACACCCCGGTCCACCCCGTCGGGTGACGGGTCCCTTAGGTTTATCCTGCTTTGAGTCAGCTCAATTATTTTCTCACCTATTTCCTAATTCAGCATGCAAACTGGTTAGGTCTGGCGGAATCACCTGAGTGGTGTGGGTTGATGTACTTTTTCGCAAGTGCACGAATTCGTAACAAGTAATAAAGTGATGAAATAGAGTGTCGAACCCACAGGGAATGGTAGCTACTAAATACTGAAATTACTATCCTAAAATTCTATTTGGATAATCAAAAAGTGAGATGGGTTTTAAACTAGCAATTAAAATTATTAACTAAGAAAATATTAGAGTAAGATTTAATAAGAGATTTAAAATACTAAGGCATTTGATTTCATCATAAACAAATCTGAATTAACTCTTAAATACACGTGGTACTGAATTTTATAATCTACTTTGAAAGCGAAAATCCCTATTCTATCCAATGGTCTCTCTCGAGCACCAACGAACTTACCTTCCCACGATAACTCACGATATCTCTATGTGAATTTAAAAGTAACAAGGTACATTAAGATCTGTGGAGTTTCATGTCCAAAAACACAAAGCTACATAGACTATGCCAATATCTCTATCAACATGTAGAATATGGTATTTTATCACAGGAACTAAAATTGTATATCTCCTCTCGGTCTCAATACAATTATCAAATACAATTGAATGGTGATCAAGTACTCAATTGGGTTAAGCACAATAATAAAGTACTCAAAGAATGAATCATAAATCCTTTAGCAATAGTATTCAGAATTAAAACATCATGTTCAGATTACATCAAAGCCTTAGAAAGAGAAATTAGTTCATGACTGAACTAAGAATAACCATCAAAACAGAGTATATTGAAAGAAGAAGAACAAAAGAGAAGAAATAAACTAATTATGATCCAAGCTCTGACCTCTTGATGTTCCAACTTCCTTCTCACGTTCCCAGCACCAACTTCTCCCCTCTTCATGTTCCTTTTCTCCTTTATATCAATCACCTAAACTTGCCCAAAAATCCCTTGAAGAGAAAATAGAAACTTTCCTTCCAAGACTCCTAATGAAGGGAGATCTTCCTTTCCTTGTATATCCACGATTTTTGAAGTCCAAAAACGACCTAATATTCTTAATTAGAAACCCCTCTAAGTCCTCCTAAAAACTAGAAGAAGATCCCCAAGAAAAAGCAAACAAATCCGCAAAGTTCGGAATTTTATAACAGGTTTTAATGCTTGATCGTTCGAACGTTCATCGAACGCGGGTCGAACGTTCAGGTCAAAAGTTGTTTCCTCTTCTCTTGTTCGAACGTTCATCGAACGGTCAGCGAACGCTGCTCACAATTTCTCTATTTTTCACCAACGTTCGAACGTCAATCTAACGTTCAGCGAACGCTGCTCTCAATTGCTCTATTTTTCACCAACGTTCGAACGTCAATCTAACGTTCAGCGAACGCTGCTCTCGAGTTTCTCTGTAGATCACCAACGTTCAAACGACAGGCAAACGGCCAGCGAACGCTGCTCTCGGGTTTCTCTGCAGAACACCAACGTTCGAACGACAGGCAAACGGCCAGCGAACGCTGCTCTCGGGTTTCTCTGCAGAACACCAACGTTCGAACGACAGGCGAACGTTCAGCGAACGTTGGTCATATCTTCTACAATTTGACTCCGATTGTTACGCCGTTTGAACCGTGACTTCTATAATCACCGAGAGTATCTCTACATCAACAAATTAGGCAAAATTTAGACAATGAAAATAAAATGCAAAGATGAAAGACTTTGACAATTTCTAAGTAAAATTGGGAAATAAATATGAAATAAAACCAGATAAGTCATGAATTTAAAGCTTATAATGTGATATTTTCATGACTTATCATGGGTCCCTTTAATTGCTTTTATCTTGATTAATTAGGTGATCTGGGCCTGATGGGGTGGGCCCTGTTGGAAGGTCCACGGTGTCCTTGGTGGGCTTAGTCAAGCCCATTTACCCTTTGTGGGCCTCTGTCTAGCCTAGGAGGCCCTTTGGGCTATTGGTTAAGTGAATTGATTTTATATTAAGGTTCAGATTTGAAGCTTAAGTGATTTCCATGCAAAAGGTGGGCTTGCATTGGTCTATGGGCCCCTGGATGGGCCCCCATGATGGTTGCTGTAAGCACCTTATTTTTGCACCCCTGGAATTGCTGAAAATGAAAACCCTGGCAAAAAATCAAACCCCGAGGGGACAAAAAGTTGACCTTTTGATTAAGTGATATTTGGCCACCTTGATTTATATCAATGGATAGAGAATCCCGACACGAGTCTAACGCAACTGAGTTTGTTGGAATCGGAGTCCGGATGAAGGTTCGGCGGGCAGTCAAACTTAAGGGAGAGCCGAAAGTTGACTTTTTCTCGAATTCCGTGCCAAGTGCTTAGCCCCATATCATTGGATAGAGAATCTCGACACGGTTCCAATGCAACTGAGTTTGCGGAAATCGGGGTCCGGATGAAGGTTCTGCAGGCGGTCAAACTTGTGCGGAGCCAAAAGTTGACTTTCTGCTAAAATCCGATCCGGAGGCCTACCCCTAGGTCATGGGATGGGGGGCTCCGATACGATTCTAACGCCACTGAGTTTGTCCAGATCGGAGCCCAGATGAAGAAAATATGAGCTGACGAAGTTGCCGAGCAGCAAAACCGGCGAACTGCGCACGTGGCAAAAAGCTGCACACGTGGCGAGTTGCGCAGGAAAATATCTCGGGGATCAAATCTGTAAATATCCAAACATTCAAAATATCCCAGGGACCAATCTGAAAGTATTTGAAAATATCTGAATAAAATAATATTAAACCTAAATATCCCAGGGACCACATCCTAATTTTCAGATTTTAAAAACAAACGAGCGGCGGCATTTATTACTTTGAAATCATTTGGTCGCTCAAGCGGGCGTGGCAGGGGGTATGCGCTCACCTTGAGCTGGGCGCCAAGGTGAGCGGCACCCCATTTTCCTCTTCTATAAAAGCCGCGCAGGGTTTCATTTCAGGGGGTTCGAACATTTTGGGGAGGGTTCGGATTTTTAGTGGGAGATTTTTCTTTGGCCGGGCATTCTCTGGTTTTGGGATTCGAGGTTTCGGCATTATTTTTTCTGGGCTCGGGATTTTGAAGAAAAATAACATACACACAGGTCCCCTCCCTTCCTCTTCTTCCTTGTCGAATCCGAAGGAGGCCGTGCTCTTGGTGAGAAGAAGGTTGCTCCGGCGGCCGCTCGCGCGCTCCAAGGAGGCTTCACCCACTTCGGAGAGGTGTTGAAACACCTAGGTAATGTTCTCAATGGCCCTTGTTCCAAAATAAATAAGTCTATTGCTATCTGTTCTTTTTTGTTATTTCGTATAGTAGCAGTGATTGTGTGATTCGAGGGGGAGCATGTTCTCCCTGATGTTTGCATCTTCTGTATCCTGATAAAGCCCCCCTGTTCCTTTCTTCATTTATTCATGCTCTGTTAGATGTTGTTAGATGTTTTGTTAGTGTTTTTGTTTCGGATTGGTAGATTTGCAAAGAGGTTTGGTCCTCACAAGCTAGGTTAGATTAATTTCCAACCATGTTCAGAGGTCTGCTGGGGTTCTAAGGATCCCCAGAAACCAGTTACAGAGCTCAAAAACAGTCGGAAATGGAGTTTGGAGAAAAAAACAGAGAGTCAGGGTCTGCCGCTGAGCTCACGCTCAGCTAGCTTGGGTCCGCCCACCTGGCGCCTAGCTCGCCCCCACCTGGCGCCGAGCTCGCGCCCACCTCACGCCCACCTTTTTTGGGTGCGCCGAGCTCGCGCCCACCTCGCGCCGAGCTCGCGCCCACCTTTTTTTGGGTGCGCCGAGCTCGCGCCCACCTCGCGCCGAGCTCGCGCCCACCTTTTTTTTTGGTGCGCTGAGCTCGCGCCCACCTGGCGCCTAGCTCGTGCCCACCTGGCGCCCACCTCATTTTTACTCGTTTTTTCGCTGTTTTGGTCCGCCCGGCCCGTGCCTACCTCGCGCCTAGTGCCCGAGGTCGGCGCATACCCCTAAAAACATGCCAAATTGGTATATTTTGAAAAAAATTTCCAAAAATGCCCTTTACTGTACCTCCCCTTGGACCCAGCACAATGAGCCAATTTTTTCTTGATCGGGTGTCAATTTTGTGTATTTTCTTATGTGATTATTGCTGAATGTGAGTTTTTTATTTCCAAACCGAACCGGATGAACCAATAGGGTTCCCGGGTCACCCGGAAACCCAACATGGGCCATGGACCAACCCGGTCCAAATTGATTTCCGGTGGGCCTTCCAACGGGGCCCACCACGCCCGACCAACCCATTCATGCTTAAATAAGATAATAAAAGATTTGAGTGGGCCAGACCACTTGAGGCCCACCTAAGCCCTAATTGGGCCATGCATGATTAAAGTAAGATATGGTTTGGCCGAGACCACGGGTAGGGCCTATCGGGCCCACTAAGCCCATGAACCCGACCAACTTAGGGTTTCCAAACCCTAATTCAGGAAGCCTTGGGCTTTCAAGCCCAAGCCCAGGTAAAGGGCCCCAAGCCCAATGCTTGGCCCATTTTGACACAGATAAGAAAGATAAAAATCAAAATCACTTGGCAACCAATTGTGGGGCCCACTCAAGGGCCCACAAAGCAATCCCAGCCCACTTTTGGCATGAAATCCACTTAACTAATTCAACTTGGACTCTAAAATAAAATCAATTCAAAGTGAGCCAAAATCCAAAGGGCCACACTTGGCCCACCAAGGAACATACGGGCCACACTTGGCCCACCAAGGGATACCGTGGGCCTTCCAACGGGGCCCACCCAACCAGGCTCAGATCATCTTAATTAAAAAGATAAAATCAAGTAAAGGGACCCACACCACTTTGGCGGTCCCGCCAGACTTAATCAAAATTGCATGCTGGAATAGGAATCGGGTGAGTGAGAGACCAAAGTTGACTCAAACCAGGGAAACTTATGGGACCCGTCACTTGACGGGGTGGACTGGGGTGTCTACGGACTTCCCCAGACCGCAACCGAGAACCTACTTAGAATCTCAAGCCGCAGACCAAGCCTTAATAGAAGAACTTAGGCACCCAGGTGTCTGCCTGCACCCCATCAGGCAGTGGCGACTCCAAACAAAACCCGAGGCACGCATCGTTAAGCGTGCGCCTCGTCGTGCGACCGAAATCGGGTGCGCACAGTTGCCAAAGGTGCTTTAGATTTATCTTGTTAAGTTTGCCAAAAAATGGGTTGGACATTGGGCTTGGGGCCCATAGTCCTGATTTGGGCTTAAAAGCCCAAGTTATGTGAAGTTAGGGTTTTGAACCCTTACTTGGTATGTTCGTGGGCTTTAGTGGGCCTGGTAGGCCCTTGCCCTTGGACTCGGCCAAACCACGCATTTCAAACATCATTTCACAAGTTTGGTTTGGGTGGGCCGCTTTGGGGTTTGGCCCGCCCGGATTGATCAATTAATTCATTTATCTTGCTTAAGTCACATGCATACATTCCATTGTGTTCATTGGGCTTGGTGGGCCCCGTTGGCGGGCCCACGGGAAATCAAATTGGATCGGGGGTCCAAGTCCCAGGTTGGGTTTCTGGGTGACCCAGAAACCCTATTGGTTCATTTGGTTCGATTTGAAAATGCCACCCACATCTAGCAAACATCACGGAATATACATCATAGAGAATATACAAAACTGACATTTATCAGGGGAGATCGGCTCACTATTCTGGGTCCAAGGGGAGGGACCTGCGGCCCCTCCCTGCGCCAAGGAACGAGTTGGGCGCGCGGAGAACAATAGGGTTGGGGGGTGCGGAGGGCTTCGCCCCCCGTGGTGCGGTAAAGGGTACCTAATCGGGTCTTGAGCTAAGAGGTTTAAATCTCAAAGCAGCAAAAATGGAGCTGGGTTGGGTCGGCCACAAGCAATTCGGCCTCTTAAGCGGGTGCGCTGAGCTCAGGCGCGAGGTCAGCATGAGCTCGGTAGAACCAAAACAACAGAAAAAAGGCGCCCGGCACGAGCTCAGCGCGATCTCGGGGGACGCAAAATTGCCCCGTGCGAGCTCGGTGCAAGCTCGGCGGACGCAAAATCGCTCAGTGCGAGCTCGGCGTGAGCTAGGCGCGAGCTCAACGCATGCCTTTGACGAAATACGATACTCTGTTTTTTTTTTAAGCTCAGAGACTCGCTTGATTTCCAGTCTCTATAACACATTCCCGGAGTCCCTTAGACTCCCAGGAGACGCTTAAACATACATCCAAACTATTCTAACCTGCTTAAAGTTTTATCTAACCTCTGTAATAGAGCATGCTTACATGTGCGAAACGGCAGGTGAGTCGGGGAAGGGATCATGCTTGACTCCTACGACAGTAACCAAAACAAAGAAACACTGAGCAGAGAGATTACAGAATCGGACTTAAATCTACACATGCATGTGAAAGAAAATCAGTAAAAAAAAAGAAAACCAGGTGAAGAGAGCATATGAAAGTACCCCAGCATGCATGACCACAACTTCTAGCCGAACCTGAGCCTAGCCTCCATGCTCATACACTGAACACTCGAATAAGGGAAATAGAAGGGGGGTTTACAGGGGTACATTAGACGAAGGGAACTTGAGGGAACATGCTCCCTCTTTACTGTAAACAACACATGCACACCTTTCTCTTCCTTACTTGGAGACCTTCATTGGGTAGAAATGAAAAGAAAATGCATGGCAAGCTTTCATGGAAACAATCTTATACCACGGAAGAATACCAGCTTATGAAATCTTTTAGAAAAATCGCATATTTATATATGTGTAACCTAAAGTAACAAGGTCCCTCACCTGGTGGTTCGTGAGCCCTGGAGCAGGATGGAGATGCCTCCTTGAGGTGGCACAAGTGCTGGAGCTCTCCTCCTTTTGCACCAACAGCAGCAAGGGCTTTCCTCTTGTTGGTAGGAAAGTGAAGAAGAGGAAGAGAAGGGAAGGTGAGCGTGCAAGGTGGGATGCTTGGGGTCTAGGGAAACTGCCGGAGAGGGAGCTCGGACGAGGGAGGGAAGGAGGAGAAGGGAGTGAGCCAACGAAAACCAAAAGCCAACGAAGAAAAACCCCAAAAATCCCCCCCCCCCCCCCGAAGAAAAGCTCTCAACCAAAAAAATCCCCAACCCAAAAGAGCCAACCAAAATCCCAACCCTTTGCAAGAGGGTGTCGTGCGGCTTTTATAGAAAAAGGGAATTGGGTTCGCCGGGTTGGCACCTATCTGGCGCCTAGCTGGCTCCGAGTGCTTTTCGCGCTCGCCCTGCTCGCGCGAGCGGCATAATGATTGAAAAACAATTAATGCGGTCACTAAATGGTTGAAAAAGCGTGTATTTTCGGATTTGGTCCCTATATATTTCTGATTTAATCCGATATTCTGGGATATTCACAGATTTGGTCCCTGGGATATTTCGTACGTTTGGATATTCACGGATTTGATCCCCGAGATATTTTTCTGCGCAACTTGCCACGTGTGCAGCTTTTTGCTACGTGTGCAGTTTGCCAGTTTTGCTATTCGAAAACTTCGTCAGCTCATATCTTCCCCATCCAGACTCCGATCTGGGCAAACTCAGTTGCGTTAGGACCGTATCGGAGCCCTATATCCAATGATATAGGGGTAAGCATCTGGATCTGGGTTTAGCAAAAAGTCAACTTTCGGCTCCCCTTCAAGTTTGACCGGCTTGCAGAACCTTCATTCGGACTCCGATTCCTGCAAACTCAGTTGCGTTGGAACTGTGTCGGGATTCTCTATCCATTGAGATAAAGCGAGGTGGCCAATTATCACTTGATCAAAAAGTCAACTTTTCACCCCTTAGGGTTTGACTTTCCGTCCAGGGTTTGCATTTCCAGCTTTTTTGGGAGCGCAAAAATGAGGTGCTTACAGTGAGGTTTCTTGGGCAGACTATAGTACATCAATCGGTTCATTGCACAGATGACTCCTGTGTGCGAGCCAATTTTCAAGCTACTACAACCCAGTGGTTTGGAACGAAGACTGTCAAGTGGCATTTGACAAGATTAGGGCTTATCTAATGAGTCTGGCGACGTTTGTTCCGCTAGTCCCAGGGTGACCCTTGATCATGTATTTGACAATCTCAGAGACGGCCGTAGGATGTGTACTACGACAACATGATGAGAAAGGAAGGAAAGAACAAGCGATTTACTACCTGAGCAAGAAGTTCATTAACATCAAAGTGAGATACACAGTACTTGAGAAGACGTGTTGTGCCTTAGTCTGGGCAACGTAGAAGCTTCAGCACTACTTGCTCAGCCATACAGTCCTACAAATCTCAAATCTCGATCCACTGAAGTACATTTTTAAGAAGCCGATCTCTACAGGAAGGGTTGAAAAGTGGCAAGTCCTTTTATCTGAGTATGACATCGTCTATACCACAAGGAAGCGATAAAGGGACAAGCAGTAGTAGATCACCTGGCGGAGCATCCCCTACCAGACTACCAACCAATCCTGACTTACTTCCCAGATGAAGCTGTGATGTGCACAAAGTCTATAGAAGAGGCAGAGGAAACCAAGTGGCAGATGTTCTTTGACGGAGTAGTCAACATCAATGGAAAGGGAATTGGAGCAGTGCTGATCTCCCCAGATGGTGTCCATCACCCGATAGCGGCGAAACTCTTATTCGATTGCACTAATAACATGGCAGAGTATGAAGCATGTGTGTTGGGCTTGCGAGTAGCAATTGAAACGCGTATACAAGAGTTAAAGGTGTTTGGCGATTCTAGCCTAATTATCTATCAAGTGATGGGGGAACTAGAGGACCCGAGATGTGAAGTTGGTACCATACCAAGAACTGGTCAAGGAATTGGAAGAGCAATTCGAGAATGTGACATTTGATTACATGCCACGAGACAGGAATCAGTTTGCGGATGCACTAGCGACGCTAGCATCTATGGCAACCATCACCAATGACACCAGGTGCAGCCTCTGAAAATTGAAATTCGGTGCTACCCTGTCTATTGCTTTAGCATAGAGAAGATCGCATCTGAAGGAGAACGTTGGTACGCAGACATCGAGAGATACCTAAAGGACATAATTATGCTTGAAGGTGCTACAGCGGTAGAAAAGTGAACCATTCAGAGGTTGGCAGGGCATTTCTTCCACGGCGGGGGCAGGGTGTACAAGAAGTCATACAATGACTCTTTGCTGCTGTGTGTCAAAGAAGACAAGGCATGGAAATTGATTGGGGAGGTCCATGGAGGCTTGTGCGGTGGCCACATGAACGGTCATATGTTAGCATGGAAGATTATGAGGATGGGCTACTATTGGATGACAATGGAATCAGATTGCTATGCTCATGTCAGGAAGTTCCAGCTTTGCCAAATTTACACAGATAACATACACATGACGTCGAGTACTTTGTACTCCATGGCATCACCTTGGCCGTTTGCTATTTGGGGAATTTATATGATAGGCCAGGTTCATCCGAAGGCTTCAAATGGGCACTAGTTCATCTTGGTCGCAATTGACTATTTCACCAAATGGGTAGAAGCCATGACCTTTGTGAATGTAAAGAAGTCACATGTGCTTAAGTTCATCAGAAATAATATCGTCTGCTGTTACGAAGTCCCTGAAGTGATCATTACAGACAATGCAAAGAGTCTGAAGAATAAGGACATGGAAAAGATGTGCGAAGATCTGAAGATCAGACATCTGAATTCTACAGCATATCGGCCCAAGATGAATGGAGCAGTAAAGGCTGCCAACAAGAACCTAAAGAAGATATTGGAAAAGATGGTAGTCACTTACAGAGACTGGCACGAAAAGTTGCGCTATGCATTGCACGCATATCGGATGTCAATCAGAACATCGACAGGGGCGACTGCTTTCTCTTTGGTATACGGAATGGAAGCAGTACTCCCTTTGGAAGTATAGATTCCCTCACTCAGGATTCTGAAGGAAGCTGAGATCAGTGACATCAAGTGGGAAGAATCCAAATTTGACCAGCTACACCTATTGGATGAAAAGAGAATCAAAGCCTTGTGTAAGCACCTTATTTTTGCACCCCTAGAAGTGCTGAAAATGAAAACCCTGGCAGAAAGTCAAACCCTGATGGGACAAAAAGTTGACTTTTTGATCAGGTGATGATTGACCACCTTGCTCTATCTCAGTGGATAGAGAATCCCGACACGGTTCTAGCGCAACTGAGTTTGCTGGAATCGAAGTCCGGATGAAGGTTCTGTGGGCCGGTCAAACTTGAGGATGAGCCGAAAGTTGACTTTTTGTCGAACCCCATGCCAGGTGCTTAGCCCTATGTCATTCGATAGAGGGCTCCGATACGAGTCCAACGCAATTGAGTTTGCTCAAATCGGAGTCCGGATGAAGGAGATATGAGCTGTCGAAGTTTCCAAGCAGCAAAACCCAGAAAACTGCACACGTGGCAAAACACCCGCACACGTGGAGAGTGGCGCAAGAAAATATCTCGAGGGGCAATCCGTAAATATCCAAACATCCAAAATATCCTAGGGTTTAAAGCAAAATTTCGCAAGGACTAAATCTGTGAATATCTAAAAGTATTGGATGAATCTGTGAATATCCAGGGGCAAATCCGTAAATTTTCGATTTGTATCCGACCAAATATGTCGGATACACATACCTCAGTGTATAACCGACACTATTCATCAGATACAAAGAGATCCGCCCTCGAGATTCGCGCAGATTCCCCGACAAATTCGCGACGGCATTTAATTTTCGAAATTATTATGTCTTGTATTCGACATTTTATGTCGGATACAAAGGAAGTTTAGTGTATCCAACATTAAATGCCGGATACAAAGGAAGTATA
The DNA here is from genome assembly GCA_947561395.2 of Buxus sempervirens. NCBI lineage: Eukaryota > Viridiplantae > Streptophyta > Magnoliopsida > Buxales > Buxaceae > Buxus > Buxus sempervirens. The sequence goes on from OX387183.1 coordinate 32,043,515, forward strand.
GTGTATCCGACATTAAATGCCGGATACAAAAAGTTTGTTATAAAAAAGCAACAGCAGCCCCATTTTGGCGGTTGGCTTGGCTTAGGTTGTTTCCACCCTTTCTTCCCCATTATACCAAGTCCATGACCTCCAACGGCGCCCACCAAGCCCGACAAACCCATTTTTGCTAAATGAAGACAATCAAATTAATTGAGTGGGCCGGACCACTGGAGGCCCACCCAAGCCTAGTTTCAGTAGCATGTTGCTTAGATTTAGGCATGGTTTGGCCGAGACCACGGGTAGGGCCGATCGGGCCCGCTAAAGCCCATTAAATTGAACCAATTTTAGGGTTTCCAAACCCTAACTCATGAAGACTTGGGCTTTCAAGCCCAAGCCCAGGTAAAGGGCCCCAAACCCAAATCCTGGCCCACTTTGGCACAGATTAAGAAAGATAATCACAACTACTTGGCAACCAACTGTGTGGCCCACTCAAGGGCCCACAAAGCAATTCTGGCCCACTTTGGCATGGAAATCCACTTAAATTTAATTAAACTTGAAATTTAAATAAAATCAATTCATTGAACCAAAGCCCAAAGGGCCTCTCAGGTTTAGACTGAAGCCCACCAAGGGAACATGTGGGTTTAACCAAGCCCACCAAGGGATCCGCAGGCCTTCCAACAGGGCTTGCCCGATCAGACTCAGGTCACTCTAAGCTAAGAAGATAAAATCAAGTAAAGGGATCCACACCACTTTGGCGGTCCCGCCAGACTCAATCAAATGTGCATGTTGGAATAGGAACCGGGTGAGAAACCAAATTGACTCAAACCAGGATGGGACCCATCAACCGACGGGGTGGACTGGGGTGCCTACGGACTTCCCCAGACCGCAACCGAGACCTTACTTAGAATCTCAAGCCGCAGACCAAGCCTTAGTAGAAGAACTTAGGCACCCAAGTGTCTGCCTGCACCCCATCAGGCAGTGGCGACTCCAAACAAATCCCGAGGCACGCATCATTTTGCATGCGCCTTGTCGTGCGACCGAAATCAAGTGCGCACACCTTGTGTCATGGCCAACTCTACTAGCAGAGAGTGGCACAAGCCTATAATAAGAAAGTAAATCCATGACACTTCAAGGTGGGAGACCTGGTACTAAAGAAGATCTTTCCCTACCAAGAAGACAGCAGAGGGAAATTCAAGCCAAACTACAAAGGGCCATTCGTAGTCCACAAAGTTTTGTCCAGAGGAGCACTAATCCTACAAGAAATGGACAGAGCAATTTTTCCTGAGCCAATAAACGCGGACGTAGTCAAACTGTACTACGCCTAAGATCATTCTGATTGGGAAATGAAGAGAGGCCATCCTTGACTCTCCCTTAGATTACGAATCCCTTCAATCACCCTGAATTCTCCCTTAGTTAGACAATTTTGAGCCTTAATATTCTTTCAACCCACTACAAGTGTCCTATACATCAAAACGGGCATTCTTGGCATAGTAAAGAAAAGGAATAGTGCATTCCTGCCCAAGAAAATCTCAAAAAGAAAAGAAAATACATAATAAAAAAGAAGGAAAAAGAAAAAAAAAAGCAAAGAAAATGGGGAAATGTTTACCCAACCAAAAAGATAAAGATAGAAATAAGCCAGGATGTAAGTCCCACCAACAATAAAGGAAGAGCACTTTGTAAGCCCAGGTAGTCGAGCCACTTACCCTTTCTTCATAACGAAGATCGAGCCTACATTTCGTCCTATCTTTAAGACCTCTTGGATCCCAAGAAGAATGATTAGGGCAAACGGTTGAGTTTGCATTCATTGGCAATGACGGAATTTCCAAAAAGGCCCGACATAGCGAAAACCCGAAAAAAAGGGCGTTGTGTGCAAAAAAGGTTGGTCGAAAAAGGGGGGGGGGGAAGAGAGTGGTCATATCTAGATCGGGCAGAATAGAATGAAAAGGAGGAACAGAAGCATAACTGAGCAATGAACTGAGCAAATCTAGAAGGCCTAGACCGGTAGGTTGTGTCCGAGCCGACTTCACAGCGGCCTGTGAGACAATGTTACTGAAAATACCAAGCACACCAAGTCCCGTCTGGCCTCAGAAATTACTTCTGACATTGCAAACACAGGCACACATTGAGACACCTGTTTTTCTATAATTGTTTTGCTTAACTATTTCTGAGTTTCCCATTGTGCTACTAACCTGGGCTGATAATCTCATGACCTCGATGGAAGCCGCTTCTAGCTACGATGGGCAGAAAGCTTGGAAAAAGAAAAGAAAAATTCTTTTGTATAACATTCCCCCAGCAAGTTTGCAATTGACATATTGTTCCCTTCTCTTCTCTACAGGCACAATAAAGACAGGGAAAGAAACAACCAAGAGCAAAGGATTACAGATACCCTCTCCTGAATCCCCAGTGGAGTTCCTTCAGCAACGGAGGGTGGTATCCAAAAAAATAAAGAATGGCAGTAAACTTGCCCACGGGTATTGTGAAGGACACTTGCCAAGGACCCAGGAACGGAAGGCAGGCCCCCCCAAAAACAGATACCCTTTCCCAAATCCCCAGTGGAGTTTCTCTAACATACAGAGAGTGGTATCTAAAAGTAGGGTGTCTCCAGTTCTGACAAAAGCCCAACCGCCCTACCAAGCCTGGCCCAGTCTAAAGAGGCAGGCTCTGCGAAAAGAAGAGACCAGAAGACGAAAAGGGCTCCCCCTTATCCCCGTGGAGGTTTCCCTATGAGAGCCCAAACTGACATGATAAGCCCGCTGTAAGCACCTCATTTTTGCGCTCCCGGAAGAGCCAGAAATACAAAACCCCTAAGGGGACAAAAGTTGACTTTTTAATCAAGTGATAATTGGCCACCTTGATTTATCTCAATGGGTAGAAAATCCCGACACGGTTTCAATGCAACTGAGTTTGCTGGAATCAGAATCCGGATGAAGGTTTTGTGGGCCGGTCAAACTTGAGGGTGAGTCGAAAGTTGACTTTTTTAAACCCCGAACCAGGTGCTTAGCCCTATATCATTGGATAGAGGGCTCCGATACGAGTCCAACACAACTGAGTTTGCTCAAATCGGAGTCCGGATGAAGGAGATATGAGCTGTCAAAGTTTTCGAGCAGCAAAACCCAGAAAGCCGCACACGTGGCGAGTAGCGCAAGAAAATATCTCGAGGAGCAACCTGTAAATATCCAAACATGCAAAATATCCCAGGGTTTAAAGCAAAATTTCGCAGGGGCAATCCGTAGATATCCAAAAGTGTCAAATCGGTTGAATCGGTCAAATCGGTCAAGTCGAGGGGCAAATCTGTAATTTTTTTATTTGTATCCAACCGAATATATCGGATACACATAGGTTTGTGTATAACCGACATCAAATGTCGGATACAAAGATTTGCTCGGCGAGATTCGCGCCGATTCCCCGACAAATTCACGGCGGCATTTAATTTTCGAAATGATTGTGTTTGTATTCGATATAATATGCCGGATACAAAGGAAGTGCAGTGTATCCGACATAATATGCCGGATACAAAAGGAGTGTAGTGTATCCGACATTAAATGCCGGATACAAAAATGTTTCTATAAGAAGGCAATAGCAGCCCCATTTCTAGGGTTGGCTTTGCTTAGGTTGTTTCCACCCTTTCTTCCCCATTATACCTAGTCCGAAACCTCCAACCTTTGCCCCTCCTTGCTCCCCAAACCCAACAACCTCCTTGCTTGACCATCTTACCCCTCCCTATTCCCTTCTCTTCCTCAATCAAAAACTTGAAGAAGGAGAAGAGGCTACTGTTGGTGGGAGGAGGTGATGCTCCAGCTGCTGTCTTGCCTCCAAGAGGAGGCTCCACCTTGCACAAGGGCTTAAGAACTCTAAGGTATTGTTTCTCACCAATTTTTATCTTACATATATATAAATGGAGGTTTCTTTGTTGTTGAATGAGGTGCTAGTTTCCACTCTAGCTAGATCTGTCCTAGTGCATGCTCTCCATGCATTGCTCTTAGATTTTTGTGGCACAAGGATCTCCATGAATAAGGGAGACCAAGTGTGGTCTTGAGAGAGGAAAAGGAGATTCTTTGGCTGATAGGAAAAGTCCATTATAAGTTGCTGTATTGTATGCTTTCTTCATGGTTGTTTCCCCCATTAAAAGAGGAGCATGTTCCTCTCCCTCTTCGCCTAATGTACCCCACATGTAACCCCCTTATTCCCTTCTTTAGACACTTTTTCTAGCTAGCCGTGTGGTTTGGCTTTGTAGGGGCGGGATGAGTGATGTGTGTTATGTTCTTCTTCTTCTTCTTTTGCTTGTTTGTGCATGATGATAGTCTTAGGTGGGTATGCATGGTAGGTGATAAGCATGATTTTACTGTTTTAAGTATCGTGTTTAGGATTCCAATGCATGTGGGTTGTCTTCTTGTTATTGTTCATTCTTGGTCGTTGCTCCATAGGTCTGTAAACACCCGGAAGGGAGGTACATGACCTCTGTTCCTTTACTGGATTTTGTACAAGAGATAAAAGAAGGGAAGCCCCTACCCTTCTCCCATAGCTCGGTTTGGAAAGTCCCCAAAAGTGACCAAATTGGGGCATCTCCTCAGTCTCTGAACCAACGTGGGCTCACACAGGAGCCCACACAATCGCTGAAACACCCTGAGAGGCTTAGAAACCCAATCCCATAGCAAAAATCCGAAAAAAGGCTTCTGTATGTTGATCCGGCAACTCAGGTCGGATCAACAGAGCCTTATTGATAGCCGGCTAAAGATGTCGGATACACTGAGCCTTGTGTGTAACCGGCATCTTAGGCCGGCTATACTGCCAGACTGCATTTTTGCTAATTTTGTGATATTGTGCTAATTTTTTTGGTTTGTTTGATCAATCCAGATGAACGAGAAGGGTTTACGGGTCCATGGACCGACCCGGTCCAAATTGATTCCCGGTGGGCCTTCCAACGGGGCCCACCAAGCTCGACAGACTTTTTGATAAATCAAGATAAATTTAATCGAATGAGTGGGCCATCCCATTGGAGGCCCACCAAAGCCCAACTGGGGCAGCAGGTATGTTTAGATCTAGGCTTGGTTTGGCTGAGACCACGGGTAGAGTCTATCGGGCCCGCTAAAGCCCATTAAATCGAACCAATTTCAGGGTTTCCAAACCCTAACTCATGAAGACTTGGGCTTTCAAGCCCAAGCTCAGGTAAAGGGCCCCAAGCCCAAACCTGGCCCACTTTGGCACAGATTAAGAAAGATAATCAAAACTACTTGGCAACCAACTGTGTGGCCCACTTAAGGGCCCACAAAGCAATCCCAGCCCACTTTGGCATAGAAATCCACTCAAATCTAATTAAACTTGAAATTTAAATAAAATCAATTCATTTGAACCAAGCCCAAAGGGCCTCTCAGGCTAGACCGAGGCCCACCAGGGGACACGTGGGCTCAACAAGCCCACCAAGGAATCCGCGGGCCTTCCAACGGGGCCCGCCCAATCAGACTCATCTCATCTTTAACTAAAAAGATAAAATCAAGTAAAGGGACCCACACCGCTTTGGCGGTCCCGCCGGACTTAACCGAATTGAATGTTAGATTAGGGATCGGGTGAGTGAGGCCAAAAGTTGACTCAAACCAGGGAAACCATGGGACCCGTCATTCGACGGGGTGGACTGGGGTGTCTACGGACTTCCCCGGACCGTAACCGAGAACTTGCTTAGAATCTCAAGCCGCAAACCAAGCCTTAATAGAAGAACTTAGGCACCCAGGTGTCTGCCTGCACCCCATCAGGCAGTGGCGACTCCAAACAATCCCGAGGCACGCATCAGTTTGCACGCGTCTCGTCGTGCGACCGAAATCAGGTGCGCACACCCGCACCCAAGTTGAAGAAATGGGTTTTACAAGAAGAACGGCGGCATGAGGGTTCCCGTCTATCCCCAGCGGAGCATCCTTCCAAAGGGAATCCCCATGCCTACCAAGGACAAGCCTGGACTCAACTAGAGGCTCGGCCCAAGGAAAAGTAACGAGGTAGAGGCTCCCCCCCGATCCCCAGTAAGAGACAGTCCCCTGCCAGAAGGAAGAAGTGACCAAACATGAAGAATAATGAAGATCTCACGGGCGAAACGGTCCCTTGTTGTAATTTTTGATTTTACACTTCTGTAAGTAGAATAGAACAGGTGTGCGAGCTCCCTTGAGGCATCGGACAGCACTGAGAGCACCTTCTCACCAAAAGCACCTCTTCCTTCTCCCTTCTTTCCTTCATTCCTCACCTTTTCCACCCTTAACCAACTCTTAAAAAAAAAAGGAAATCACATAAAAACTTTAATGGAAATCATATAAAAACTTTAATGAAACAAACAAGAGGAAAAGAATATTGTCAAGTGCCTGGCATCAACACCGAAACAAGTTGGTAAGCTTAAGTCCAATCTGATCTCTTTCAACATAAACCAAAGGCCAAGGAGTCGCTCCACAAGAACCCAAGAAACAAAGGGTGAGGAAACTTCGAAGTTGGGAAGTGGCGCCACAATCATCTGGATGCTTCCCCCTTTTTAAAGAAAACTTCAAAGGACTGAGCTTGTCCTCCATGTCGGCAGAAATGCAAGGTGCAAAAACAAGGTTCTTTTTCCTCTTTGCAATTCATCCGCAAGGTGACTCCGGCAAAGAGGGGCAGCTGTAAGCACCTCATTTTTGCACCTCCTAGAAGTGCCGGAAGTGCAAACCCTAACTGAAAAGTCAAACCCTAATGGGACAAAAGTTAACTTTTGATCAAGTGCTAATTGGCTACTTTGCCTTATCTTGATGGATGGAGATTTCCGATATGGTTCCAACGCAACTGAGTTTGCCGGAATCGGAGTCCAAATGAAAGGTTTACGGGCAGATCAAGTCCCGGGGGAGCAGAAATTGACTTTCTGCTCAAACCCAGCCTAACTGCCATTTCCGTCCCAAAAGAAAGAAGACTTTGACGGGATTGAGTTTGCCAAAATCGGGGTCCCAGATCAGGGAGATATGAGCAGATTAGGGTTCCGGACGCGAGTTAAGCTCTCTGCTAAAAAAGGTGAATTTTCTGCAAAACCCTGTCCCAATGGATAGAGTGTCTTGACCTGGTTCCAGTGCAACTGAGTTTGCTAGAATCGGAATTCGGATGAAAGAGATACGAACAGTTACAAATCTTAGGTAGAATTGCAGAAAGCTTCCCACATGGCAAATCAGTAGAAAACTGCCACGTGGCAGGGAAAGGACAGCCAATAAATATATCTCGAATAAAATATTGTTTTTTAGAAAAATATCTTGTTTTTGTAATTAAATTAAATATAAAATCAAAAATCCGGATTTGCTCTTAATGAGCAAATCCAGTCAAATCAATCAAATCAAGGGCAAATCTGTAATTATTAAAATGATCCTAAATTATATTTCGGATACACATA